>NW_021026200.1:286417-313623 GCF_004153795.1 Camellia sinensis
TAATCTCTCATTTTTTATCCCTCCCCTGGGTGGTTGATGGATAAACAAGAAATTGCGGGCTCATGCCCCTAGCATTCTGCTAGATTCTTCCTTCTGCTTACAACAATGAACCTTCCCACTGAGGGGTTGCGCTACAACTGGGTGTGTAGCACATCTGCAGTTGACATCGGTTGACGATGCTCCGCGGGGGAGTTTGGATGTAATCAGATGTGTCCAAACAAAGGAGTGGAATATCTCGATCCATTCTCGTTTGTGCTTCGCACTTGGCTTGATACCTTGTTACTCAAAGGATGTGAGAGCTTTTTGGCCCTTTTGTTGTTAGCTTCCGTTGTGCCCCTTTCTGGCAAGTAGAGTGCCCTTCTTGGCAAGTATGGTGATAAAGGGAAAAAGACAGAACACCTGACTCAACTGTGCCCCTTGTTCATCGTTTTGACCATTTTTTTTTTTTGGTTTTCTACTAAAACAATTTTAACCAAAATGAGAGTTAGATTAACACGCTTGTTCGATTTTCCGATTCAAAATCATGCAAGTTAGGTTATGAGCACTGAAAATTTTTCTTTTTTGGGTCCAAGAAAAAGGTCCAGTTTTGGAAAAATGGAATAGTTTTCGAGAGAAAATCAGTCAACCTTAGTAAAAATTCTCAAAAACTATTTTTGCAAACGGCCACTGCTCAACGAGCATAGAACCCACTCTCGAGATGCACAACCTCAGATTCGAAGGAAAATTGCCCCTTGCTTGAGGGGAGCTGCATGGCAACGGAAAGTTGCCCCTTGTTTGAACGGCACTGCTGCGCATTGAATGGCAACGGAAAGTTGTCCCTTGTTTGAACGGCACCGCAGCGCATTGTAGTCAGTCCTCAGAGCGACGAACACAACCAGACTCTCGAATACAGAGAAGGCAAACATTATCAAAACCATTACATGGACACAATCGATTTAGAAGTGTTTATGGCTGGACTTCAGAATGAAGTTGCCTACGTATCCCAAAGATGAGAATCAAGCCTTACGTAGTTCGGGGTTTAAGGTACACTCGTGTATTAACCTCTCCTTTTATGCTCTAACTTTTGCCAAGGCCGCCCTTCCGGGTTTTCAACCTTGCGAGCTATGTTCTTCTTTTCTTTTCAATTCTTTTCATTTCTTTTTCTTCTTTTTCTTTTTTCATCTTTTCCTTTCATTTTCTTCATTTTTCTTCTTCTTCTTTTTTTGCATTTTTCTTTTTTTTGTTCTTTTTCTTCTTTTTTTCTTGCTCTAACTTTTGCCTGGGTCGCCCTTCCGGGCTTTCAGCCCAGCGAGCCTCTCAAGGGTAAAAGTGTAGCTCTGTCCATGTCAAATGGTTCTGAGATCTCGGAGTCATCTGAATCTAGGAGAATGGCTGATGTTCACTGATGATGTAGGAGTCCATCCAATGGGGGCCGAATTTGCCCCTAGTGTTGTGGATAGGAACTCAGTTGTCCTTCAGCACAAACTTTCTTCTTTCCTCCCTTCTGGGATTTGGCATTCTTGCTGATCTTCATCTTTGACTCTTCGAGCACATTTGAAATTCTTTTGCCCCTAGTTCAAAGGGGTGCTTCTGATCTAGCTTCGCAAGCTTCTTTCAATCACAACTGATCTTCTTGATCTAACTTTCTTGCCTCTTGTTCGAGGGTTGCTTCAAATCTGGCCACACAAGCCTCACATTGTAGTTGACCTTTGAACTTTCTGAGTTCTAGTCCAAGGTTTGAAAATGAGGGGTCGAGTCTCGAGGCTAAGAGCGATCCTAAGCTGCACAATCTCGAGAGCGATTCCACACAGATTTTCGCATGACCGCGCAAAACATTTTTTGAAATCTTTTAAGAAAGCGACTAATCGCTCGCGCTGAAGACGGTGTGGGACCAATCTGGATCAAGCCAGGATCCTTTTCAGTACTCACGTTAACAAACATGATTTCATTCATTAAGGGCTTAACATGTCTCTCTTCCTCTCAGTTGATCAAATTTTGCAAAACCCGAGGAATTCTTCCCTCTTTGTTTTCACCGCAGTGTTCAAAAAGTTTTGAAAAACTTAAGTCAATGCAATAATTTCAGGGCACAAGAAAACAGGTGAAATACACTGTCATTTCATTTAAATCCCAGCACAACTAGCACACGACAGAAGCAAACACAAGAGTGGGAAAATTACTGTTACTTCATTCAGATTTGTTGGCACAACTGGCTCCTCAGCAAAAATAGACTCAAAAGAAAACGAAAAGACAAACACAAAACAAGCAAGTGATGTCTGAAGTAACACCCCCAAAATCACCAGACTCCAATAAAACAGGACTGACTTGGTACAACAAGACAGACCCAACTGACTCAGTAAGAAAAGACTGACTCTATACAAAACAACAAGACTGACTCAATACCCAAGTCAGAAAGCACAAAAACTGGTGTTTGCATATTGCTCAGAACAGTGCGTGCCATTCCCACGTCTGGAGTTAATCGAGCGCCGCCCGCAGCTGGTTCATCCCCCGATCACATCACATTATACCCCAAGTTCACCGATCCAGTGCCGATAGACTTTGCTGAGCTCGGCGGGAGGATGACCCCGTTGTCAAATAGATCCTGTACTTCATGGCGAAGACGGAAGCAGTTGTCGGTAGTATGGCCAGTTTGGATGGTACGCGCAGTACTGGGTAGTATCATGTGTAGCCGGAAGAGGGTTCGAGAGAGGCCGAGGCTCAAGGGGTTTGAGATGGCCTTGTTCAACAAGGATTTGGAGAGCTTTGGACAAAGGCATATAGAGGGCATGGAAGACCCTCTGTCCTCGGGGTAGATACTTCGAGGTTTGTGGATTTTTGCTGGACGCACCAGTAAAGGGATTGGTAGGCGCTGACTGGGTTTGCTGATTTCTTCCGAGCACAGAATTAGAGCTGAAAGGAACATTCTTGGTACAACGGCCCCTCTCCCGGCTTGCCCCTTGATTCAAACTACCCCAAACTTGAGTGGCGAAAATGTCGTCCACAGTTTTTGCAACAACTGCGAGCACTTGCTCTTTGTTCAGTCCCTCAGCTTTCAAAGCCTCAACAGCCAATAGAAGATGTTCGTGGGGATCCATGTCCGCCCCTATCTTGTTCTTTCCACTCGCCTCCACTTTGCCAAGGGATTGGCATTCCTCAAATGCAGCCCGTTCCAAGCCTGGGAAGCCTTTTGACATGAACTCCCTGGTATGTGATGTGGTTGATGACGGAGCCAATGTCCCGGAGGCCAGATCTGTCACAGTTCTCTGAAGATCTTTGATCATTCTCTTCAGCTCAGAAGTAGTGGGTTTATGGGTTTAAGATGATTGAGGTCCAGGTGCATCCATCATGCATAAGTCCATGCTTTCTGGAATGAACACCTCAGGCTTGGGTAGATAGGCTGGGGTGATGTATATGCTGGGGTGGAAGGTGGATGGTAGTGTATGGATGAGGTTGAGGTGGGGAGGTGACGAGTCAGTACTAACCTGAGGTCCTTTGGGTGGAGCTAGGGTCTCTTCATCAATAAGATCCTGAATCTTATGACGGAGGCGGATGCAACGGTTCGTATCATGACCGTGCTGTTGATGATAGGCACAGTATTTAGCTGGGTCATACCTTGGTGGAAGAGGATTTGGAAGGGGTTGGGGTTCTAGGAGTTCTAGGTGCCCTTCTTCTCGCAGCTTTTTCAAAGCTTGAGAGAGACTCATGTAAAGAGGATGGAATTTTCGGGCTTGGGGCCGATTTGAAGCGGCGGTTCTTTGGCCATTGAGGCAAGTGGTGATAGAGTCTACTTCTGAG
Source organism: Camellia sinensis (assembly GCF_004153795.1). NCBI lineage: Eukaryota > Viridiplantae > Streptophyta > Magnoliopsida > Ericales > Theaceae > Camellia > Camellia sinensis. The sequence goes on from NW_021026200.1 coordinate 290,189, forward strand.
CATTTCACAGCTACACTACCATCAGTAGTAGCATTGGAACTGCGAGCAACATTTCTCTTCAACTGCTCATTATCTTCTACAAAGATCCCTTGTCGGATGGCATCCTCGATTTGAACCCCCATTCCATGAACGTCTAGAAAGGTAAACAGTGGTAGTACGATCATTTTCTGCAATAACATGCCGTGTAAATTCCGAACAATCATCCTGATCTAATCTTTGTCGGAAGGCCTTGTAGTCATCATTAAGGCCTTTGCTCTCCATCTTGCCACGAACTCTGAGAAACTCTCCTTTGGCTCTTGGCGGGTGACTTCGAGATCACGAGTTGTGACCTCGATCTGTGTGTTGTAGGAGTATTGAGCAATAAAGGCCTCAGCCAGCTCTTCCCAATTCTTCTTAACATCGTCTTCCAGTTTTGCGTACCAGATGGCCGCCACACCCGACAAGGTCCGTCGAATAATGAAAGCTTCTGTGGTCTGGTGAGGCCCATCGGCCGTAGTACATCTAAGAACAACCGGAGATACACCATGGGATCCCCAGATCTGTTAAAGCGGTCGATATGTGGCATTTTAAAGCGGTCTGGCAACGCCACGACCGCATCGGTATACCCATTCTCAATGTTCGGGATGGACTTGACGCCCTGAGATTTCTTGAATAGTTTTTCAAGCTTGCTCACCTTCAATGCTGTGGGGTCCACCTCAGACTCAAAGGGAGAATCCGGTAGGTTGGTGGGTGTTTTGGATAATTGGGGTAGGATTGGGGACGGAGCCAGTCCTGTCGGAATGTCCGTATCTCCGTGGACATTTGGTGCCTCCTCGGGTGCTGGAACTCCTGGTGGGGAAGGAGCTTGGTGCGAAGCAAATGCTCCGATTTGCTGCTGTAGTCGGGTAATTAGCTCTGCCTATTGGGCCATGACAACGGCCTGCTGTTTGGCAAATTCTGCTTGACGAATAACGTCCTCCTATATGGCTTTCACGCTCTCCTGGAGCTGACGCACCATGTCTTCCATCCCTGACATATTGCCCCCTGACATACTGCCCTGATTTATCTGATCTATCAGTATATCTGTCTCTGTGGTAAAAACAGATATCCCAACCCAACTGCACACAGGTGAGATGGATAATGACTGCTGATCCGAAGACTGTTGAACTGATGATCTGTGCCTGACTGGCCTTTTTACCCTGCCTCTGACAAAAGAACACTAATTTCCCTTGAACTGAATCTCTGACCTGACAAAGTCTATCAGCACAAGTCCGATGAACCTCGGGGGATATTGGAGCCTTCTGAAGCTACGATTCCGAGACTACCTAGCAAAAGAGAAAACATACAACATCTCAGCCTGATTTCACCAAAACAGATATGAGCGGCCGAATAACTATGCTCTCTACCAAATTCTGCCCAAAAGTCCACTTGTAAACTGATACCCTCAGGTAAAACTGATTCCCAAATACTGGTGCCCGCAGGCCTGATACCCAGACTTGTAAACTGTTACATGCATTCCTGTAGGGACACACCCTAAAAGCACATAGCAAGTAAATGAGAGCCAAAACACCCCTATGGAGGGGTAGGGTTTCCCTGTCCTATTTTGTCAGGAGCTAGGGTTTCACTACGCACACAGCGGTTTCAAACAACCTATGATCGGGTAAGCAACCTGTCCTAGCTTGGAATGGTCACTAGGGATTCCGAATATGCACTAGGTCGAATGGTCAAAAGGGGTGCCCCGGTAAAACTGGGGTTTGTGTTCCCGTCGTGGCAAAGCCCGCAACCGGTCAGCCTTATGACACGCTTCTTGAAGCGAGCCTCCGGCAAACCATTCAAGAATAGCATACGGCAAACACGGTGTCCTAGGCGCACCAATGCACATGTAATGCAAAAAAAACGCACAAATGTAGTCAAAACCAGATATCATGAGTTCGAGTCAAGTTCTCTAACTCCCCAGTAGAGTCGCTAGAAACTGTAGACGCGCCCTCGGGCCTCACTACAGTTCGGACTCAATTTGTGTCACGGTCCTGTATCTAATCTCGCAGGGTGCAACGCAAGACCGATGACTCATCAAAGAGTCTAAATCCGGAAAATCGTTTTGAAAAACAAATTTTTTAGAAAGAAGTGCCAAACATGGAATGCTTTGCCAGATACAGAGTCGCCACCTAAATATTTATTTTGGGGGAATTTAGGAAACCCTGACTCGTTGCCTAAGGCCACGTGTCTGTTATCACCAAAGTTGCCTCGGCTCGGGAACTTGGGTACGATTGGGGAAGGTCACTTCGTGAGCACCCCCGCTCGCCCGATCAAAGATCGACCTCTACTAACCATGATATCTAGTTTTGAAAACATTATGCGTTCTTATTCCAGTTATTAGCCTAGATTTACTATGTGATGCGCACAGCATACAGTATAGACTGGATCGCCTGAATTGGAACAAAACATTTCATTTTGGTTTTTGAAAACGGTTTGCTACTCGCAAGTAGACTTGAAATGCAGATTTTGCCACCCTCGGGTGGGCTTAGAAAAGATGGTTTTGCCACTATCTAGTGGGCTTAAAACTCACAGTCAATGCATTATTCCAATTCAGATAATCCAACCTTCACCCACAGGCATTCAGGCGGTTATATCATATAAGCATATAGCCTCATTGTAAGCATGCTATCATGGCAGTCACTCACACACATGCAAAAATGCTAAAGCATAACCACTTACCGAGTACTCCAAGCCAAAACAGAAGCTAATTAGAAATCCATGCATGGTCGTAACTATACAGAAATGCCTAATGCAACACATGCAAAATGCAACTAAGATAGGCTCAGCTATTCTAAAGATGGCATGTGAAATGCTACAACTAACAAGTATTCAACTCGGAATTAAAATACAAATGCAGTTAGTATGATACGCCGAGCCTGGTGCATGCAAAACAGATGAATGAATGCAAACATGCTATCATGCTGTATGTTAATTAAAACATGCCCTAATCTAACCATCATAAGTTGGTAAATAAAAAGGAGAAAGACGTGGGGTTGGAAGACATACATTACACGCACGCACACTTATTACAGTTGTGCCCTCACTCTGAGGGTCCGAATAAATAATATACCGTCCGAATAAATAGTATAGTCCGAATAAATACAAAATCCTAATTAATTAACAAATTAATCTAGGAAAGCAGGTAAATTAGCACGCAAATCCATGGACCGCCTCAGCTCTGTTCCAAATGATGAATGATGCATGCTTGAGTTGCCTTGCGCAAAAATCCATTACGACGCCCCAGTTTGCCTCTGTTTGCAATTGTTCTTGGAATATTGTGCGACGCTCCAGAAGGCCGCTGATTTCTGATTTACTGCAACAGAGAGCAACAAAGGGGCATGGCAAAGTATTTTCACATATGTATGCATGACTACTCTTCAGGGAGCGTAGTCCTCGATTCTCATGCCACCAATCACGCATATCGATGCATGATGGCCGAGGAGTCAAATTACACGACTCAATATGAAATGAATGCACATGAAAACACAACGAGACCTAAACTCCATCATGGGTAATCTGGAGTGTCGACAACAGGGAATTGAGACACGTTCCGTCACTCGGAGTACGAAACGTACCTCGTTTCCCGTGCTTGGGCTAACTCCTATCCCAAACACAATGCAAATGAGATGGCATACACAATGCGACTAACATACAACCTAGCATACACAATGCTATGAAATGGCATACACAATGCTCGATGTAACATGGCATACACAATGCTCTAAAATGCAACTCAACATACACAATGCTATGGACCGAAATGGCATACACAATGTGCGATGGACTTATACCAACATAAATGGACCTCAGCCACACTCACATCAGTGGCCATGAGATGGAAAAGAGACAATCGAAATGCGTACACACGTGCACGCATACCGAGGACCGAACCTAAGGCATAAAATGCCACTCTACCAAAGCATGGCAATGGCTGAAAGATGGCATACAAACATGTAATTTTCAGCACTGAAACATGATGCTAAATGGTCCCGAAACATGGAAATATGGCACCCGATGCATGAAATAAGCCCCGAAACTCAAAGCTAGGCACATATATTGAATTATAACTATGCAAAACAAGCATTATTCGTCCATGAAGTACAAAGACAGAGCCAATGCAGTCCCAAAACATGCACATTTCTAGTTTAAAGCATGGCCAAAAAGTGCTAACATGATGGACTAAAATAGCATGCAACATTGGCTAGCAAGCATGGTTTACATGGCATGTATATGAAGTGTATGAGAACTCATCAAACCAGCCAAAAACAGTGAATAAAACATGTCAAAATATGCCCAAATAACCACTGAAATGCAGCCAATGCATGCAAAAATGATGAGCTCCTTTAGAGGGCCATACAAGGGGTTATTAAGCACATACAAGATAGACATGTAACATGGAAAAACCACTTCTGGAAATGAGTTATGACTGACCTAAAACCCACCAAATAGGCCCTGAAATTAGTCTCAGAAACATGCAAAGAAAGGCCCCTTTGAAAGGCCTTGAATGGGATTGCTCTATACATGCATCATAGACATAAAATATGGAAAAATGGGCTCTTGACAGAGCTTAGGCAGACCTTAAAACCCTCAGAATGAGATCTGAAACATGACTTCAATGCATGCAAAATAGGGTCCCTTTGGAAGGCCAACCATGCTAGTAAAGAGAATGAGGGGTGAGAGGGTCACTCCTCTATGATTTTGGGGCTCAAAGACACATCAAGGCCACTGAAAATCCATTAGATTTTCAGTGGCCAAGATGCCAAAACAAGACCAATGCAAATGCTCAAATGCATGGCTCAAAGCATGAGGAAGTGAAGCATGCAAGGAAGAAGATGACTCCAAAAAGAAAAGTGACCTCAATCAAACTTAAAGAGGAGGTCGAAACAATACTATTTTCAGTTTAGGCCGACGTCCAAAAATGCTCACAAATAAGGCTAATATATCATGCAAAATAAGCCCTAAAAGAGAGATAAAGCATACAAGGATGTAAGAGACCTCAAACAGAAAAGTATCCTTAATCAAACATGAAGAGGAGCTCAAAATAAGACTATTTTCAGTTTACACCAAGGCTCAAAAATTCTTTCAAATGGAGCTAAAGTATAGAGCAAAATAGTGCAAAAAAAAGAGTAAATGAAGACTTACCCTTGTAGAGCCGACCCTCAGCAACTTCTGAACCAAGAATGTGACTCCTCAAGCTCTGCAAATGACCTCCAAGATGTTGGAATGGATGGTGGGGGTGGTAGGCTATGAGGTGTAGTGTAAAATGGCCAAGAATATTAGGGTTTGGAGCTTGGAGAAAAAGGTTATGGAGGATGGAGTGTGTATGCCTTAACCAAATGTCTAACCCTTGGAAAATGAGATAGAGGGTTGGTTATATAGAGGGAGAGAAGTAAGGCTTCTTGGAGAAGCCAAGAGAGAGGTTCAAAGCTTCTACAAGGATGTAAGAGACCTCAAACAGAAAAGTATCCTTAATCAAACATGAAGAGGAGCTCAAAATAAAAATATTTTCAGTTTACACCAAGGCTCAAAAATTCTTTCAAATGGAGCTAAAGTATAGAGCAAAATAGTGCAAAAAAAAGGGTAAATGAAGACTTACCCTTGTAGAGCCAACCCTCAGCAACTTCTGAACCAAGAATGTGACTCCTCAAGCTCTGCAAATGACCTCCAAGATGTTGGAATGGATGGTGGGGGTGGTAGGCTATGAGGTGTAGTGTAAAATGGCCAAGAATATTAGGGTTTGGAGCTTGGAGAAAAAGGTTATGGAGGATGGAGTGTGTATGCCTTAACCAAATGTCTAACCCTTGGAAAATGAGATAGAGGGTTGGTTATATAGAGGGAGAGAAGTAAGGCTTCTTGGAGAAGCCAAAAGAGAGGTTCAAAGCTTCTAAAAGAAGCTTGACCAAAAGGGTCAAACTCCTCCTACCAACCAAGCAAAGGGGTCAAAACCCCCCTTTTAAGGACCAAAACAAGGACTAAACCCTTGGACAGTGGGTCAAATGCTTCACAGCTGGCACAGCTGTGCTGCACTTGAGAAGAGCAAAAAGCAAAAAGTTGGCCGACCAGCTAAGGTGGCCGGCCGGCCACTCCCCCTGGTCGGCCGACCAGGGGTCAAAAGGGTCAATGAGAAATGCTGGCCGGCCACCAGAAAGGTGGCCTCCCAGATGAGTAGAATATAGCTGTGTGGTGAAAAATCAGAAAATGTGACCCAAGAGAGAGAAAAACTGCTTTTTAGAGGGGTTCAAAAGGGTCAAGATGAATTAATGGTCGGCCTACCCATATTGGTGGCCTCCCAGATGAGCACAACACAATGGTGGTATGAAAAGCCAGAAAATGTGGCTCAAAAATGAGAAAAAACCAGCTTTCTGTCAGAAAAATCGGCTTTTGGAGAGAGAAAATGAGAAAATTGGTTTTTCAGGGGAAAAGGTGGCCGGCCACCATACTACCCCCTCCCTAAAATTGAAAATAGGGTCCCTACCAAAAATGGACCAAAACGGACGCAAAACGAAGGCTCGAGGGCCAAAAAGCGCGGTTTGAGGCCCCGAAAACAGGCTGTTAGGCACTGGAAGTGGCGTATGACCACGAAGGTGGTCTCTCGGGCCACAGTGTCCCTCAAAAGGGAGGAAGTAAGATGTGTGCCAAAAACCGGAGTGATCGGAGGTAGTTAAGCAGTCCTGAACCGAGGCACACGGTCGACTGCTCCGAAAAAACAAAAACTGGGCTCCAAACGGGAAAAACGGCCTACGACCACGAAACGTAGCCTACGGCTACTGAGAGATGGTCTACGAGACCTCTCCCTCCCTTCGGGAAGAGAAAACAGAGAAAACAAGACTTAAAATAGATAAATAGTTTAAACTGAAAACAAATCAAAAGATTATGTTTGGTTTGGAATGTTCTAAATAAGTGTATTTTTTGACTTTTTATTAAAAGATGTGTAACAAAGTAGAGAGGAGATATTGATTGATGTGACCAAAATAAGTGCACTTATGCAAAAAAGTGCACTTATATAGTTTAACCCAAACAAAATTGATAACATAAAAACTCATAATTTATTTTGTTACATGGGTCAAATTCTTAGAATTTTTTTTTTTTTTATAATTTCCCCTTTTAAATATGATATGATTTGTCAATTAAATTATAATTTTTGGTATATTACACTTAGTACCCATGAACTTTCACCAAAATCTTATTTTGATCCATTTACTTTGAATTATAACAGTCAACATCCTACACATTAGTCAATTTCTAATCCTACCATTTCATCTATCTGTTGTTAATAAAGCTAATGAAAATTAAAAATGAAATGACTAAAGTGAGATTTTGGTGAAAGTGTGAGAATTAAAGTGAGATTTTAGAAAAAGTGTAAAGGTACTATTGAAACAATAACAATGTCACATATGTTTCAAATAACAAATTCTGTCAATTTTGTTAATGGTAGACGGATGAAATGTGAGATTGTAATTTAACTTAAATTGTAGGAGTTAATTGTTATAATTGAAAGTGAAAAGACTATAAATACTCATGTAATTTACCTTGTAATTTCGAACTAATGTTGATAACCCCCAATACAAGCATCATATTTTTATTTTATTTTTATTTTTATTTTTTTGATTCAGGAGAAAATAAAAATTTTAAAGATAGCCATGGGATAAGTTAATCCCTTCTAGAACTGACATTCACCATGTCAACAATTAACAAAGAAAATATACAATCAGGTGGATTTTCCAAAAACACTAAATGTTCCTGTTGATTGACTCATGTATTGGCCAAGGCATCAGCACATTGATTGGCCTCCCTAGGTGTGGTTTGAATGGAGCAGTTGCATCTTCTTAAGAGGAAGTTGGCATCCTCTATGATTGCTCGGTAAGGTGAGTTCCCTGCAGCGCCATCTCATACCAGCTCCATTGTTGTTTGTGAGTCTGTCTCTATCTCAATGCTTGACAATCCCTTTTGCATAATGATGGTCAATCCTCCGTAGATACCCCAGAGTTTAGCTTCTAAACTTGTGCAATGGCCCAAGTAGCCATGATAGCCCCAAACCCTTGTGCCCACTTCATCCCTGAGAAGTCCTCCATAACCTGATTGCCTTGGATCTCCCTTGGACCTGCCATTAGTGTTGAGTTTAAGTTTACCTACAGAAGGACAAGACCAAGTAATTAGTTTTGGTGCTGAAAAATTAGGGTGTAGCATGTTAAGAAAGGCTTCTAGAATTGCCATAGCTTGATTAAGAATGGATTTGACACTGATATGAGGGAGTTGGGTTTGGTTCTCGAACACTTCTTTATTTCTACCCTTCCATATTATCCAGAGTGCAGTAACAAAGACCATAAGCCACTGAATGTTATAAGCATAAGCCTTGCTGCTCATATTAGTTTTGATTCAATCCTGTAATGGTAAATTGTTGCTATCTTGCCACCAGACATAGTCCTTGAGATTCAGCCAAACAGCTTTGGCTTTGGGACAACTTTTGAGAAGATGATGTATGTCTTCTCTGTTAGTTCTACATTTGGGACAAAGATCATTCTCAGTCATATGTCTAACCAGCCTCATGTGGTTAGTTAACAGCTTTTCATGCATAATTAACCAAAGAAAACTTTTGAATTTTTGGGGAATTTTGAGTTCCAAAGCCATTGCCAATCAATTCCAGTATTATCCAGCTCAGTTAAAGCTTGGTAGGCTGCTGAAGTAGAATACTCACCATTAATAGATCCTTTCCAGTGAGGGGAATCAGTAAAGGTAACATACCTGGGTCTGTGAATGCTGAGGATGACATCTTTTTCCTGTTGATTAAGAAGGTCTTGAATAGGAGTTAGATCCCAATTGCCCTCATCGTCAATTATGGAGCTGACTTTTGTTGTGTTGTCAATATGAGGCCCTTGGTTAGTGTAGCAAAGTGGTTTGGAAGCACACCACCAATCAGTCCATAAGGAGATAGTTTCACTAGTACTAACAGTCCATTTTATATTTTCCTCAAGAAAAGCTCTATTTCTGATTATACTCTTCTAAGTGTGGGAAGCTCTTCTATTGTTAGGCCAATTAGAGAGAGAATGATTCTTGAGATACTTAGTTTGGAGAATATGGCACCACAGCTCAGAAGATTTGCTGGCTATCTTCCACCCCAACTTAGAGATAAGAGCAGAGTTTTGATCCCTAGCTTTCTTTATGCCAAGACCACCCTGTTTTTTTGACTGGCAAACTTGGTGTCAATTCACAAGATGCACTCTTTTCCTAGTCTTAGAGCTGCTCTAGAGGAAGAATCTGTTAACTTTATCAATATGATCACAGACACTTCTAGGTAATTCCATGGTTTGCATAAGGTGGTTTGGGATTGCAGAGGTGATAGTTTTAACTAGGGTAAGTATACCAACAAGGGACAAAGTTTTGGCTTTCCACCCTGAGAGTCTTCTAGCCATTTTATCAACAATATTTGTTAGGTGGTTTTTGGTGATCCTACTGTGACGAATAGGGGTACCCAAATATTTTCCCAAATCATTGGTGAGAGATATACCACAATTGTAACAGAGGGGGAGAGCTTCTCTTCTAGGTATGTTGGGGGACACAAACATTTTGTATTTTTGAAGGTTTATCTTTTGGCCAAACATATCACAAAACTCAGAGAGCACATTCATAATACAATAACAATTCCTTCTATTAGCTTTAGCGAACAGAATCAAATCGTCAGCAAAGAACAAATGGGAAATAGGAGGACAGTTATTAGAAGCCTTAAGCCCCTTCCAATCACCACTTTCAGTATTAAGTCTAATCATGTTTGATAGATTTTCCATACAGAGAACAAACAGATAAGAGGACAAAGGGTCTCCTTGTCTTAGGTCCCTTCCCATACTAATACCAGGTAAAGACTCCCCATTCCAAATAATAGTAACATTAGACACACAGATCATGATGAGGGTAATCCAATCAGTGTTAAGTTTAAATTCTTTCAAAGTATGATGAATGAAGTCCCAAGAAATGTGATCATAAGCCTTTTCAATGTCAATTTTAATAACCATCCTACCCATCTTCCCTCTCTTGCTTCTCAAAGTATGAATGATCTCTTGGGTAATGATAATGTTATCAGTGGTGGTTCGACCAGGTATGAAGCTGCTTTGGTTAGGGCTGATAAGGCCAGGGAAAAGAGGTATCAGCCTATTGAGAATGAGTTTAGTGATGGTTTTATAAGTGACGTTACAGAGACTAATGGGCCTAAATTGCTTAATGGTCTCAGGGTTATCCAGTTTGGGAATGAGCATAATTTAGGTTTCATTAACTTCATTAGGAATGGTTTTAGTTTGGAAACAGTTAGTAATGAAGTGACAACCAGAAGGGCCAATGATATACCAGTTTTTGTGAAAGAAAACAGCTTGAAGACCATCCTTTCCAGGTGCTTTAAAAGCTTTAGGTAGCGCTTGGTAGAGTTTTGTAAATGTGATTTGAGAGTATGAGTTGTATTTTGAGTTTGTGTGTTGTGGAATTATGATTTGAGTGTAGAAAATTTGTTTGGTAAAGAGTTTTGAAAAGAGTTTTGATTTGAGTGGGAAATTGTTGATTTGACATTTGAAATTTGATACAAAAATTTACAACTCATACAACTCAAAATTATTTTAAAGCACATAAAAAATTTTAAAAATTTCAGAAAATATTTTTTTCGATTATATATCAATTGCAAAAAAAAATGTAAAAAAAAAATCACTATTCCGGTCAACCGGTCGGACGTCCCGTTTTGAAAAAAAAAATTGAAACACGCGCTCGGTTTTGACAGAACAGACAGAGCGTTCTACAGAGCTATGGAAAATTAATTCAACAGCTCCATCCAAACACCATACTCAAACTACTACGTTGAATCACATTTTGAAATCACAACCAAACATAGCCTTAATGTTTCTGATGGAATTCCACACCTCAGAGTTGGAAATAGGGGCAAGGAGTCTATTGTTATCCTCAAGAGTAAATCTGGTTCTAGCAAAAACAATATGTAAAAAAAAAATCACTATTCCGGTCAACCGGTCGGACGTCCCGTTTTGAAAAAAAAAATTGAAACATGCGCTCGGTTTTGACAGAACAGACAGAGCGTTCTACAGAGCTATGGAAAATTAATTCAACAGCTCCATCCAAACACCATACTCAAACTACTACGTTGAATCACATTTTGAAATCACAACCAAACATAGCCTTAATGTTTCTGATGGAATTCCACACCTCAGAGTTGGAAATAGGGGCAAGGAGTCTATTGTTATCCTCAAGAGTAAATCTGGTTCTAGCAATATTGATCCAATTATTCAACAAGGGAGTCTCCTCCTATTGGAAAAGTTTACTAAAATGATCCAATATGTGGGCTTTGAAGGCAGTAGTGTTGGAAACCCAATTACCACCATCATCCTTTAAAACATGGATTTTCAACTTCCTTCTTTTGGTAATGGTAGATATGTGAAAAAAAAAAAAAAAAAAGGTATTTTGATCCCCCATAGTGATCCACTTACTTCTAGATTTTTGATACGATCAAAGTTCTTCTTGAAAGAGAGTCAAATTATATTGCTTTATCAAGTCTTGTCCAAGGGTAAGCAGGTTAGAGGAGAAAGAATGAGCTTGGGCTTTTTTAATGCCTTCTATACAAGCAAGGAGAACTCTTTTTCTTTTAAAAATATTCCCAAAGACTTCTTTATTCCAAATTTTAACATTAAGAGTAAAAGAATTAATAGCTTCAAGACGGTTAGAATCCACATTAGACCAAGAATTGAGAACAACATCAATAAAGTTAGGATGAGTAAGCCAAGCAGCTTCAAGTCTAAAAGGCCTATTTTGAGGGTTGGAGGGCATACCTTGGGTGTAGACCACCAGTGGTGAGTGGTCGAAGTAAGTTCTTGGAAGAGTTCTCACAGTACTTTCAGGAAAGAGAGCTCGCCATTGGTCATTACTCATAACTCTGTCTAGCCTTTCCATAATATCTGTCAGTCCTTGTCTGTTGTTGGTCCAAGTGAGTCGAGGTCCCACGCTTCCCAAGTCAATGAGATTACAGTTGCTAATCCTTTCAGCGAATCGCCGAGATCTGCCATAGTTGTGAGTATGAGAGAAGCTTCTGCGCTCACTCTGATTGGTGTAATCATTGAAGTCTCTAGTAACCAGCCATGGCTTGTTGATGCTATTCGCAGTGTCTTCAAGATCTCCCCATAAGGTGTCTCTGGCAGAGGGGTTAGGGTTGGCGTATACTGCAGAAAGTAGCCATTCCTCATAATCTTCTTTTTGGATAGTGGCCTGGATATACTGGTTCGAGACTACTGAAGCTCTCACATTTACGTGGTCAATATTCCATATCAACCAAATACCTCCAAATCTGCCAACTAGGTCTATAAATGGTGAATGCTGAGAAACCCAGGTTGTTGAAGAAGTTGCCCATAGAGCTGAAAGTAACTTTGGTTTCCGTCAGTATAAGGATCTCAGGTTTGTAGAGGTGGAGGAGCTCCTTCATGTTTCTTCTGAAGGTGTTATTACCTACCCTGTGGCTTGCAAAATGAAAACAAAATGAAAGTAATTACACATTTATGAAGGTGTAAAGTAGACTCATATTGGGAAACAAACAAGCCAAAATTATTTGTATCTTTACATTTTCATAACTTTTTGTTACTAATTTGTATTTCTTTAAGCTTATAAAAAAAATATTGAATTCTCATTAATAATGATTTAATTTACTAATTAGTTAATATATAATAATAATAATAATAATAATAATAATAATAATAATAATAATAATAATAATAATAATAAAAACAACCCATATGCTTAATTCTTAGGTCATCAACTCTAAAAGAAGACTGGATTAAAAAAATAAATATTGGACATTAAAAAATTAAGGGAGAAATTATTGGAAACTCCCATTTTGCAGAGTTGTAGTCTACCAAGTCCTATTTTAAAATTAATAGACGTCCAAGTTCTATTTTTTTGGTAATGCGATCCGAAGGATCCCATTATGTAATGATGGAATGGTTTTTTTGACTAATGTACCCTTTTTTTGTGGTTGAAACGGTTTTTGGGAGGGTTTTTGAATTATTTTGATTACACTGATTTCGGTGTCCACTATGGAAAGATCAAGTGTGGCCTTGGCTTTATGATGTGGGCCATCCAAATGTGGTTCACCAAAGTGGTTTTTCTGCAAAATAATGGTTTGTCTTCAAATGTGGGCTTCAAACAACGATGTGGGTCACAAACGTGACCAAAGTGGTTTTTCTACAAATTAATGGGTTGTCTTCAACGTGTGGGTCACAGGATGGACTTGCAGTACGATGTGGGCCACCAAAATGTGGTTCAACAAATTGATGTGGACCATAAAAAGTGGTTCACCAAATTGATGTGGTCCACAATTTTGTGGGTATGGAAAATGATGTGTGCTCCCCAAACGTGGGCTTCCAAAAAGTTTTGACGCACCAACGTGTGAGTCATAAAAAAATGCTAAACCCACAAAGCTCTATAGTAAGCTTTTCCAAAACATAACATACATCCACATCATTACAAAAAACGTTACATACACCTACATCATTACAACATAATATCACAAATCAAAAAACATTACACACATCCACAATTTTGTGGGTATGGGAAATGATGTGTGCTCCCCAAACGTGGGCATCCAAAAAATTTTGGCGCACCAACGTGTGGGTCATAAAAAAATACTAAACCCATAAAGCTCTATAGTAAGCTTTTCCAAAACGTTACTGTTGGCTTATTTTTCCTATGAAGGAAAATATCATAAATGCGAGCGTGCCAACAAGGATTGAAAAATCCTTACAGATTAAATTCAAGCCAATTATCAAGCGATTGTGTTGACGGTTCTTTTGCCTCAACGAAGAGGACTTCAAATTTGCCAAGCGTAGCGAAAAGAAAAAGTAAAAGAAGAAAAAGGGAAGGAGAAAGACGATTGAGTAAACAATCAAAGTAATAATTACTTACCTCTACTCCTATGCTTTAAAAATGAAGTGCATTAAATGCTTCGAAAATGAAATGCTGAAAATAAATGCTTCGAAATATAAATCTATGTTAAACTACTCCTAAGATAAGGAAATGACAAGAAATATTGAAATCAATTGTCTTTGATTTGAATCCTCGATCTTTACAATGTAGCCATTAATGGCTATTTATAGAAGAAAAAATATAGCAATAACTACTTAGTAACTACCCATTTCTTCCATCTTCATTCTTGTCTTGCCATGTGTCCTTCCACTGATCCACTTTGTCCTCCCACTCGTCCATTTTGTCCTTCATATTCTCCATTATCTCTATAACTTTTTTTAACTTCCAAATGAATAAGAGGATGCCACGTGTCCTGCAATTATATAAATAATAAATAATAATAAAAATTGCAGATTTATGGTGCTAACATTACCCTCCACGGCTCTTAAAAATGATGTTTACTTGAATTTTTGAAGGGCCGAACGAAGCACATGACTAATCTAAGCAATAAAATGCTTCGAATAATATCAACAAAGTGCTTCGAATGATATAATAGCACCAATGAAGTGTTTCGAATGAGTATGAAATTATGACTAGATGTCTCGAATGCTAGCTATTACGGACTAGAAACAAGCTTCGAAGGTGGTACAAAGGACCAAAATCATCTTTCGAAGGTTGAAAGTGCCGACAAAGGACAAATTACATCCTTAGAAATACTCGGCAAAGTTTCGAAGGTTCATAACCACTATTATTGTTTCTTCGAAGCTGTTAATGCAAGATAGAGTGCTTCGGAGCTTACCAAATTATGGCAAAAGAGCCTTCGAAGCAGCTTTTGGCCAACATTGTAGTTATTCACATTTTGTATGTTCTGGTTCATACATAATTAATGAAAATATTAATTTTGTGCTTCGAACCAATTATTAATTCTTCGAAGACACCAAAACTGTTGTTCTTCGAGCCAACTTATGATGCCAAAAACAGGCATTATTCGACAACTAATTAATTGTCATTTTACATATATTTGAAGAGATGTACACATTTCGAAAGTTTTCAAAGTTTTATACAGTTTCGAAGGTGAAGTAATCAACCTTCGAAACAACTCTTGATGCTTCGAATGTATCTTCGATGAGCCAAGGATTGCAACTCTCAGGTCCAGAACCAGACGCAGATGCAAGCTTGAGCGAAGGACTTCTCGCTCGAGCCACCAGATAGAAAACTCAACTCTCACTCGAGCGAAGGAACCCTGGCTCGAGCGAAGGTTCTAAAACATCCTATAACTCAGATACAAAGTATTGAAGGATGGAAACAAGATATAAACCACAACCGACGTCCACGGAACCAAGTCTGGATACAACAACCAAAGGAGGAAGAACCGGGATCACTATGTTAAAAATAAATAAATAAGAAAAAAAAAGTTGGAAGTAAGACCATACACTGCATTTGATATTTCATTAAATTTAAATTTGACAAAAATTGTAATGGTTTAATCTCAAATTTTTTTATTATACTCATTTCAAATTATGAATAAATCGAAACTTTCATAATGAAGGGAGACTTTCATCTTTTATCAAATTTAAATTATTATTGTTGGGTTGAATGTCCATCTAAGAACAATTTTAATAAATTTTTTTTTTTTTTTCATATCAGAATGACTTGTTTGACATCCGTCCAGATATCTTTTTGGACAATCAAAAATATAAACAAACTTAGTAAAAATTTTAATTTTAATATTAAAATTAACGATATCAAATTAATTTTTTTACTAAATTTTTGATTCCCTCCAAAGTGCATGTAATCTGAGTAAAGGCTGCAGGGAGAGTGGCCCGTAGTGTAAGCCTTGTCACGTGGTGCATGTCGGAAGACAGCGTGCTTGTTTTTCTCCATAAACTGTCTTTTCTGAATGACTTTTCTCTTTCTTTCTCTCTCTAATCGTTTATTCGATCATTATTTGCGGTTAAGTTAATTGACTAGTCTACGAATTCTTTGAAAAGTGAGTTAATATTTAGTTTTCAATTTTTAAATTAACTTAGATTATATTACTTTTTATATTTTTTACATATTTAAAAAAAATAAAAAATTAAAAAATTAACTTTTAACCATATCTTTTTAAAACAACTTTACTTGTCTCGCGTTACTGTTGGCTTATTTTTCCTACGAAGGAAAATATCATAAATGCGAGCGTGCCAGCAAGGATTGAAAAATCCTTACAGATTAAATTCAAGCCAATTATCAAGCGATTGTGTTGACGGTTCTTTTGCCTCAACGAAGAGGACTTCAAATTTGCCAAGTGTAGCGAAAAGAAAAAGTAAAAGAAGAAAAAGGGACGGAGAAAGACGATTGAGTAAACAATCAAAGTAATAATTACTTACCTCTACTCCTATGCTTTGAAAAGGAAGTGCATTAAATGCTTCGAAAATAAAATGCTGAAAATAAATACTTCGAAGTATAAATCTATGTTAAACTACTCCTAAGATAAGGAAATGACAAGAAATATTGAAATCAATTGTCTTTGATTTGAATCCTCGATCTTTACAATGTAGCCATTAATGGCTATTTATAGAAAAAAAAATACAGCAATAACTACTTAGTAACTACCCATTTCTTCTATCTTCATTCTTGTCTTGCCATGTGTCCTTCCACTCATCCACTTTGTCCTCCCACTCATCCATTTTGTCCTTCATATTCTCCATTATCTCTATAACTTTTTTTAACTTCCAAATGAATAAGAGGATGCCACGTGTCTTGCAATTATATAAATAATAAATAATAATAAAAATTGCAGATTTATGGTGCTAACAGCTTCCCTCCTATATTTGAATTTGAATGTGAGTAACCATTGAAACCACGTCACCTTGCATCTCTTTGTCGATCCGCTGCTACTCAGATCTTATAACAACCAATATTAACTACCACGTGTATGATCAGAATCGAAGACTTGACTGGTCTCCCCATATTACCCTTACTTTGCCACGCGTCGAATTGTCACTGGCTTGCACAAAATATGTAGCCAACATTACCCCCCGCACTAATATGCCCAAGACTTGGTGATATTAGTGGATCAGGGTCCTTTTCCCACGTCTTAGAACGTGCATGGGTTTTGCATCTTCCCAGAAATGCAACTGTCACTCACCATCTGTATTAATACTCTCGTTTAATCCTTTAAGCACTTCCACTGTCTTAGCATTCAAACAGACTGATACATTTCATGGCCGAATTAATTTTTTCCTCCAGCGATCGAGCACACGAAGAGTCATATGTCGATACTGTTCCTTATCGAAAGAACGTCCATGCATTTATTAGCCACCTTTACCCACCTTTCTATATTCAGGTCATGGATGCCTTTGCAAATTACCAACCTTTGAATTACGAACACATTGCTCTTAATCCTTCGATTCAGAAAGTTGCAGATATAGACATAAGAAGTTCTTCCTCTAACTCACCCTTACAGTTCGAACAAACTGCTCTCAAACCTTTGATTCGGAAAGTTGCAAATATGGACTTGAGAAACTCTTCTTCACAAATCTCTGTATGGGATAAAGCTGCAACTTCTTCCTCTTCTGGGGGTCCTGACTGGATAAGCTGGTCAACACCTGAGACCTATGATTTGAAGGAGCGAATCAACCATCATTTTGTTGAGTTCACTGACCCTTCAGAGTTTCCTTCCTATGCTTGAAGTTCAGTGGTCTATCCCTATGTGCCCATTGATCATCGACGTAGTCTGGAGGAGAATCTTCTTGTAGCATGGTATACATTCTCCATGCCTATAAAGATAGTGCACGTTGCCCGCCGCCCAGAAGAAGCACAAGGGTACAACCCATCATTCTTAGCCCAGAGGGCGAAGATTTGTTCTTCTAACTGGCTTGATTATATTAATGCCTTTGTTCCTTCTGCTCCCGTGTCATCTCCGAAAATAGAAGCGTCCGCACCTTCTTCTTCGTCTCCCGAAATTAAAGTATTCATACCTTCTCCCCCACCAATTCTTTCTTGGATAGAGAGACTGAAGCTTGCCCTATCCATGGAAAATGTCTACCCGCCTTATAAACCTCTACCTTCTCCTACTCCAACTGAATATCTCTTCCTAGACTGGTAGCCTAATACTTGCATTTTCCTTTGCTGGAGTGGAATCTTATTATAAACTTTGATAAGATGAAACACTTGACGATTTACTTGTCATTAGAAAAAAATAATAATAATAATAAGATGATACACTTGGTCTTACTCCTGTCCACTTGACCTGTGGTACCTTATCTTTTGTTTCCTTCTGCTAGAAATCAAACTGCAAGTTAATGGGTAGGATGCCTCCAATATTGTTGGATCAAGTGAGCATATATTAAATTGGTCGAAATTCTGTGGCTACTACACAATCTTTAGACCAACTTTCGTCTCTTCGAATTCATGCTCAGTACGAAGCAGAGAACTTCATTGAAGAATTCGGTGATTTCAAGAATAAAGATTCTGCGTATTGGGATGACTTAGACATTGACAAATTGGAACAAGGATTAAGAGAGGTGGCTTTCGAAATAAAGGCTGAAGAGCTTTACTACGAAGTGAGAACATATCAACTTATGTAGCCAATGCTAGAAGACTTAGAAGATAGAATAAGGAGAGAACAAAAGTTTATTGATCATTGTTGGACTAAATTTCATGATCTTGTTATTTATTCCATTCCTTATTTTTATGAGCTCGAGTTTATACCGAGATAGGGTCATCTGATGTAATCGCTTTGGTTTTAATATGAACAAAATTCTTCTTCATTTGGCATTGTTTGACCCTGCTTTCACTTGTGTTTTAAAAGTCAATTCAGAGTTTCGAATTTTGAACAATTTTATCCTTTGAATCTAGACTTAATTGTTTTAAATGAAACACTAAAAGAGCCAATTATGAACCTTTCCAATTTGTGGAATAAAGTTGACAGTTTTGGCTAATTTTTTCAATTAGAAACAGCGCTTCGACTCTAGCAATCTTATACTTAAAGTCTGTTTTGACCATAGTCAACATCTAGTCATTGTCATTATTGCTTTTGATGTTTCAAACACCAAATCCCACTCTTAAAGAATCTCAAGTTTTGCCTCGAAGGACAATACCTTTTGTTAAAAACCTAAAAACAGGTCTTTAAACTCTTTGAAGTGAAATAAACACTTGAGTATTCTTATATTTTGGGTATGGAAACCTGCTTCGAAGCCGGCTTCTCTGTTTCGGAGCTGTTTTTTTTTTTTTTTTAAATTGGCGCTAAGACTTGGCTTCGAAGCCAAATATCTTACTTCGAAGCTAGCCTCAACATCTGGGCTTTGTTTTTCCCTCCAAAAGTATCAATATTGAAGGAAACTTTTTGTATTCGCACTTCTAACAGCTCGCGCAATATATTTTCAAACACGAGGGCTTTTTTAAAAAACCCTTTTGTTTCGTGCTTTGAAACCACTTGCTCTTTTAACGCACAAACCCCTCTTTCTACCGATCTACGGCTCCTCTCTACTTCCTTTCTCAATTTTACTTTCAAGAAAAGCATACTGTCAATGGCTTCTCCCTTAGTATCAGTTGTAGAGCGTACGAGCCCATCTGTGACCCTGAAGAGGATCATTGATGCAGAATGTGAGAAGTACAAAGCTGGAGAGAAAAGCGCTATTGATGGACGCATCTTTGTCCCTCGTCGCCATGTGCAGCTAGACTACGTGCTCGGGTCCATATTCAAAGAGATCCTCACTGAGCTCCCAGCCCTGTATCCCCGTCTGGAAGACCAATGTCTCCTTTACGAAGGTGGTCTTGACTGGAGGAACTGGAGGATAAATCGCCCCCACCGATGCTGGCCCACGGTGAGACCAGAGTGGCAAGAATGGTATGATCAGGTTATTCCTGCTAGGACCTTGGACCTTCAAGAACTCTGCCTTCTCGATGCTCTCAGACTATCTAGGGTAACTATCTCAGAGGACCCTTTCCTTATTCATGCTGCCTTATGTTTTTGGAATTCTGTCTTTAACTTTTTCCAATTTAGATGCGGGATGATGGCCCCTACTGTTCTTGATATTTGCCATTTACTAGGACTATCCCCCATTGGTACTCCATTTGGACCGGATTATCCTGATTTAGCAGTCCCTTTCTCTCTCCCTTCCCTTAACTCATCTTATAGTGATTTTGCTAGGGCTGAGAATAAAAGAGAGGGCCCTGTGACTGATAGGGAGTTCTTTTCTTTTTTATTGTATTGGCTTTGCAAATTCCTCTTCTGCACCTCTTCTCAGAGAATCATGCCTGAATTTGCCCTCTTGTCAAAGCCTTTGTTTTACAGAAAAAGGTGGCCTTAGCCCCACATGTTCTAGGTCACGTATATAGAGTCTGCTCCCTTTCTGTGAGAAACCCTTAGATGCTAATCAAGGGGGGCCATTCTGGATTCTTCAGTTTTGGCTTTTCGCCTATTTTACTCAGTTACAATCCAAATGCCTTAAATTTTCTGAGCCAAACCCTCTTACTCATGGCATAAGGTTGGCCAATGTTTCACTTTACCCTTCTACCTTTGCTTTTTACTTCTCTTTCTTCCACCAGCTCCCAGCCTCCCTTTCTACTTACCCTTTTTGTCCCTTCAAACCTTCCATTGGTCCATCTTGGTTGAGGAATTTCCTAAGTGACCAGTCCTGTACTTCACCTATTCACAAAGATATATGGGCTTCCATTCTGATTCCCAGAGAGTTATTTATCGGGACTTTGAACCCGAAGGCCTACAAATGCATTACTGAACCTTACTGTCCTGCTCAATTTGCTAGATAATTTGGCCTCACACAAGGGGTCCCAATACCTCTCTGTAGCAACACAAATCTCAGCCTTACTAGAAGGGATCTAAAAGTCCGAAAGTCCAGGCTAGAAGAGGCAACTTTTAAATTCATAGACGACTTGGCCAATTTCGAGTATACCCCTTTCATTCCTCAAGGTACTGTATTGAAGAGATACCAAAACTGGTGGGTGACTAACATGGAGATCTACTTGGCCATTCCACCTCTAAACCTACTAACGGTGTTAGATGTGACCAAGCCCAAAGGGGTTGGAATTGTCACTTCTTCCACTGTTTCAGTTGTAGCACAGGCTACAGCACAATCTGCTCCTGCTGCTTCAATTTCTCCTAGAGTTACTCGAGCTGCCTCAAAGAAAGGTATATACCCTTGTCCCTTCTCCTTTTGTCTTTTTATAATGCATTTCGCCTTATCTTTAGTTCTTCTTTTGTGGAGGTGGCCAATCACAAAAGAAAAGGAGGCTCTTTGAGCTTGAGAAGGAAACATCCGATATTCAAGGAGAAGAAAAAGAAGAAGCAGATCAAGAGGAAGAGTTACCCTTGAAAAGAAAAAAGAGACCGATCATCTTTTCATTTGACTTGGTTAGGGATGAGACAACTGCCAGAGAGATGGATGATGAACTCATTTCTTCGGAATCCAAATCTCAGCTTGAAGAAGTTGAGAAGGAAATTGAGAAGGAGCAGACCCTGCCAATACAGAGAAAAAGGAAAAGAAAGGTGACTGTCTCTCCTTCTGATATGGTCGAAGACTCTGATTCCGAGACAATTGCCAAAGCAATGGAAAAGAGAAAAAAGATGTCTGCTTCTGCTCCTATCTTGGTTGAAGATACCATTCATGAAGCAGCCGTCAAGGCAGTAGAACCAGAACATTCTAAAGCCATGATTGTCTTCGAGAGAGCAGAGAAGAGACGGCAGCAACAATTTCTGAGAGATGAAGCTGCCGCTGCTGACATACTACAAAGGGAAACTGTAAGAAGGCAACAAACTGCTAGACATTACACCCTTCGTAGCTCTCCCATCATCGCTGAAACTTCTGGAGCAGGTAATTCTTTATACTTCTGCGATTTTTCCTCTATCAGCCTTTGGTATTGAAGTTAACATTGCTTTACATTCCTTCCTCTTGCAGCAGCAACTTCTGAGTTCATCTTTCTAATGAGACCTCTCTCAGTTTCACTCGAGGTTGATCAGATGCAGGATGTAAGGGCTATTCAGACCATACTTCCACTTCCAAGGTCTATACTTCCTGCATTTTTCTTGAGGCCAAGCATTCCTTTGGCCAATTCTTTCTCTTGGTTTGACTCCATGTCTTTTCCACTTGACCCTTGACTTTCCTCAATTTACTTCTCTGTCGAGTCTTGCTCCTCTTTCTCCTTTCAAAGAGATTCCAACTGCTACCTCATCTCTGATGGCAATTGATTCCCCTATTGAGGGTGCTGACAGCTCTCCAACTCGTGACTTATCACCTTTACCTAGCTCCAGCCCTCCTTCACTTGATTCATTGGTGGCTAGGACCATGGAGACCGTTAAAGATGTTCCACCCATTTCTCCTATCCTTATGCAGTCTTCTGTGTCTCCCATGGCAACCCTCTTGGCGCCCTCATGACTAATGATGAGATTGATGTCTTCGAAGTAAGATTGGCTAGCCTCTTTGACATCACCTCTACTTCTCCGATATTCGATGAGGAAGCGGAGCCATTAGTTTTGGCTGATTCTTTGTTGGAAATTTTTTAGAGCTTTCCTTCCTCCAGCAGCCAGCCTTCTGTACCTTTGATAGACTCAGACACCTGCCTGGACCTGTTAATTTCCTTTTCGAGGATTCCCTTCGAGGCTCTACAAAGGCCTATAATTAAAAATGGGTTTCTTCAGTGCTGCAAACTTGCTGAGCAGTCCGGTATGGATGTCTCAAATCACCTATCCCAGGCAGCAGCTACTATCAACTTCTACATCAGCATTTGTCATGCTGCCAAGGCTGCGGATGAGAAATTGGTTAGAGACCAAAGTTTTGTTTCTCAAGTGCATACTGAAGTATCGAAGCTTAAGGAACAACACTCCTCTGCCTCCACTTTCGAACTCAACTACTGGAGAGGAAAGCTCAGCTCGAAGAGGAGCTTTCTGCAGTGAATCAGGCCTTACTCCGAACTGACATCAAACTGCAAATCACCAATCAAGGGCTGACCGATCAAAAGAGAGACATGGCTGCAGCTATTCAACTATTTTTGTCATTTACCAATAGGAAATCTGTTGTACGAAAACAACTAAAACATTGTAATGATTTTTGGGCCAATTTGTGGCATGATGTACTTGACTCTTTATAAAAAAACATTTTCTTATTTATCATCTTATGTTCTTGTACTCAGTGTTTATTTTATTCCTTGTGTTTCCCAAATAGTTGGAAAATAAGGCTTTAAATATCTGCCATTAATCTTTTTGGGATGCACATAACCATTCAAAATTTTCAAATGGTATGCTCCAAAAGGCAACTCTATGAATTTGATATGGTCCTTCCCAGTTAGGTGACCATCTTCTAAACAAACAAGTACAATTACGTCATTTTATATGTTTTGATAAAGATTCCAGGAAAATAGTAATAGAAAATCATATTCTTGTCATGAGTCATGACCTTGAAATAAACAAGCACACATATTCAAATTCATTTCATGGGTTTAATTTAGAATTGGATAGTTGAATTTGATTTTGGCTCTCAACTTCT
>NW_021026200.1:319952-419200 GCF_004153795.1 Camellia sinensis
TGGGATTGCTATCGATCCCCATGGCTTTTTCAGCTTGGCTGGGAATTTCAAACTCCCTTTCCCGAATTTGTTCTTGGATCTGTTCTCGAAAAACAACACAGTTTTTAGTCGAGTGAGACCAAGAATTATGCCATTTACAATATACTTTTCCTTTAAGTTCATAAAGAGATGGAATTTTAACCCCTTTTGGTAACTTAAAGAAAGTTGGCCGCAAGCAAATGATCAAAAATATCATCTGCCTTAGTTAAATCGAAAGAATACTTTCCTGTGGAGATCTTTCTTTTTAAACTGCTGATCAATTGTCGTATCTTTATGAATTAATGCTTCACAGATCATAGGTTCTTTTCCCACAATCTCTGCTGCATCAATCTCATTAATTAGGATCTTTGTAGTATGTCCTATATGATGCTTATTTTGATCTTGTTCCTCTTCTAGTAATGCTTATATCTAGATACTTTGTAAGTCAGTTCCACTAAATCCCTGAACTCTGTTGAATCAAACTTCTTTCGAAGCCTGAACTCTAAGCCATTTTGGGCCAATTTTACGAATTCTGTTCCGCAAGATACTCTACATTTATTTCGAGCCCTCTTAAATCTGGAAATAAACTGAGTAGCCTTCTCTTCAGGCTTGACTCAATCTTGCCAAGTCTGCCATGGAAACTTCTGCTCTGATTAGAAGAATTGGCATGAAAATGCCTCTTCCATTTGCTGCCAAGTCTGGATGGAGCCAGGTGGAGGTTAATGTACCATACACAATGCTCCCCCAGTTTAGAGAAATTTGGGAATAGTCTCAACTTCATATAGTCATGATTGGTAAATTCACCACATTGAGCAGCAAACCTAGCAATATGCTCTACTGTTGATTGGTTTCGTTTCCCATGAAAAAGGACAAAATTTGGTATCCTAAAACCTCTTGGATATTTATGTTACCTGTCGACCCATTCTAGGTATGGTTTTCTGTACACAAGAGTTTGGACCCCCCGAGCCATTAGTCCACACAACTCCCTAACTATATCGGTAATTTGATCCCTAGGGACCATATTTTGTGTCTGCTGAACCACTACGGGGGAACAAACACAGGATTTGGTGGACAAAACTTATGCTTGTGGTCCTCTTTAGTCCATAGGGTGGTACATTTGGACTGGCTGTCCCTGTTGGTACAGGTTGCTGTTGGGGTGTAGGTAACCTCTTGAGCTGTCCTGCGAAGGGACCCACGAAGGTGCTGGAACAGTATTGATCCCTTCCATTTGTAGGAAAACCTTCCAACCCACCCGTGTAAACTCTCGAATAAGGGATAAGTACTTGTACTCCTTAGTGCACGTATGGCTTCGAATGTGGGGTTGAAACCTTCTAGTATAGCCATTATGCTTGAGTGGGTATCATTGGGAGATGATCCACCAATTTGCGATGAGGCTTTCACTTGTTGAACATTGAGCATTCTGGCTAGCTACGGCTCAAATGTCGTACCAAACTGAGGGGTAGGTAATCTCAAATTGTTATGTTTGACCATTAGAATGTCCATTAACTTGCATAGGCTGTTTATCTCTGGCCAATCTTTGCTGAGGGACATTTACTTCCTCCATGTGTGGTCTTAATTTATTAGTTGGGGTTATTCATTCGATCCAAAAAGATACTGTCCACATTCCATTTGTGTATTAATTTGTGTTGTGCCCAATGCATCTACTTAAACCACCCCGGATGTTACTGGCTGAGGTCAGATGGGACATTGGATGGTCCAAGCTTGGTCCGTCCACTATTACGAACAATAGGTATTGTCTCTGAAGTACTGGTCTGTGTCGACTCGATGGGTTCGATAAGATAGGAGTCTCCACAGGATGATGTTATCACTATTATCTCTGGATTAGGTATCTCCACCTCTCCTTCCACGCCTTCTTCCAAATGTTCTTTTCTCCTTGTTTCCTACGTCTAGCCATTTTAAAAGTCCCACGTGTGCCAAAATTGTTGGCTTATTTTTCTCGATGGAAAATATCATAAATGCGAGCGTGCCAGCAAGGATTAGAAAAATCCTGTACAGATTTAATTCAAGCCAATTATCAAGCGAGTTGTGTTGACGGTTCTTTGCCTCAACGAGAGGACTTCAAATTTACCAAGTGTAGTGAAAAGAAAAAGTAATAAAAGGAGAAAAATGGACGGAGAAGACTGAGATTGAGTGAACAATCAAAGTAATAATTACTTACCTCTACTCCTATGCTTTGAAAAGAAGTGCATTAAATGCTTCGAAAATGTAAATGTTGAAAATAAATGCTTCGAATATGAATCTATGTTAAACTACTCTAAGAAGGAAATGACAGAAATATGTTAAACAA
Source organism: Camellia sinensis (assembly GCF_004153795.1). Classification (NCBI taxonomy): domain Eukaryota; kingdom Viridiplantae; phylum Streptophyta; class Magnoliopsida; order Ericales; family Theaceae; genus Camellia; species Camellia sinensis. The sequence goes on from NW_021026200.1 coordinate 322,279, forward strand.
TGTCTTGATGTTGATAATCCTTGAATCTTTTGAATTTAGCATGATAGTCTATTATGAAGAAATGAAATAGGTATGAGCGATAACTATTTAGTAACTACCCATTTCTTCCATCTTCATTCTTGTCTTGCCATGATGTGCCTTCCACTCATCCCTATTGTCCTCGCCACTCATCATTTTGTCCGGTTCATATTCTCCATTATCTCTATAACTTCTTTAACTTCAAAATGAATAAGAGGATGCCACGTGTCCTGCAATTATATAAATAATAAAATAATAAAATTACAGATTATATGTGGCTACAGTTTTATATACCCACATCATTACAAAAACGTTACATACACCCACATCATTACAACATAATAACACAAATCAAAAATATTAACACATCCACAATTTTTGTGGGTATGGAAAATGATGTTTGCTCCCAAACGTGGGCTCCAAAAGTTTGGCGCAAGTGGTACGTGAATAAACTACCAAATGACATAACAAAATAACTTACCATAAAGCATTATAAAGCTTTTCCAAAACGTTACAACACTACATCTTATAACATAATATCACAAATCAAAAAACATTACATACATGGGCAAAAACAATCCACCCCCAATTAATGGACCTTTGGGTGTAACAAATTAAATATGGGACTGATTAGATTACAATTCCACATTTTAGATTTATGAGTCAATTTCCCAAAATAAGTTATTATGTTAGGGATTTTATATAATTCATCAAATTTTTTATCAAACATCTCACATGAGTGTGAGACTCACACACATGTAATTTATATGAATTCACACCTATTTAACATATTTAGTTAAAAATTTAATAATTTATTTAAGATAGATATTTTTCTATAAAAATTATGTAAATGATTGCAATTACATTAGTGATCAATTATTGGCCGATCAGAACTTAAAAAGCAAAAAAGATGATTGGGTGATTTGGAATCTTAACGAAGACATAAAGATGAAATGATTCTCGTAATTCCAGCTGGCTTCTTGTCGACTACCAAGCTTTTGGTTAATTGTTCCTTTCAAAACTATAAACGCTTGTTTTTTTTGGCTTGATTTTTGGTCCAATCCACTATCGGATTTGGACTGTATTATTGAGTTTGTGGGGTTTATTACGGGTTCCGTTTGAAATTTGAATCGTTTAATTGTAAAATTCGTCAAATACTATGTTCCGATAAATACGTTGATCGGATATCGATAGCTATGTAATCAAAACAGTTTTTTTATCAACCGTTAATTTATTCACGTCCATTTTTTTTATACAAAACTGATTTGATCACATAGCTATCGATATCAGATCAAATGATTTTTCACAGCGATATAGTACTTAACGAGTTCTACGCATTAAACGGTTCAGATTTTCAAACGCGGACCCGTGGTGGCCCTCACGGACCCAACAGCACGGTCCAGTTCGATAGCGGACTGACCAAAGCCAGATCTTTTTTTTTTTAATCAATTTTAAAAAATTTGTTAAAATTGATTTTTTTATTTTTTTTTAAAAAATGTAAAAAAATAAAAAATATGTGACTTTAAAAAATTTTTAAAAATTATAAATTAACTTTTAATCATATTCTCAAAAAAAGGCTAAAGTTTAACTATATTTCGAAAGATAAAAGAAAAATTGACTTTTGACTTATTTTTAAAAATCCAAAGCCAGTTTATTTGAGTAAAAAACATTTGGCAAGTTAGAAATAAACCAGCTTTCGAAGTTATGAAAATATCATTTCTGTTATGAAAGAGAACTAGGGCAAAGTTATAATTTCACATATTTCATGAAGGTAATATGGTCATTCTACCTCTTTGCCTACTGATGTTGGCAACATATATAAAATAATTTTGAAAAAAAGTAAAAAAATAGTTTTTTTCTATCTTTCCAAATAGTTTTGGGCATAAGTCAAAAGATAAGAAAATAAGCAAAAAAACTTATTATTCTTTCTTTGCAAATAAGTCCTAAAATAACATAATTTCTTATCTTTTATTTTTTTTTAGTAAAGTCACTTCTCTACACATCTTTTCGTAAAAAGTTAAAAATATTCTTGTTTAGATCATCACAAATAACCCCTAAGTAAATATGGACATAGTAGTTTTTCTTTTCTATTTTTATAGGATCCTATCTAAGGCTTCGTTTAACATGCGTTATTTTGCTCTAAATTATTCAATAAAGAAAAAAATAGACTATATTTAGTTAATATAAGACAAAATATCACATTTAAATTATAATTATTTTATTTTTTTTCTCATAACCATCAAATCAATTAAAAAAAACGAGTCAAAATTTATCCGAAACACAACTTTTTTAAAGACTAAAATAATTTATAAAAAAAAACCTAAAAAGTCAAGCTAAATTAGCTCATTCAAAACAAAAGGTAGGTTGAATCAGATATTTTGTTTGTGGTGTGAGATTTCATATTGAACTTTTATGTAGAAGATTTAATATTTTTTGGGGTGATATATATTAATTATGAGTATGTATGTAAGTAGATAGTAGAATGACTCTTGGATGATTGTTATTCTTTCCTAGAGGTAGGTAAATAGTAGAGTAGTTGTGTGAGTTGTGCTCCATTATGGGGTTGTATTATGGGGTTGTATGTAGATAGTTAGGTAAGTAGTAATAGTGTGGTTGTTGGGGCTTTAGTTGAGGGATTTGTAGGCAAGTTCACTTATTTGCTTATTTATTATAAGTTACACATTATTTTTATATTTTTTATACATTTTTTTTTTTTTGTAAAAGTTAAAAATTCACTAAATAAGTAAACTCGAAACCACCCTAAGCAGGCTTGTAATTGACCGTTAGGAAGACTTTATTAACTTTCTAGTTATTGTAGGTAGTAGTTTATTTTATTGATGATATAATATTTCTCATACTTGTAATTATTCTTCTATATGGAAGATTGGTATATAAGTAGTAGTGAATGGTTGTTAGTTTGAAGGCTTAGTAAACTAATTGTTAGGTAAATTTTGTGACTCTCTAGTTATTATGGCATAATCATTATGAGCTTGTAATCTGTTTAATTATTGATGATATAATATTTCTCATATTTGTGATTACTTTCCTATTATTGACTAAAAAATCTAATTAGTTAATAAGTTATACTTACTTTGATAATTAAAAATTGTTATTATATATTTGTGAGTAGTCAATTATAAAAATAAAATAGAAAAATTTGATAATATAATCATATGATTTCGTTGTCTTTAAAAATGAATAATTACTTTCAAAGCAATATTTGTTTCTATTTACTCGAAAGTAAATATTAAAAAATAATTATACATTATAAATTAACATATCAATTTAATTATTTTATAATAACTTCACATAGATCTAAAAAAAAAAATTAAATATTCAAATGGAACAGATTCCACAGAATCAAACACGTTTTTTTTCAATATTTTTTTTTTAATAAGAAAAAGTCTATCGTGTGCCCTTCTTTAGAATTGCATACTATATGCATTTCATTATAAATTAGTATAAAAAATATGTAATATCGTCACAAATTAGTTAAATAAAAGTGTTTATAATATTTGTAATTAATGTTACAAAAATTTGTGATTTGATTATGATATTTTTTGTTACACTAATTTATCACGATATTACACATTTTATAATAAATATTATAAAATTTTATAATAAAATTATACCAATTTATAATAGGAGCATACGATAGACTTACCCTTTTCTAATCGTAGATTCAAACTTTGAAGAAAGTTTGTCGCTCTCCTAAATTTGTCCAGATTAGTCGGGTGATCGACACCCACCCTCTCGCCAGAGACGCCTCAACTCTATTTGAGACTCAAGACAATGGCAAAAAATCTAATTGGGGCTCTTAATAAAATTTTAGATTGTAATTCTTATTTTTTACTTAAAATTCATGAATTGGCAATCAAAATTATTTTTTTATTATAATTTGGGAAACTTACAATAAGTCTCATATACAAAGTTTTAAAACCCATATAATCTCAAAACAAAATACTTGTACTATTTGTCATATATATCTTTAATTGTTACAAAAAAATTATAAAATACTATTACATCTCACTACGTCGAATTTCTGTCAGACGCTCACCGGAGACTCACCGGAATGGTTAACATCATCGGAAGTCGTCAGAGTATCGCTGGAAGTCACCGGAGTATTGTCGGGAAGTCGCCAGAAGTTCACCGAACTGTTATGAACGCCATTGGAAGTCACCGAATATCCAGACGTTGACTGGATGTTAAGAACATCATTGTGAGGACTCACCAAAATGTCCAGAATATTGTCCAAAAAAAATAATAAATGAAAAAATTAGAGCAAAAAAACATAGCAAAATGTGTTAAATATTGATAAACTAAAAGAAAGAAAAAAATGTAACGACAAAAACACAACAATGGGAAAAACATATGTTATTTTTCAATTTTTGTAGAGTTTAAGTAAATAATCTCCAATATTGATCAAACTGAAAAGCAAGTTTGAAACTGTAAATGTTTACAGTTTCAGAGCAAAAAGCTATTAAGTATTTATTCTATTAATCAAACTGAAAAACATGTTATGAAACTACAAAATTTTATAGTTCTAAAGAATGTTATGAAACTGCAAAATTTTACAGTTTTAAACCATGATTCATTCCAGCACCAAAAAAATTGAAACTGTAAAATTTTACAGTTTTCACCGCCTGTAAACAGTACTCGAAGAAAGAAGCAAAAACTTTAGTAATGCAAAGAAAATGTATGAATGTTGTTCGCTAGTGAAAACAGTAAAATATTGAGAAGACTTGTGGGAGTGAATAGTGAGAAAGATGTAAGAGAGGAGGAAAGTGTAGTGAAAGTGAGTAGGAGAAGAAAGATAGGAGTGATATAAGGTTATTGTTACTCCCGTGAGAGTGAGGGAACTATTCTGTGGTTTATAGAGTCTGAGAAGTCGGGAGTCGTACGATGTGGTAGATTGACTAGATCAATCTATGATAGATCGTACCTTATCGTGATCGGTTGCGGCCCGGAGGGTTGATTGGGATGAAGTCTGTCACGAGTTGAGTTGTTTGTGGTAGTTGGGGAGATGGTTGTGGTTGTTGATGAAGTATGCGTAGTGATAAGCACCGATCAATGGTGGTCATCGGGGTCTGCACCGGTAGGTGACGATATGAGTATATAGATATATAGAAGAGAATAAGAAAGACATGATCAGAGACCGGAATGGGTCGTCGGAAATGAAACAGTAGAAGAATGTATGAGGATAAAGTGCAGAGTAAATAAAAAGAATAAAGGGAAAGAAAACAGAAAAAAAGAGAAAAAAACGTTAAAAGAGTGCAGAGAGGTTAATAGATGAAGAGGCAGGGAGAGAGAAAGTGAGATGGCGTAGGGGAGAAGAAGTAGACTAGTATATGGGTGGTTCTACTCGAAAAAGTTGTGAGATTAAATAGTGAGTTGGTGTAGACATAGTCGAAATGTAGTGGAGTGTGGGTGGGTGTGTGAGGATAATTTTCACACATAGAGAGTAAGTTTTACGATTTTCTTGCTGGACGGTAGATCAAGACGTTGGCCTGTGTATGTGGAGGGAACGTTTTATTTAATAAATGATTTTGTGTGACGGAAGATGTTTTTAGTAAGTGAAGTATGAGATTAAAGACTAGATATGGTTTGGAATAACTGGTTGAGTTTAAGATTTATTTATATGGGGAGAAAGTATGTGCAATAAGAGTTAGATAAAAATAAATCTTTAAGTGTTTTTTTATGGGATAATAGGTTTTGTGGAATTTTTATATGAAACTATATTTGGAGCGTTTAATAGGTGTGTAAGAACTATAGCTTTCCCAAGTGACGGTAGGAGGCCGTCAACTCATACATTACCGTTTACCATTAGAAAATAATTTTGAGATAGTAATAAATTATAGGAATATGTTAGATTTTTCAATGATTATTTGGTTGATACTATTCAATTGATAGGACAAATTGGTGTGTTTGTTGATTTTGTGAATATGTAGGTATGGGTTTCTATTACGTCTAGTGGTGTCGGCATAAATTCAGAGTGGGCCTGGTAGGTTAGACCACCCGAGGATGGTGTTAGTACTCGGATCGCCAGCTTCGTGTGAGTAAATGAATGAGAAGGACAGATTGAGTTAAGTTGCGTAAGGATTTTTTAGTGAATCCGCCCGGAATTAGGGATAGCTGTTGGATGAGTTGGAGATGAGATTAGGAAAATTAGTTGAATGGGATTGAGGTTCTAATATAGGTTGATTGTGGTGTAAGATGAGTGTAGATATGTATATTATATAAAATGTTAACGCGAAATGCACCGTTGTGTTGGTTTTAATATTTGTTTAGATATTTTTTTAATATTCAAAGAGATATGTAGTTTATTTAGTGTTTATATCATATAAGTTGTGGTAATAAACTCTAAATCGACTACCATCCTTGAGTGCTGAGGTAAGTCCAAATCAAAAGATAAAGAGCACACTACGGGCTTTACTAACATTCTTCACTCGGTTAGACTAGTATCTGTGTCGAACTTATTGTGTGTGGGTATTTTGAATCCTACTCGACTGGAATAGATTCATTCAGACTTAGGGTTCATGCGGCAAACAAACGTGTGACCAGTTGTTGTCTATAGTCTGAGAGAGGAATTATTCGTAATTATATGTTGCCTCGCTCTACTTGGTGAGTTTCTAGGCAAACGAGCAGTTAAGTTGCACTACAATTGCTCTGGCCACATAAGGTTGACAAATGAAGTTTTGTAGAGGCAAAGAATAAGGAATAATCCTATAGAAGTAGATGTGGTCCCCATTGGGTCATTGGTGCCTGTATGTGACTCGTAGGACTTGGATTTACCTTACCATTTTCTACCTATTTTGTGTCTTATAATTAGTATGTGGTATTAGAAATTTTGAAGTAGATATATCAAGCTCGATGATAGTGCTGATATGTGTTCTTCAATGGATCTTGTGAGAGATTAGATGACCAAAAACAATCAGAGTGGGCTTTGATTTTTGAATAGTTTTTTAAAAACATTAACTTTTTTGAGTTTTCGTTACTTTTTTGTTTTTAGTGAATATTTTTTAAAATTTTAAATATTTTTTTTTACTTTTTAGATGCACCTTACTTATATGTATCTAAAAAGTAAAAAATTATGAAAAAATATTTTAAAATTAATAAAATACATACATACAAAAAATTACGAATTTTTTGTATTTTTTTTGTATTTTTGTATTTTATATGAATTTTTAAAAGATTTTTTTTTATTAATTTTGTACTTTTTTAGGTGTATTTATGTACGTTGTGTTCTAAAAAGTAAAAAATGCTATTTAAAATATTAAAAACATTTAGTAAAAATAAAAAACACTGAAAAGTAAGAAATATAATTTTTAAAAAGTGTTTTTGAAAAAGTAAAAAACAAAACAAGAGGTGAATAATTACTTAAAGACCTAATAATAGAACTGAGAATATCATTTCTTGCTTCTCTTAGTGAACCGTTTTCTTGCATTCATAATTGACAAAAATAACCGCATACTAACGACTGTTAGGCCAAAGTAGAGAAATGCAAAGTTTATGATTCTCTATAGTTAATACTCCATTGAACAAACCTGATATCAGTGAATCTAACTTAACTGTAGATCAGAATATTTTTTAGAAAGGAGCAACCGCGGAGCCGAGACAACTCCGGTGATGACGGACATGTGGCCTTCGGCACCGAGTCAGGGTTTCCTAAATTTCCCCATTTTAAAAACATTTAGGTGGCGACTCCCATGTGTCTTACATTTGTTGGTTGGTGGTTATTCATTCGATCCAAAAAGGATACTGTCCACCTTTCCATTGTGTTTATTAATTGCTGTCCCATGGCATCTACTAGGCCACCCCATGGATTCACTGGCTGAGTAGATGGGACAGTGGATGGTCCAATTCCTTAGTCTCGTCCAATATTACGAACAAATGGTATTTGCTCTGAAGTACTGGTCTGTTCGACCATGGGTTCCGATAAGATAGGAGTCTCCACAGGATGTGTTATCACATTATCCTCTGGATTAGGTATCTCCACCTCTCCTTCCACGCCTTCTTCCAAATGTTCATTTTCTCCTTGTCTCCTACGTCTAGCCATTTTAAAGAGTCCCACTGGGTGTGCCAAAAATTGTTGGCTTATTTTTCCTACGATGGAAAATATCATAAATGCGAGCGTGCCAGCAAGGATTGAAAAATCCTTACAGATTAAATTCAAGCCAATTATCAAGCGATTGTGTTGACGGTTCTTTTGCCTCAACGAAGAGGACTTCAAATTTACCAAGTGTAGTGAAAAGAAAAAGTAAAAGAAGAAAAATGGACGGAGAAAGACGATTGAGTGAACAATCAAAGTAATAATTACTTACCTCTACTCCTATGCTTTGAAAAGAAAATGCATTAAATGCTTCGAAAATGAAATGTTGAAAATAAATGCTTCGAAATATAAATCTATGTTAAACTACTCCTAAGATAAGGAAATGACAAGAAATATTGAAATCAATTGTCTTTGATTTGAATCTTGAATCTTTACAATGTAGCCATTAATGGCTATTTATAGAAGAAAAAATACAGCAATAACTACTTAGTAACTACCCATTTCTTCCATCTTCATTCTTGTCTTGCCATGTGTCCTTCCACTCATCCACTTTGTCCTCCCACTCATCCATTTTGTCCTTCATATTCTCCATTATCTCTATAACTTTTTTTAACTTCCAAATGAATAAGAGGATGCCACGTGTCCTGCAATTATATAAATAATAAATAATAATAAAAATTACAGATTTATAGTGCTAACAGTTTTATATACCCACATCATTACAAAAAACGTTACATACACCCACATCATTACAACATAATAGCACAAATCAAAAAATATTACACACATCCACAATTTTGTGGGTATGGAAAATGATGTGTGCTCCCCAAACGTGGGCTTCCAAAAAGTTTTGGCGCACCAACGTGTGGGTCATAAAAAAATACTAAACCCATAAAGCTCTATAATAAGTTTTTCCAAAACGTTACATACACCTACATCATTATAACATAATATCACAAATCAAAAAACATTACATACATGGGCAAAACAATCCACCCCCAATTAATGGGACCTTTGGGTGTAACAAATTAAATATGGGACTGATTAGATTACAATTCCACATTTTAGAATTTATGATTCAATTTCCCAAAATTAAGTTATGTTAGGGATTTTATATAAATTATCAAATTTTTTATCAAATATCTCACATGAGTGTGAGACTCACACACATGTAATTTATATGAATTTCACACCTATTTAAGATATTTAGTTAAAAATTTAATAATTTATTTAAGATAGATATTTTTCTAAAAAATTATGTAAATGATTGCAATTACATTAGTGATCAATTATTGGCCGATCAGAATCTTAAAAAGCAAAAAAGATGATTGGGTGATTTGGAATCTTAACGAAGACTAAAAGATGAAATGATTCCGTAATTCCAGCTGGCTTCTTGTCGGACTACCAAGCTTTGTGATAATTGTCCTTTCAAAACTATAAACGCTTGTTTTTTTTTGGCTTGATTTTGGTCCAATCCACTATCGGATTTGGACTGTATTATTGAGTTTGTGGAGATTTATTACGGGTTCCGTTTTGAAAATCTGAATCGTTTAATGTGTAAGATTCGTCAAATACTATGTTCCGATAAAAATTACGTTGATCGGATATCGATAGCTATGTAATCAAAACAGTTTTTTATCAACCGTTAATTTATTCACCGTCCATTTTTTTTTATACAAAACTGATTTGATCACATAGCTATCGATATCAGATCAAAGTGATTTTTCACAGCGATATAGTACTTAACGAGTTCTACGCATTAAACGGTTCAGATTTTCAAAACGGGACCCGTGGTGGGCCCTCACGGACCCAACAGCACGGTCCAGTTCGATAGCGGACTGAACCAAAGCCAGATCTTTTTTTTTTTAATCAATTTTAAAAAATTGGTTAAAAATTGATTTTTTTTATTTTTTTTTTAAAAATATGTAAAAAAATAAAAAAATAATGTGACTTTAAAAAATTTAAAAAATTAATAAATTAACTTTTAATCATATTCTCAAAATAGGCTAAAAGTTTAACTATTTTCGAAAGATAAAAGAAAAAATTGACTTTTGACTTATTTTTAAAAATCAAAAGCCAGTTTATTTGAGTAAAAAAACATTTGGCAAGTTAGAAATAAACCAGCTTTCGAAGTTATGAAAATATCATTTCTGTTATGAAAGAGAACTAGGGCAAAGTTATAATTTCACATATTTCATGAAGGTAATATGGTCATTCTACCTCTTTGCCTACTGATGTGGCAACATATAAAAATAATTTTGAAAAAAAGTAAAAAAATAGTTTTTTTCTATCTTTCCAAATAGTTTTGGGCATAAGTCAAAAAGTAAGAAAATAAGCAAAAAAACTTATTATTTTCTTCTTTGCAAAATAGTCCTAAAATAACATATTTCTTATCTTTTTATTTTTTTTTAGTAAAGTCACTTCTCTACACATCTTTTCGTAAAAAGTTAAAAATATTCTTGTTTAGATCATCACAAATAACCCCTAAGTAAATATGGACATAGTAGTTTTTTCTTTTCTATTTTTATAGGATCCTATCTAAGGGCTTCGTTTAACATGCGTTATTTTGCCTAAATTATTCAATAAAGAAAAAAATAGACTAATTTAGTTAATATAAGACAAAATATCACATTTAAATTATAATTATTTTATTTTTTTTCTCATAACCATCAAATCAATTAAAAAAAACGAGTCAAAATTTATCCGAAACACAACTTTTTTAAAGACTAAAATAATTTATAAAAAAAAAACCTAAAAAGTCAAGCTAAATTAGCTCATTCCAAAAACAAAAGGTAGGTTGAATCAAGGTATTTTGTTTGTGGTGTGAGATTTCATATTGAACTTTTATGTAGAAGAATTTAATATTTTTTGGGGGTGATATATATTAATTATGAGAGTTGTATGTAAGTAGTAGTAGAATGACTCTTGGATGATTGTTTATTTCTTTCCTAGAGTTTAGGTAAATAGTAGAGTAGTTGTTGGAGTTGTGCTCCATTATGGGGTTGTATTATGGGGTTGTATGTAGATAGTTAGGTAAGTAGTAATAGTGTGGTTGTTGGGCTTTAGTTGAGGGATTGTTTGGCAAGTTCACTTATTTGCTTATTTATTATAAGTTATCACATTATTTTTATATTTTTTTATACATTTTTTTTTTTTTTTGGTAAAAAGTTAAAAATTCACTAAATAAGTAAACTCGAAACCACCCCTAAGCAGGCTTGGTAATTGACCGTTAGGAAGACTTTATTAACTTTCTAGTTATTGTAGGTAGTAGTTTATTTTATTGATGATATAATATTTCTCATACTTGTAATTATTCTTCTATTATGGAAGATTGTATATAAGTAGTAGTTGAATGGTTGTTAGGTTTGAAGGCTTAGTAACTAATTGTTAGGTAAATTTTGTTGACTCTCTAGTTATTATGGACTAATCATTATGAGCTTGTAATCTGTTTAATTATTGATGATATAATATTTCTCATATTTGTGATTACTTTCCTATTAATTGACTAAAAAAATCTAATTAGTTAATAAGTTATACTTACTTTGATAATTAAAATTGTTTATTTTATTATTTGTGAGTAGATCAATTATAAAAATAAAAATAAAAAATTTGATAATCATAATCATATGATTTCGTTGTCTTTAAAAATGAATAATTACTTTCAAAGCAATATTTGTTTTCTATTTACTCGAAAGTAAATATTAAAAAAATAATTATACATTTATAATTAACATATCAATTTAATTATTTTTATAAATAATCTTCACATAGATCTAAAAAAAAAATTAAATATTCAAATGGAACAGATTCCACAGAATCAAACACGTTTTTTTCAATATTTTTTTTTTTAAAAGAAAAGTCTATCGTGTGCCCTTCTTTAGAATTGCATACTATATGCATTTCATTATAAATTAGTATAAAAAATATGTAATATCGTCACAAATTAGTAAAATAAAGTGTTTATAATTTTGTAATTAATGTTACAAAAATTTGTGATTTGATTATGATATTTTTTGTTACACTAATTTATCACGATATTACACATTTTATAATAAATATTATAAAATTTTATAATAAAATTATACCAATTTATAATAGGAGCATAGGATAGACTTTTACCCATTTTCTAATCGTAGATTCAAACTTTGAAGAAAGTTTGTCGCTCTCCTAAATTTATCCAGATTAGTCGGGTGATCGACACCCACCCCTCTCCCCAGAGACGCCTCAACTCTATTTGAGACTCACGACAATGCCAAAAAATCTAATTGGGGCTCTTAATAAAATTTTAGATTGTAATTCTTATTTTTTACTTAAAATTCATGACATTGGCAATCAAAATTATTTTTTTTATTATAATTTGGGAAACTTACCAATAAGTCTCATATACAAAGTTTAAAACCCATATAATCTCAAAACAAAATACTTGTACTAATTTGTCATATATATCTTTAATTGTTACAAAAAAATTATAAATACTATTACATCTCACTACCGTCGAATTTCTGTCAGACGCTCACCGGAGACTCACCGGAATGTTTAACATCATCGGGAAGTCGTCAGAGTATCGCTGGAAGTCACCGGAGTATTGTCGGGAAGTCGCCAGAAGTTCACCGAACTGTTATGAACGCCATTGGAAGTCACCGGAATATCCAGAACGTTGACTGGATGTTAAGAACATCATTGGAGACTCACCAGAATGTCCAAAATATTGTCCAAAAAAAATAATAAATGAAAAAATTAGAGCGAAAAACATAGCAAAATGTGTTAAATATTGATAAACTAAAAGAAAGAAAAAAATGTAACGACAAAAAACAGCAACAATGGGAAAAACATATGTTATTTTTCAATTTTTGTAGAGTTTAAGTAAATAATCTCCAATATTTGATCAAACTGAAAAGTAAGTTTTGAAACTGTAAAATGTTACAGTTTCAGAGCAAAAAGCTATTAAGTATTTATTCTTATTAATCAAACTAAAAAACATGTTATGAAACTACAAAATTTTATAGTTCTAAAGAATGTTATGAAACTGCAAAATTTTACAGTTTTAAACCATGATTCATTCCAGCACCAAAAAAAATTGAAACTGTAAAATTTTACAGTTTTCACCGCCTGTAACTAATACTCGAAAACAACTTATTCAAAATTTGAAATTTTTTTCCATTAAAACAGAAAAATAGACTTGTGTAATAGAGAAAATGTAGAAAAATTGAGAAATCGAAGGAAAGAATAGATATATAAAGAATATTGTACTCCCGGGAACTATTTTGGTTTAAGTCTAGTCGGATCTCATGTAGATCTACTCATCAATTTTGAATAGATCTACTTATCTTCTTCGCCGTTGATGGGGATGAAGTCACGAGTTGATTTTGATGGTTGGTGGTTGCCGGTGAACACCGATCAATGGTGGTCATCGGTCACCGGTAACTATATATTAGAAAGAGAAAGAGAATAAGAAAGACATGATCACCGGTCGTCGTCCATGACAAAGAAGATGAGAGGAAAATGCAGAAAAAAAAAAGAGAGAGGAAAACGTAAAGAGTGAGGTAAAAAGCAGAGAGAGAGAGAGCGAGAGAAAAAGTAGGACTTTTGGGTCTACTCAAAAAGTTGTTAGATTAAATAGTGTACACATATTTCAAATAGGATGTGTGGGTAATTTTCCCATATAATTTTACATTTTCTTGCTAACAATCACTTGGCCTCGTATGGGAACAGTTTATTTTAGTAATTTTTTGACTTTTTAGTTAAAATATGAGATTAAAAAACTTATAAGTTTGGAATAACTTTTTAGTTTTTTTATGAAAAGATGTGCAAAAAGTAGATAAAAAAATAATCTTTAACTTTTTTATATAGGTTATAGGTTTTTTAATTTTTTTAATAACTTTTTTAGCTTTTAGGTTAAAACTATTACTTCCCAAACGAGGCCTCAATATTCTTAACCTTTACAATTAAAATAATTTTGAGAATTAATAAATTAAAATATGTAAGATTTCATATTTTTGGTTACTATTTCAATTTAGGACAATTGTTTTTGTTGATTTTATTTATGTATATACATATTAGCTATGTTGGTTTCGCAACTTGAGTGGCCGGATTAGACCACCATGATTGTGGGTCCCATCCACAGCATGTTTGATAATGAAATGAAAGGACAGATTGATAGTCTAAGGGGTTTAGTAATCCCCCTCGGTAGGGGATTAGCTTGGATGAGTTTTGGATGAGATTAGGAAAATAGTGAAGGGATTGAGTCTATTTTATATATATATATATATATAAATTTAACCAAATGCACCTGTTTGTTTTAATATTTGTTTTAATTTTTTTAATATAAAAATAATTTATTTATTTATTTTATATCAAAATAATTTAATAATCTCATCACTAACCATCTCTCATATTATCATCAAAATAAACACACTCCTCACTAACAATCTTTACATTAACAATCTTTCACTAATTATCCTCTCACTAATAATCTCATCAACTTATTCACCAAACAAACGTGACCATTGTCTAGTGAAAAATATTCTAATAAATGGTTCCTCCTCTACTTGGAGTTCTAGGCAAACACTTAAGTTGCCTACTCCTTGAGCCACATAATTGACAAAATTTTAAGCACCCATTCATTCCGCCTATACTCTAGGACTTGATTACCTACCATTTTTCTACCTATTTTGTTTGTTCTTATAATTAGTATGCTGGTATTAGTAAATTTTGAGTAATGATATATCAAGCTCTATTTATAATTTCTCATGTTTTCTTGTGAGAGATTAGATGACAAAAACAATCAGTGTGTTTGGTTTGAATTTTTTGAATTAAGTTTTTTAAAAATTAACTTTTTTGATTTTCGTACTTTTTTCTTTTTAATGAATATTTTTTAAATTTTAAATATTTTTTTTACTTTTTTAGATGCACCTTACTTAGATGTATCTAAAAAGTAAAAAATTTATGAAAAAATATTTTAAAAAATTAATAAATACATAACAATACAAAAAATGTACTGAATTTTTGTATTTTTTTTTTGTATTTTTGGTATTTAGTGAATTTTTAAAAGATTTTTTTTATAATTTTTTTACTTTTTAGGTGTATTTATGTTAGTTGTGTCTAAAAAGTAAAAAAATTGCTTAAAATATTAAAAACATTTAGTAAAAATAAAAAAACACGAAAAGTAAGAAAATATAATTTTTTAAAAAGTGTTTTTTGAAAAGTAAAAACAAACAAGGTGAATAATACTTAACAGACCTAATAATAGAATGAGAATATCATTTCTTGTTCTCCTAGTGAACCGTTTTCTTGGCATCATAATTGACAAAATAACCGCATACTAGCGACCTGTAAGGCCAAAGTAGAGAAATGCAAAGTTTTGTTCTCTATGTTAATACTCCTTGAACAAACCTATATCATAATCTAACTTAATAATCAATATTTTAGAAGACAACATATAAGATGCCAATTGATAAATGACATACAGTATTGCTTCTTGTTAGGGATGTAATCGGTTCTATACAGTCAGTATTTAAGTAGAAATTATCACCAAACTGATAATTTTGATTTTATTATTCTGAACACCGATACAGATTACTTCTCCTATCAAACCGTCCCGAATCAAATCGATTGAGACAGTTCGATTCAGTGCAATTAATCGGTCTAGAACTTTTAAAAATTGAGGAACTTTTTAGTTTAGTCACTAATATATATAAAAAAATTGAATTAGTTATTTATCCATTGCTTTAAACATATTCAATCCATCCATTTGATAAATATTTTCAATTCCTATATTAACGAAAAAACAAACATTTTTTTTTTAAAAAAAATACTAAGATTTCAAGAATAATGAGTTAGAATTAAAATTATATATAAGAAGAATTTACAAACTTAGGTTATAGAGATAAGGTTAATAATTTATTATACTTTTATATATCATTATATTATTAGATTATAAATATATGGGTAAATTACAAATACACCCCCCCGGAGGTTTGCTTAAAGTGCAAATTGTCCCCTATGGTTTGAAAAATTATAAATACCTCTTGTTAAAATTTTTATTTGATAGAATTAACTAAAAAAATAAAATTCATAATTGTTCTCCTATACAATAATAAAATCACCTAAATTATTAATTGAAACATATTTTTAACATCATTAAAAACTATTAATTGAGTTGATGATTTATTAATAAAATTGGCGATTTGTTATGAAATTAGAAATCTCAGGAGATGGAATGTAATTTCCATAATCATAGGGGCCGATTCATATTTTAATCAATCCTCAAGGGGTGTATTTGTAATTTACCCTAGATATATATTATAAATACAATATATGTTGAAGCGGTCGGTTTCTATTTAATTAGGTGCATAAGGTGTTTGAACCGATACTGATACCGAACTGAAACTAAAAAAAAATCAAATTACAAAATCGCACAGACCGATTGTTAAGAAACAAATCAAATAGCCAATTCGGTCCGATTCAATTGATTTGATCGATTTTTTCAATTTTTTTTTACATCCCTATTTCTTGTGCACTTACTAATTTTTTCTTTGTTAATTAGTTCTATGTAGAAGAAGCAATGAATGGTTTTGGCATAGAGAGAAATTTGAAGGAACATAGACAAAAACAAGGAATTGTCATAGTTGTTTTAAAAAAAATGATTGGTAAAAAGAGAATATTCAACTATGGTAAGATGCATCACCCAACAATATAAGATTGCATAGAAAAAGACTAAAGGCATTGAATATTATAAAATAAAATAAAAACAATTATATGCAACTTGAGATAAAAGAATGAATGATTGAGAAGTGAATGAGATTGTAATGGAACAAAAGTGCTTTTTTTGAAAAAACAAATAATAATAATAAATGGAAATGTCTAGTTGTTTGGATATGGTGACATTTGAAATAATTAATGGAAGTATACGGCTGGTCACGCCCGACCACCGTATCCCATTGTTCCATCTGCTGTCATTGCTTTTCCTCTGTCTCTTTTTGTTTACCCTAAAGAATAAAAAAGTTTTTGAATGAATCTCGTCATCAACTAAAATTTGATTATTTAAGACTTAACATTCGGTTTGGATTGTGATGTAGAACAAAAAAAATATATATATGTATATATATTTTGTGTTCTCTTATTTAGGTGAAAAAAAAAAAAAAGAAAGAGGAAATTTAGTGATAGACCTCTCAGTATGTAACTTGTCCTTCAAAATGGTAAGAATTATATAGATCTTTTCAAAATCTCTAATATTTTAAATTTTATTTCTTTTACTATAATATCCTCATATATATATATATATATACAGTGGCAAAGTCAGGAATTTAATATAAGGGACACCTATTAATTATAATCTCAAAATTTTTCTTCCCCAATCAATAACAATAACATAATAATAATTTTCAAGCTAATATTAAACATTAAAAATTAATATTCATTACAAAAAGCTTTTAATTTTAAACTTTTGCAATTGACCCCGACGAGTTTTCATCTTTTGAAATCTTTCCATGATAGTAACATTGTCAATGCCGTCAAAAATATCCCTCTCAATGTAGACAACCAAGCTATCATTCATCCATTCATCACCCATTCGGTTCCGCAACTAATTCTTCACAATATTCATAGCTGAAAATACCCTCTCAACAGTAGCAGTTGCAACAGGTAAGATTAATGCTAAGGTCAAGAGCAAATACACTAATGGATCTACTTTGTCTCTTCTAGTCTCCACCATTTTCTTAGCAAGATCGGCAATTACATTCAACATTGAGAACTCAATACTGGATAGCATGTTGATAATATATGTATCAAGTTGATCATTAAGTACCATGAACTCCAATGAAGAAAATTTTTTAGGATAAAATTCAGCAAGATAAATTAACTTTTTCCTGTCAAAACTAGAGAAAGAGTTAGATGGATTCAAACATGCCACACAAATTAATAACTCAGTGTTCAACTCAGTGAAACGAGCATTTAGTTCTTGAATTTGCATATCCAAAACAGTGTAGAATAACTCAGTGTGATAGTGATGTAAGTTTGTAATTTCTTGAGCATTGCGCTTTTTTCTCCCTCGAGCTACAAACATATCATCAATTTGGGGAACATCAATTTTATGCTTTTCACAAAAAGACAAAATATCATCAAGTAAAGATATCCACCCACTCTCCCTCATCTTTTGAAGTCGTACTTTAGAAATTTGAACTAAATTCAGGGCATTAACAATATATTGATCTTTCCTTTGTAGTGCTTGCGATTACTCACTTATAATAGCCAATATCATTTTCATCAAATGAAGGTTGAATACAAACTCAAATGATTGAATTGAGCCCAACAATACATTTGTTTCTGCTTGTTGTTCTGAATTTGAACCATCCTCCGAAATCATTTCAAACACATCAATCACTATTGAAAACATACTAGCCAAGTTGACTAAAGTACCATAGTGTGAACCTCAACGTGTATCACCAGCACGTTTAAGATTAGTTTCTTGATTTAAGCCTTACCCACTAGATAGCTCTCCAGTATTAAGTGCCTCAACAACTTTTGCAGCTTACTTCTCCCTAACAATATCTTGGCGTTTACATGATGCTCCAACAACATTCACCACATTAGAAAGCAATTTGATTATGATTATTTGCCACGGCTACAAGTGTCAATTGCGATTAATGAGCAAAACAATGAACATAATATGTATAAGGATTCTCTTTCAGTATAAGTGTTTTAAGACCATTGAACTCACCTTGCATATTACTAGCCCTATCATAGCCTTGACCCCACAATCTGGAAATACTCAATCCAAGTCTGGAGAATAAATTTTTCACAGCTTGTTTGAGTAAGAAAGCATTCATATTAGCAACATGCTCAATATCCAAAAAGCGCTCAATCACTTGGCCTTTTTTGTCAACATATCATATTACAACTGCCATTTGCCCCTTGATTGATATGCCACAGACTTCATCAATCAAAATAGAAAAAAGTGCATCACCAAGATCTCTAATAATCACATTGATAATTTCAAATGCAGCCACATTTACAATGCCTTTTTGAATATCAAAAGATGTCAACTTGAGATTTTGTGGAGTATTGCTCAATGCAACGACTTTGACATCTTCATTATGATTAGCAAGAAACTTGAAAAGTTCAAGAAAATTTCCCTGGTTACTTGAATTTTCAGATTCATCATGTCCACGAAACGCAAGTCCTTGTTTTAGAAGAAATTTGACATAATCAACAGATGCATTTAAACGGGTTCGATACTCAATTCAAGTTTGATCAAATTGTTTGAAAAAAATCGTTTGAATATGTTGGTTTTGATTTAACAAGTCTTGACATTTACTCGAAACTTGATTATGAGCACTATTGGGACCTCTAACATGAGTTTGAATTTTTTCTTTTTTCTTCCAATTTGAGAAACCCTCACCAAAAAAAGAATCACCACCAGTTTGATCTCTAATATCGGGTTTGAAAAGAAAACAACATAAGCAAAATGCTGCATCTTTTGTTACGCTATACTCCAACCAATTAGAAAATTTACTAAATCAAGCCTGATTAAATCGCCAAAGTTTTTGTCCAAATGATTTTTGTAGAAAATTATGATCATGAGGTTGACAATGACCTTTTTGTAGATATGTCCTACAAATTTGGTCTCGATCATTAGCATTATAGTCCATAATCCGAGGCCGTAATCTTAGATCTACAGGAAGGTCTACTAAGTTGATTTCTAGGCGACTTCTTTTTGAGGAAGAGATGATTCCAATTATGATTTTCTTTTGAAATATTTCTCCATGGCTATTTGAAAAAACTAAAAATCAAAATAAAAATCCATAATCAAAATCACAAACCCCCACAAATCAAAATCTCCAATTTTAATACAAATCAAAAAATTTAAATTTAGCACAAATCACAACAAATCAAAATTTCTAATTTTAGCACAAATTATAACAAATCAAAATCCTTAATTTAAATATTAATCGCTGCAAATTAATATTTTTAATTTTAGCACAAATAAAATCCCTAATTTCAGCACAAACAACAACAAACCAAAATCCCTAATTTTAATATAAATCACCACCAATTAAGACTTATAATTTTAGCATATCAAAATCTCTTATTTTAATATAAATAATAACAAACAAAAAAATTTTACAAATCAAAACTTAACAAATAACTATATATTAATACTCATAATTTTTATTTAAAAGTTAAAAAAAATAAAAATAAAAATAAAAAAGTTACCTGTAAACAATAAAGAGAAGACACCAAGGTTGTAGTGTGGTCCCAAATCTATGTTGTGTGATCCTAATCTGGTAAATCACGAGTCGATAAATTACATAGGGTGTGTTTGGTAACGTTTACGTTTTCAGTTCATATTTACAAAAATTTTATAAACTGATTTTTGTTTATTTTTTGTTTATTTTTAGAAAAACATAAACTACAAACGCATTTGGTAATTGACAAAATGTTTAAAAAAAAATTAAAATATAAAAAAGTGTGAGAAATGACAAGTGGCGGCGGAAGACGGTGGTGGAAAGTGGTGACGGTGGGTGGTGGGTAGCTGGTGGTGGTTGGTGGGTGGGTGACGGTGGCAGGTGGCGGGTGGTAGCGAGTGGGTGGTGGTGGCGGGTGGTGGTGACAGGTGGGTGGTGGTGAGTGGTGGTGGGTGGGTGGTGAGTGATGGTGATGGTGGTGGTGGTGGGTGGTGAGTGGTGGGGGCAAGTAGGTGGCGGGTGGTGGTGGCGGGCGGTGGATGGTAGTGGCGGGTGGTGGCGGGTGGATGGCGGTTGGTGGTGGCTGGGTGGTGATGGTAGGTGGTGTGGGTGATATGGCGGGTGGTGGTGGTTAGGTGGGGTGGCGGATGGCAAGTGGTGGATGGGTGTGGCAGGTGGTGGATGGTAGATGGGTGGCGTGATGGCGAGTGGATGGGGAGAGTAGTGGCTTGGTAGTTGGTGGTAGGTGGGTGGTACGAGTCAGCGGGTGGTAGGTGGTAGGGTGTAGGCGAGTGGAGTGGTAGGTGGTGGGTGTTTTGAGTGGTGGTGGTAGGATATTGCCGTAGCGGCATGTGTGGCGGGTAATGGTGGTGGTGGTGGGTGGGTGACGTAGGCAGGGTAGTGGGTGGTAGCGAATGGGTGGTTACGGTGGGTGGTTGGTAATGGTGGGTCTGGGGGGTGACGGTGGCGGGTGGTAAAGTGGTATGGTGGGTGGTGGTGGATGGTGGTAGTGGGCGGTGGGTCGGTGGGCGGTGATGGCAGGTGGTGGTAGGTGATGGTGGTGGGGGCGGCGGCGGTGGTGGTGGCGGGTGGTGGCAGGTGCTTGCGTGGTGGGGCGGGTGGTGGATGGTGATGGCAGGTGGGTGGTGAGTGGTGGCTGGCAAGTAGATGGCGGTGGTGGTGGCGGTGGTGGATGGTAGTGCGGGTGGTGAGTGGTGGATGGGTGATGATAGTAGGTGGTGTGGAGATGGATGGCAGATGGGTGGTGGGCGTGGTGGCAAAAGACGGTGGTGGAAAATGATGGTGGGTGTGGCTAGTGTTGGGTGGTAAAAAAAAAACAATGAAAACTCAAAATGGAAAATACATTTTTTGTGTTTTTCATTTTTTTGGCCAAATTTATAAACTGAGACCACTTATTTATATAAATAAAAAATTTTACCAAACAAGTTTTTGTTTGAGTTTTTTAAATTTTATAAATATATAATAGAAAAACTGAAAATGTAAATGTTACCTAAACGGCACCATAACAATAAAGGGAGACAAAGAAAACAAAAGAAAAATACAAAAATATTTAACAAGTACTGTGAATAAATAAAATATAAAAGAATTTTCATACACTTTTAAGATTTTAAAATTTTAAACCTTACCATATAATTAGAATTGTGTGTATTTATCTAAAAAAAATTATGTAATTAATATTTGGTTGGGATTGGGATTTAAAAATAAAAAATAAAAAAAGACAAAAAAGAAAAGTGCATGTGGTGGTGTCAGTGTGGTGAGCAAGACCCAACCCAACAATAATTACGTGGGCACTGTACGTAAGAGTATGACCAAACCCACAAAAACACAAAAAAAAGGAAAGAAAGTCAGGGGTCAACGTCGCTCCACTTTTATATATATATATATATATATATATACTCTTATTGTTTTGGGAAGATGGTAAAAAGTGGTTTTTTGACTTTTAACTAAGTTTTTGGCTTTTTTAGACAAATGATTTGGGAAGTTGATAAAAAGTGACTTTTGACTTTTTTGATTAATATTTGTTTATGATGTCAAATCATAATAAAATGACTAAACTACCCCCATTTATTTAAAATATTTACAACTAAACCTATGTAACACATTGTGACCCATGAGGGGTAAAATTATAATTTCACCGTTGGCTAAAAACCAACTTGCCAAATGAAAAAAAAGCCAAAAAAGCCAACTTTTGACTTTTGCTACTAACAAAAAAAAGTGGCTTTTAGCCAAGTTCCCAAAATAGCCCTATGTGTATCAAATTTCAATCACACTCTCTCTCATCTTAATCTCTTCTCTGTCTTACTTTTATCACCGTTGCTCTTCATCAGCATCATTGTCGCTGTCCATTGGCGCCACCGCCACTCACCATGAAATTCTTTCTCTTTCTCTATCTCTCTATCTTCTTCTCATGATGTTTCGTTCTTCTAACAGTAAAATTTTACTCTATTTATGACACAACACTCTCCTACAAAGCCATCATTGTAACTTATTTTAGAGTAAATTCAGAGTAAAATTTATTATAATTCAAAATAAAATTTTATTGTCGTCAAGTAGATTAGCATGTTGTTATTTGTAGTAAAATTTTACTGTTACAAAAACAGAGTATATATTAAATGAACGAATCATAATCAAATTTTACTTTTAGATCTATGAACAAAAAAAAAAAAACTCTTGATTTTTCAGTGCAATATCTCGATTTCTTATTTTTCTATCAAATCCAAGTTTTTTTTTTTTTACTCTCAAAATTGAAATTATTGATCTCAAATATGAGTTCGTAAGTATAAAATTTGAGATGATGGTGGTAGTTTGACGGTAACAATGGTGGTTGCTGGCCGACGGTGAGGATGAATGATGCCGATAAACGATGAAAATGGGGAAGACGATGAACAACCATCGAGTTGGTGGAGAGAGAGAGAGAGAGATGTAAAAGAAAGAGAAAAAAGAGAAGGTATAATGATAAAATAAAATATTTAAATAATAAATTTTATCCTTTATACAGGATTTTTTAATTATGAGGCTGTTTTGAAAGTACTAATTTTTTTTTTGTCCTTTTAACAAGAAAGGGAAGGTAGGAGAGGTTTATGGCCAAATTTAAAATATATATATATACCTATTTTCTTAACTATTATGTTTAGATGAGTAAGAAAACAAAACATGTGAAATTTTTTTTTTCTTCATTTATATTTTAATGGATAATATTGATATCATGAAAATTATACAACTAATTAATGAAGTTTCCCCTCAACAAATCTTCCCACTTTTGGTTAAAAATGAAAACAGTAAAATAAGAGAGTTATTTTCTCACAATTTCTCATTCAATTTACAAACTAAACATGAACAAAGTATATTATTTATTATCGTTTTTCACCAAATCACCCTATCAAAATGGAGTGTAAGGAGTTGGCTTGTAGTATGAGATGATTCCTTATGCATGATTCCTGACTAAAATGTGATGCCTATGTTTAAATCTTGTCCCTTTGAATTCAATATTTCTTTATCTTATTTCTCTTTCTTTTTCTTCACAAAAAATAAATGAATAAATGACTATTTGATAAAATTGAAAAAGTGACTAATATTTGAAGATGAGTTGGTTTAGAATTTGTGAATAATAATGAAATGATATTACTCCTTAATAGTTTCGCCTTTTGAAACAAGAAATTTTGATCTTGGAGGAATAATATCAACCACTTGATGTCCATTCGACACATTTGTTATGGCTATTTCGTATCCGTCTTTTCTTTTCGTATGATTTTGCTTACTATGCATGCTGATTTAGCATTATAAACTATATTATTACTCTTGTTCCGGTGATATCTCAAGCATGTGAAGGTTTTTCTTTCTTTTCTGTTCTCATGAATGTCAAGGTTGTTTATCTTTTGTTTGTCATGTGTACATTATAATTCTTATTGTTTAATGAATTTGTTCAAATTTAATTTAAATATTTCTCAACTATAATAATTTTTGACTTTTAATTTGTGCAGTAAATTTATAGGTATCGCATAAAACGACACATAAATCAACATATCTCTTGTAGAGGTGGTGGATCCCATACATGATTTATACAGAATCGGCCACTTTTGTGAGAGAAATAATAGTTTATGCAATATTTTATGTGATGTACTAGTATTGTTTAAATAATTATTTTTAAAAAATCATTAAATGAAAACAACTGATTTTAGTGTTTTCTTTGGACAAAACAAAAACAAAAAAAAAAAAATCAAATTTCTTTAATATTTTTTTTAATTCTTTCAATTTTATTTTTTTTTAAATCTTAGAATCATTCAATCTAGAGGAATTTAAAGGTATAAAAATAAAATAAAAAATTTGACACAGATTTTAAAAAATTAAATAAAAAAATTGGGGAAAAAAAAAAGTCAGTTTAAAGCTAACAATCAATATGGAATTTTTAAAATTTTGTTAATAACTTTTTTTTTTATTTTATTTTTTGTTTGTTCAAGTAATCTAAAATAATATCTTGACTTGGAATTAAATAATTTATTTTATTTATAGTTTTATAAATTTAAAGATAACAAACAAGGATGTTGAAGCTCGTGTTTGATTTGTAAACTAAATGAGTTTAAGCTTATTTATTTATTTAATGAACTGAGTCGTACCTTTAACAATTAACTATCCTAATTGTAAATGGATTTAACTATCCTAATTGTAAATGGATTTATATCCCAGTAGGCCCAAGCTTAAAAATAGGTAGATATAATAAATTATAGCACCGTTTGGGAAGAAGTTGGTTGGGCTTTTTTGGCTATTTTAGCCACAAAAAACAAAATAGGCTATTTTAGCCATAACAAACAAAACATCACATCCAACCCATAATTATTACACTATTCTCTCACAAAAAAAGTCAAAAAAGCCAAAAAGTCAAAAAGCCCTTCCCAAACCAAGCTTTTTAGCCCAGACTAAAATAGCCAAAAAAACCAAAAAGCTAAAAAGCCAACCCACTTCCCAAACCAAGCCTTGGTTAAAAAAACTAAAAAATCAAAAAGTTAACTTTTTTAGC
This sequence comes from Camellia sinensis, assembly GCF_004153795.1. NCBI lineage: Eukaryota > Viridiplantae > Streptophyta > Magnoliopsida > Ericales > Theaceae > Camellia > Camellia sinensis. The sequence goes on from NW_021026200.1 coordinate 347,567, forward strand.
TTGTTGCCAAAATGATCCTATAGCTTGTTGCCCTCGTAGAAATTATGTTTCAGTGTCAAATACACCTCTTCAAAATTTAAAATGGAAAATGTTAGGGATTCTAAACAATCTATTAAATTTTTACTAAACATCTAACATGGGTGTTGGACCTACACAAACCTACATGTATGTGGATCCCACACCCATATAAGAGGTTTGATAAAAAATTTAATAAATTATTTAAGATCCCTAACATAACTCATTTATAATAGCATTACAAATTGTGTAATGATTGAGAGCTCGAACATGAGCAATGGATTTAACTATCCTAATTGTAAATGGATTTAACTATCCTAATTGTAAATGGATTTAACTATCCTAATTGTAAATGGATTTAACTATCCTAATTGTAAATGGATTTAACTATCCTAATTGTAAATGGATTTAACTATCCTAATTGTAAATGGATTTAACTATCCTAATTGTAAATGGATTTAACTATCCTAATTGTAAATGGATTTAACTATCCTAATTGTAAATGGATTTAACTATCCTAATTGTAAATGGATTTAACTATCCTAATTGTAAATGGATTTAACTATCCTAATTGTAAATGGATTTAACTATCCTAATTGTAAATGGATTTAACTATCCTAATTGTAAATGGATTTATATCCCAGTAGGCCCAAGCTTAAAAATAGGTAGATATAATAAATTATATAATTTATAAAAAGGTAAATTACGCTAATTTCTCTTGAAATGTAAAGAAAATACAAAAAAAAATTATAATTTTTGTTTAATGACTATAATTTCTCTTTTAATAAGGTTAATAAATAAATAAAAATATGCACATTAGTATAAAAACAACGGCAATATTTTCTCATTCATATTATTAACAAATAACTAATAAAAATGAGATTAACTTACTTGAATTAAAATTTTAAAAATATTTAATATAATTATGTTAAAATTCTAAAATTTATTGTAATTTCTCAAAATTTTATTGGAGGTGAGTGTAATTTATCATTTACACAAAAAAAAAAGTAAAACTAAGGTCTTGCTTGGGAAGTTAGCTATTTTAGTAAATTATTTTAGTTTTTAATTATTTTAATAAGTTAAAATTTTTATATTTGAAAAAATAATTAAATTTTTTTATAATTAAATGTAAGATTTATGAAAAAAAAATTAAAAAAATTATAAATTTAATATAATATTTTCTCTTATTAAATATTTTAATCTATTTTATTCTTTTATAAATTCTAAACCCAAAGAAAAGTCAAAAAAAAGGGCTAAGAGCCAAACAGGTGTAGTACCCTGCTTGCTGAATCTACAGTCTGTACATACACACATATATATATATGCATAGAGGGAGAGGAGGAGGGAAGAAGCTTGAGGCAGGAATTCTGGGGAAGAGAGAGAGAGAGAGAGAGAGAGAGGAGAGCCACCAAAAATGGGTATGGAATACCTGTCTAACAACCACTGCAATGGTGGAGAAGATTCAGGTGCTGTTAATCCTCCAGTGATACTAGGACTCCAACCCTCTGCCCTCATCGACCACATAGCCAAGGTCGATTGGTCTCTACTTTCTCAAATTTCCGGCGAGTCTGGTGGCTCCTTCCCGGTAACCCAAGATTTTTCAAGATTTCAGTTTTTAATTATGCTTTTACATCTGTAAAATCAAAGCAATTATTATTATTTTTTCTTTTGTGTTCATGATGTCTGACTATATTTTTAACTGAGCTGAATTGACTGTTGTCAAAAATTAAATCTGTGAATGGCACCCACTAAACCCTTAGGCTCCATTTGGATGAGTGAATTTCAAATGAAGGGATTTGAGGTGTGAATTTTATAAAATTATAAGAAGATTAGCTCTAGAAGGTAGATTGATGAGTCTAAAGTATGTGCTGCAAGGTGTATTTTGTTGAGATTCTTGTTCAAATGGAATCTTTTATGGAAGGAATTAAAATAACTTGGTGAAATTTTTTTACTTGAATTGCGTCAATATAAAGTTCTCAAACCCATTCTTGACATCTAAATCTAAAATATTACATTGAATTGACGGTCCGTCAAATTATTAAGGCCAAATCCATTCTTTTCAAACCGATAAATCCAAATGCAACCTTATGGTCATTGGGATTCTGTAGAATTGGCAGAAATGGTTACTTTGTGTAAGCAAACTACGAAATTATATTTTACCCATGGTGGCATTAGTGGGCATACAAAGAGAATGCTATTTTTAGTATGCCTTTTTAACATTGGAGCATTTAATAACAGCTTTATTTGGTTGTTGTGCAGGGTATTTGGTTTGTAAATTTTTAGCATTTAATTTTTTAGATTTGATCTTCTCTTTTGTACTTATATTCACTAGATTGGTCTATTGACTTCTTTTCATCAAGTGCTTTTACAATGCTGAATCAAATATATCACCTGTAATGTAACATTTGTTTTCACTATGTCGGGAAGATCCCAACTATGATGAATTTCAATTGGTAGGTTGTGTAAAATATAATTTGTTTCTATTTATCCCAAGTAGGTTGAAATTGAAGAGCTTGAGCATATATTGAGTGAAGTGAAAATTCATATTCTGTCATCCCCCGATGATTTATCTCCTGTAAAAACGATAGCCGCGGGCAGTGTTGCTAATACTATTAGAGGCTTGGCTGCTGGCTTTGGGGTCTCTTGTGGTATAATTGGAGCCTGTGGGGATGATGAGCAAGGAAAATTGTTTGTGAGTAACATGAGGTTGTATGGAGTGAACATCTCGAGATTGAGGATGAAGAAAGGATCCACTGCTCAGGTGAGCTTCATACTATCACAGAAGTGGACTAGTTCTTTCATATATTTCATTAAGCTTTTGGATGCTTAGTACTCAAATTTATGGTATGGCACAGTGTGTTTGCCTTGTTGACGAGTTGGCCAATCGTACAATGCGACCGTGTCTCTCAAATGCTGCTAAGATTCAGGTGGATGTTTTTATCTAGTTCATGATTGTTAAAGATGTTGAGATTTCATGTTAGGAGTGTAAAGCTCACTGTTTTTATCATATTTTCTTTTGTCAGGCAGATGCACTAATGAGAGAGGATTTTAGAGGTTCCAAGGTAAAGCACCTTTGTATCAAACTAGGTTTGTGTTGATTTATGTCTGCCTATGAGAAGTGTTCTTCATCTTTATGTAAAATGTTAAATACTTGTAAACTAATATTGGACTAAAGTTTGCCCTAGATGACTATTTTGCAAATCAAATGTCAAACTACACTTTGAAGAGAAGATGTCGCCTTATATTTAATGATAACCCTAGATACAATACACATCTATCATGCCCTCAATAAACTTGGTTTTCTTACTTATCAGCATTGATCTGGAGCTTCTGAATGGTGGTACCCTCCAGAGTCTTCGCAGCTTATTTGCTTCTGTGTCTTATGTTACAGTGGTTGGTACTCAGATATGCGATATCTAATTTGGAAATTATTCATGCTGCTATTCGAATTGCCAAACAGGAGGGTGTTCTAGTATCCCTTGATTTGGCCAGTTTTGAGGTAATAATTTCTATGAATGCTTGTACCATGTACCTGGAACAAGAGGGCACTCCACTTTGTTTACCTATTTTATTTGAAGACAAGTCTATACACACAGAAATCTATCACAAAATTGAACACAACCCTCTCACATGTGTCACATGACACCTATATGAGAGGGTTGTTGTCTGATTCTGTGATTAGTTTCTATGCAAGTAGAAGAATTGTTCTTTGAATCTCGACGGAACAAAATTCTATCTTTTTTAATGGAAAACATGAAGAAAATATGTTAAGGAAATCAAAATAAGTTTATTCCTGAAAATCCCATAACGAATCCTGTGGACAGAAAAGACTGGTCTTTATTTGCTTTGTAAGCAATGTCACATCATTATATTTCATTTGGCATTTGTTTACTTTCTTTATCGGTTTTAGTTGCAAAGAAAATTGTGTTTGGTTTATGATCTGATATTTTTATCAGATGGTTCGGAAGTTCAGATTGCAACTCCTACAGCTGCTAGAGTCGGGGAATATAGACCTTTGCTTTGCCAACGAGGATGAAGCAACAGAGCTTGTAAGGTAACTGTCAACTGATTCCTTCCCGCGTCATGCTTCCACAGTTTGAGATGAAACAAAAGTTGCTAGTTCTAAAGTGCCTGTTTGGCATTTTCATGAATAGTTTTATGCCCTCTGAGTTCTAAAAATGAGAAAATGAGGTCAAGATTTTGTGTGGTTCATTATTCTCGTTTTCCTTTTTGAACAAAAATTAAATTACCCAGTTTGTGGAAACGTCTGTCTTTGGTTATTGTTTTGGGGTGAAACTTACTAAAAATGACAGGAGAACACATGTTCTAAACATTTCTGATGATATGGAAAGCATGATGGGATTCGTTTCTTGAAACTAAGCCTTCAGGCCCAAAGTTTCTTTTTACTTGAATCTCCCAGAATTTGGTGCAGTCTCTGGTAAATGATGTTTGATTCTCTTGGTACGGTTGTAGAGGTGAAGAAGGTGCCAATCTTGAGTCTGCACTTGAATTTTTGGCAAAACACTGTCAGTGGGCTGTGGTGACATTAGGCCCTAATGGATGCATTGCAAAACATGGAAAAGAGGTCAGTGATATGTTATATTTGTCTCCTCTTCCATAGTTTTGGTTATTAGAAATATTAATATATATATATATATAATCTGTGGAACTTTGAAAAGGTAACTATTCCATGGAATCTTATAATAAACTATTCCATGGAATCTTATAATAATCTCTCTTCCAAAGGCACACGTGTACCCCTTATGGAATGGATATTATAATTGGTATCGTCCTAAACATTGTGAATCTGAATTTGTTATCGAATGATCATGGAAAGTACACAAGATTGACACAAGACATTTATTCTACTTTAAGTATACGATATGCTCTCTTTTAGTATATAGTAAGTCTACAGACACAGGACTAACTACAGAACATTAGCACTAAAAAAGTGCATTTTTTTAGTTTTTTATCTTTTTTTGGCTCACATCACTTCTCTATTTTTCTACACATACATCCCAAACAACCCCGAAACAATCCTAGCACATTCCAAACAACCCCTAAACAATCCTAGCCATACATATCAGATGGTGGCACCTATCATAAAAGAAACAGTTTGAACTCAGACTGTTCCATTTATGTTTAATGTGGTTGGTTCTGTGTGCATAGACTTATTGTTTAACTTATGAACACAATTCTGCCTTTTGATTGACTCATACCAGTTGGCGCTGTCTTCTTTACTGAAAATGCAGTAAACTATTGCAAGTAGGTAGCCAAAAAAAAGGAGATGAGAAAAGAAAACATAAATAAAAAGAGAGAGAGAATTAATGCAATACCAGTTATGGGGTCTACTGTCTTTGTCTTTGTCCTTGTCCTTGTACGCCTTGTTACTTTTACATCAAGATTCTGTGGTTATTTTAATGGATGTAATCTTTTTACTTTTTGGTAAGTAATGGATAGAATTTCATTACCTCTTTCAGATTGTTCGGGTTCCGGCAATTGGGGAGGCAAAGGCAATAGATGCCACTGGAGCAGGGGACCTGTTTGCAAGTGGGTTTTTGTACGGATTGGTAAAGGGGCTAAACCTAGAGGAATGCTGCAAAGTGGGCTCATGCAGTGGTGGCTCTGTTATTCGGGCTCTTGGGGGTGAGGTGACACCAGAGAACTGGCAATGGATGCATAAACAAATGCAGACCGAGGGCCTCACTGTCCCCAGTAGTGACGAGTGATATTTCCTGTCAAAGAGGATCTTTTTTAGGGTTTGGGTAATCATTATTGCTATTGTTTCATGAGTCAATGTTATTGTTTATCAATTAATGAACGATTATCATTAAGTTGCATTCGGGAGTACTAGCATTGTTGTTAATGCATACAAAGCTACCATCTAACCCTCACAAAAAAGAACGGAAACGATTGAACACAGGGTACTGAATTTGAATGCCTCAAGCACAAAATGTGTACAGTTTTGCTTGGCTTCAATTTTTAAATCTTATGGTCTGTGAAAATATTGATTAGTTCATGGTTAATTAATTGGTTTGGCCTATCATTAATGCCTTAAAAATCCCTAGGGATAGTTTGAGCACAATAATTTGACTAGAATTTTGAGCAGGCTGAATGTAATCATATCAAAATCGGACAGTACATGGTTCAGGTTAGGCAAGCAGAGCACCAGTATTATGGTGCAGATGCCCAGAGGCAACACATTAAACAGCTCTATAAGAAAGAGGCTCCAACACATCCACATCATCTCAAGTGTTGTTAGTAAACTCCTTAGTTCATTAAATCCGGTGTCTTTGACAAGCAACTTTTAGAATAACATAGAAGGCAGCCATTTCACTTCCCGTGCATCTGGTTCAGACTTTTCATTGCCGTCAAATATCTTTGGGTACATAAAGGTCATGCTACACGAGGATTTAAAACATGATAATCACTTTGTTTCATCGCCTTTGGGTACTTTTTCAGTCTTGGATCCAATTGATGCAAATGATCATCGATACCTTGGTTGATGATTTTGAATTTGACCGGCCATTTGTTGCGCATGTTTGATAAGCTTAGTAGGCTGCTCCCATGGAAGGCCAGGCAAGTTCAAATGGCCATAATAAGGGGACGAAACTAGCAATGGTCATTCTTGAACAAGTAGTCTCAAGTAAAAGTGATGCCTATGTTACAGATCTAGCAATGCATCATCATATAAGGGACAAGGAAACTCTAACCAGTATGCGGAGGATTTCCAAAAGGAACTTTGAGCATTCCTACAAGCTGGTGAAAGTTATTGTTCGAGGCTGATGGTGGAAGCTCTTATTGTATCATTGTGTGGGACAACCAACCCCACCAGCTTGAGGAGGAGGATGTCCTAATGACAGAGCAAAATGTATGTCCCAGGTTATATAATCTTAGTGATTAGTGATAGATTGACTTATATAGAACATAATGTATCTAGTAGTTCTTGATATTTGTAAATTTGATAGTAAATTCGTTCATGTTCATCCCAATGTTCTAAGGGCATAAAACAAAATTGAGAAAAACGTGTTTTTAATTCTTTTAATAATTTTTGGTAATATCTTAATCAACGTAAACAATAAAATCTATTGAGAATAGACATAAGAAATAATATAAATTTAAACACTCACATTGTTAAAAAATAAGAGTACAATACTTGAAATATTTACAGAAGATTACACTCTTCTAAACAGATTAAGCAAAGCACGTACATGCACTCCTCACTTAAAGTTCACAAAAACGTATAATTTTTTCTAAAATTTTCGAGACACCTCCTTCATTTTGAGTTGTTGCTTATATAGAGAGTTGAAGCTAGATTTGAAATCATTTGAAATTCGAAGAGTTATAGTTTGAAATAAAATCACATGAGCAATATGGTCCCATTGTGAGGAAGAATTTGCTTTTGATAATGGAGAGTCAAGAATATTTGCTTTTACAGTTTTTAGGAATGTTTGCTTTTGCAGTTATCTAGTTGAGATGCGTCGGTGGTTGAGAAGAGTGTCATTTTGTAAAAATTATTAGTCACCAATTCCTTAATAGGTGTCTGAATAGTCATCATCATCATCAAGGCTCTAAGTAGGAAATTGTGTTGGAAATGTTGGTGGACTAACATATATTATCCTTTTTTGTTTGGAGAATTGTGGGATGGTTTCTAGTACATCTTGATCATCTTCAGAATCAGAAACAATTTTGTTTTCTGCCATTTGAATCATCTTCATTTTGATTGTCTTCTTATATTTTTGTTCAAGATCTTTTTTTGATATTGAGGGATATTTATCCTTTAATTTTTTTTTTAAGTTCAACTTCGAAATTCTCATAGTCAAAAGACTTGTGTAATTTAGGGCTTGAAGAAGCCATAAAGGGAGCATGTTTCGTTGATGCCTCATTTTCTTTTGTTCTTTTTTTTTCCTTCTGCTCATAATACTTCAAAAGTGGTCTAGACTATTGACATTTAGGAATGGTATAATTTTTCCACCATTTTTTAGCAAATTGACGAGTAAGAATATTGTATTGTATGGGTAGGAAGTAGTATATTGTCATGCCATAATCTACGAAATTTCGAAGTCGAGATGAAGTATAAAAGTTGAGGAAATGGAGGATCAACCTTTTTTTTTTTGTAGATGTCAAATGACTTTTGTAAGACATCTCCAACAGAATTTCTTACTTAGAACTTTGACGATAACTACTCAGACACTTATCAAAGAATTGATCTCAATAATCCGTGACTCCAATAATTTTCACAAAACGACAAACTCTTCTCAACCACCGACACATCTCGACTAGACAACTGTAAAAGCAAAGATTCTTGACTCTCCATTATCAAAAGTAAATGCTTTCTCATAATGTGACCAGGCAACTCATGTAATCTTATCTCAAATCTTATCTCTTCAGATTTCAAACGATTTCAAATTCGGCTTCAACCCTCTATATAAACAACAGCTTAGAATAAATGAGACATCGTGAAAATTTATGTAGTATGGAGTGCCTATACATGCTTTGCTTAATTTGTTTAGAAGAGTGTAATCCTATATAAGTATTTCAAGTATTATACTCTTCATTCTTGAATAATGTAAGTATGTTTAAATTTATATTAGAGCCACTGATCATATGTCGCCCTTGATTCTCCCAAATATTATGTCAATTCATGTGGGCAGCTCTAAAAGAGTACTAGTCCTTACATTAGTTGATGTACTACTCTAATGACTTAGGGTGTAAAATTGACCCATCGGCCCGCGGTCCACCCGAAGTTAATCCGTAGCCTGGAGTGACCCAACCCGCCTAGGCCTGAGCCCAGCCCATGCCCATGCCCCTGGGCCTAGGCCATGTGTTTTGGAGCCCAGCTCAGCCTAAACTTCGGCCTACCCGAGGCTCAATGTCATTTTCAAGCTATTTTAGTAGAAAAAAATAATTTTTTTGTGAAAAAAAATATAAAAAATGGTCAAGCCTGACCCGAGTACCTCCTGGGTCTAACCTTGGGCCTAGGCCAAAATGTTGCACGAATGGATCTGACTAACCCAGCTTTATTTTTTATGAGAGTCCACGAGACCCGACAACAGGCCGGGCCATTTTTACCCCCACTAATGACATGTTGGCGCAGTTTTGTAACCTTTGGGTGCATGTCTTCACTTTGCTATCCTTAGTGTCTGATGTAATTGCAACTGAAGACCTCCCTTCTGACGTACTCTGCTTTATATTCTATGAATATCTTCATTTTGCCTTGAAAAAAGTGACTTTCAACCAACCCCAGTCCTAAAGAAAGACTAAGTGCCATTCCACGTGTGCATGTTATCTTTTAAATTAACTTTCATTGTTAGCTTTCTCATCAAAATAAAAAAATTAAAAAATAAAAAATTAAAAAAACACTTTCATTGTTAGCTAATGCAAAATAGCATGGCTGATCAATCCTGCCCAGAAAACATAATCCTCCAAATGTTGAAATAAATGACGATCACAAAACAGTAAACACTCGCACATACAGGTGAGTGAGGATCCTCTCCTTGCAGCTTCCGTGCTTGCGCCCGTCCTTGCAGGCCTTCGGGTCTACTTTTAGGCCCAATTTTAATAATCCGAACCGTTCATATTTTATGATTTATTCAGTATATCATACCTGTAAAAAATCAAGTTGATCGGATATCAGAAAGTATGTGTTTGAAAAATTGAACTAAACACTATTTTTTAAAGAATTTAATAAATAGTTTTCCGAACATATACTTTCTGATATCCGATCAACTTGATTTTTTACAGGTATGATATACTGAATAAATCATAAAATATAAACGGTTCGGATTATCAAAATTAGGCCTAAAAGTAGACCCGAAAGCCTGCAAGGACGGACGCAAGCACAAGCTTGCAAGGAGAGGCTCTTGACTCCATACAGGTCGGCCAACCAATCACCTCAGTCAATTGTATCCAGGTATAAATGTAAACTTGATTCAACAGAGGCAAGGTTTAAAATGTCTGTACTGAAGGAAGATAGATGAGTTGCATAGCAAAACAAATTATCTGACAAGAAATCATGTTGTTCATAACACAATCCACATTCCATGACCTCATTCTGCAAATATCTAAAAACCCTTTTACTATGACAAGAATGGCAAATCTTCTGACAGCACTTGCACCCTCAAATATCCATCGGAGCCGCACCTTCATCAGCCGGGGCCAGGGCACCTTGATCCGCAGCAGGTTTACTGGCATCACCTTCTTCAGTAGCAGGAGGAACTTCTTCCCCGACTATTTCAAATGCATCGATCAATGATTGTACAGTTTCATTATCCAACATATGGAATGCCTCTCCTACACCTACCACAGAAACTGTGCATATGGAGCTCTTGAGCTTTTCTCCCTGTAAAGTTTCCCTCAATGCAAAGAGTGCATCTTTGAGTAGATCTTCCCGTGAAGAGCTCATGAAACTCTCAAACCTGCGTTCCAAGTATGTCTTTGCGGCTTGTGAGCGAGATCCAATGGCAAAAGCTTGATATTCAAAGTAGTTTCCACTTGGGCAATTGTAGTAGAGGTGAGCCCCAGATTCATCCAAGCCAGCAACCAGCAAACCAACTCCATAAGGCCGTTTCCATGAGCGCTGGGTACAAACCTGCCACCGAGAAAGGAACAATTACAAGAGGAAAAGATGATGATGCATTGAATAGAACTATAAATTTGAAATTTCCCACCCCCACATTGAGAGAGAAAATGTTCTAATTACATAATAAAGAGGGAAAAAAATGCAAAACTGTGTACCGAAAATTTTAGATTGAGGATCACCCCAACAGTACTGACTTCTTACTAAACAACCATTTAAAGCAATAACCGTTAGTGCAGTTTAGCCGAATCAGTAATCGAAGAGAGGGGGAAGAAGCTGGTCCTTGTAGTTTCAATCGTAGGAAATGTCAATATCATATTCTAACCAGATATTTCTCATATCAAATAGTATCCAGTGCACTGTGCTACTATGGCAAGTTTCATGAATGATATGGTAATTGAAGCTAACTGTCCTTGATCCAAGCCCCATCTGTCGTGGAATTTATAGGAAGATACAAAATCAAGCTACCTATCTCGAACCCAAAACACATAGTACGAAACTATTCATTTTATCTAAGGGTAGAGACCCAAAAAAAAAAAAGGGTTATGATTGTAATTCAGCAATGTCCCCACGTCCAATGGATAGAAATCAAAATCTCTAACAACTAGGCACACAACTGCACAATAATGGGGTATCGGACCCCCACAATGTGGCTCAAGTTTATTAATTAATTTATTTATTTATTTTATTAGTCAATTTCAGTTCTATATTTTTTGAAATTGACTTGTATGCATTTCATTTCATGTTGGACGAAAACAACTCAATGCAATCAAGGATTAAAAACACAAGTAGTTTTCATTACTCAGACAAACATGAAGGAGAATACAAAGCACAAAACATACTAATTTCCCAATTAAATGCAATTGCATGTACAATAGATGTATCTATCCCCGAGCAAGATTAACACTGATTTTAGTAATCACTACTGAAAGATAAAGCTAGACATACAACTAGGAGTCCACAAGATTTATATTGATTTTTGTTGAAGTTCTATAGATGGCAAATCTAGATAAATCAAGACACCAATATTGGTCCACATGCAACTAGTGTTAAGAATTAACTCTTCATAACCAGTAACGGTAATAAGACACGAAATAACAAACAAGAAAGATAAAACGAATCAAATAAATCACACACGCAAAAACACAAGGATTTACGCGATACATCCCAAAATAAGGTTACATCCACGGCTGCTACGGTTTTCACTATGATCAAAAAATAATGCAACTCTCTTAACGTAAAACAGGCGCCCCCAAACCCTCCATTGAACCCAAGGTTGAGTGAACAGTCCACAGACCCAACAAGTACGAGTCCAAGATGTAAGAGATAAGAGACTAAAGTACTGTCCTAATTGAATCCAGTTAATGTGAACATCTATTTTAAACAGAATATATAGCAAACAATAAATGCAAAAAATTATAAAAACAAATCAAGGATTTCCCTAACTGAGCTCAGCTTGAAATTAAGAACCTAAAGTATCGTCCCAATTGAATCCAGTCGATACTGAACATCTATTTTAAACATTATCAGCAAACACAAAATACAAAAATTTATAAAAACAAATTAAGGGTCTAACTGAGCTAAGCTTGAAATTAATACCCAACAGCGTAATCTTCCAGTCCCCCCCACCTCCTAAAAGAGAAGAAAGACAAAAACAAGAGTGGACCATGATTCTATATCTATTCTTAACACTAATAATCAAATGGAGCAATTATTTGTGAAACTGCCCATGGAGAAAAATTGGGTCATCCTGTGTTCAGCTCCAGATTTGGATCTAATGCCCTTAACCAAGTCTTTTTTTTAGTTTGTTTCTGTTCTTTTTCTTTCAGTTAGCCTACGTTTACTTTGAAATATTTTGGCTAATTTGATCATAGTAAAAAATCAAATCAATTTTTAGCTAAGTAGCCAATTTGTAAAGTGGGTTCACAAGTGGGAGCAGGAGCAGGAGTACGAGAGCAAGACCGTCTCCAAACACCTTTATACATATACGGAAAATAATATATTATTATTACTATTTTTGTTCATGACTAAATTAAAGTTCATTGGTTTTTAATGTAAATAATAATACATAAGATTGTATATTATGCATTTAGTCATTTACTAATAATATTCTGTTAATTGTTTATCAGAAAAAGAAGTAACACTCTAAAAGAAACAATAGTGACCACAAGTGGTCTAGGCCACTTGAAACCTTCATGTTAGTCCCAGGTTAAACTCTTGTAAATGTCATCCGTAACATCTTCTCATCTTTCATATATCATGGCCATGTGATCAAAGAAATGAAGTTTATACAAACGGTACTTGCACTTGATGATGGTCTTCCAACAAGCCCTAAAAATTATCATAAATAATGATGAATCCACCCCTTAATCTAGTCAATTCACAAAAATTCGGGGCAAATTTACAAATTCATAAATTTAGAGGGGGGGCACGAAGGGTGCTTTGTGTGAATTAGCTTACTTAGGTTATTAGTATGGGATAATTAGTTTGCTTAACCAAGCGGAAGTACATATATATATTTTAAATCAATAAACCTAGAAAATAAAATCAAAAATAAAAAACCATAATCAGATGTTGGGCTCAGTAATTTTCAATCACAAGAAAAAGTTTTGAAGGAACTATTTTCTTTACATATTGACCAGAGATGAGTTTTTACCATATTGTTTATCTACATAATCAAACTATAAAATACTCAAAAACAATTTGAATAGTTCAAACTAACATAACCTTAGCTTTGTCATATGGTAAAATTAAGCAAGCCCGTCCATGACCAATAAAATCGAGTTTAGACCACCAATATCCATGGCCATGGCTAGGTCCTTGGCTTTTTTTTTTTTTATCTTGATTCCCTGAGAGTAACGTCAGATATTCTTTTTTATCAGGTAAATGATTCATTTCAAGCCATCTCTTGCAATCAATCCTAACTATTACCTATCACATATTGCACATTATTATAAACCACAATGGCTTCCAATTCCAAACCAATACTAACAACTTAAAAATTCAAAACAAAATTCATTATGAATGTGAAGAGCTGAAGATCATCCTGGTCAACTAAACATCAGACAGATCCACAAGATGATCGTGTAACTCAATAAACATTCCTCAGTATCACCACCGCAGAATTTTTCTCCTAAAATTTAAGCAAACTACAAAACTTAATAGAGTACAATGTGCATTTTCCAACTCCAGAAAGCAAAAAAACAAAAACACTTCTCCATAGATCTCCCCACATGAAGTCTCAATTGGCCTCGTTTGTTAACATTTGCAATTTTCAGTCTTCAATTTACAAAAAACAAGAAACAAATTTTCGTTTATTTTTGTAAAAAAACAAAAACAAAAACAAAAACATAAACTTATTTGGTGTATAAAAATACTTTGAAAACAAACAAAAATAAAAATAGAGAAATATATTTGATGAGTTACCGGATTTGGTGGCCGGGGATGGAGGGTAGACGGATGTGGTGACCGGTAGTGGTGGGTAGCCGAAGGTGTCCGTTGGAGTTAGTGGTCCGATGTCGTCGGAGGATACGAGGTAGCCAAAAGGTGGCCTAAGATCACAATAGCGTTTGCCATCCACCGGATACTCGCCGAAGGATGTGAGGTGGTCGGTGGTTGGTGGCGGCGGCGATGGTAGGTGGTGGTGAGAGGAGAAAGTGAAAACTTGTTTTAAAAATAAGTGAGAACAACTTTTTTAAAAACAAGTGAAAACTTTGAAATCAATTTCATTTTTTTGAAAACGAAAACAGAGAAAGTTTACGTTTTTAGTTTTCAAAAAAAAATTTGAGTATTCGTTTTTTGTTTTCAAAAAAATATACCAAATAAGTTTTTAGTTTTCAAAAAAAAATGAAAACGAAAACAAAAAGTAGAAAACAAGAAACAAAAACATTAACAAACGAGACTTGTTTAAGAAGATAATGGCCTCCTCCATTGAGTGTACTTGCTCAAAATTCAGATTTTACAATGTTTGATTGAATCCCACACCCGTAATGAATTCCAAGTCAAATGAGAAAACATTAAATAACAAGGAGTCATTGACTGGAGAACTTTTTAAAGCACAATATATTCAACAAAAATGCTAGAGACCCCAAATATTCTACCAAAAGTTTTACCAAATGTCTCACATGGGTGTGGGACCCATCTAGCATTACTCTATATTCAAAGAAAGGGGTAAAGCTTCCATTGCAGTGAATTTTGAGATTATAGGCAAGGCTACAACCTCGGTAAGAATCACAATAATGACAAGTCTAGGAAATAGGAAAGCAAGAAGAAAGTGAAAGATGGAAGTTAAAAGCACGAAAGAAAGAAAATCCAACTGATGACACCTCAAGACACATCCCCAAAACTGTACAAACCTCTAAAACAAGAGATCACAACCTAACCTGCACAACAGCAAAAATAAAATCATTCTCACACAATCTGCAAGGCTAGGAAAACACAATCTTACAACATCAGATGAGTTACAGACAAAATAATTAAAGAAGCAAACCCTGTCCAAACACACAAAGAGAACTCAAAGAAACTCAGTGAACCACTCCAAAAGAATCAAAGCAAGGTTTGCTCCTCCAAAGCACAAGTGACCACAATACAAAATTATCTTGGGCAATTAAACCCATGGCCACCCACAAAACACTCTTTGACACCCACTAGCACCAGAATAAACAAACACCCACACATCCACAAGCATGTGAAACGCAGACATCGTCAATCAATCCCAAATGCCATGAAACTTGCAATAAACTCTGACTAGAACAAAGTTGGCTCACACCATTCATATGGCATCATGCATGTGGTGCATCCAATACCAATCAACAAAACAAAAGCCGATGCCCACCACGGCAACCCTAAGAAGCCCGACTTTAAGCACCACATATAGTGATGTGACAACATTGACACTAGTTCATGCAACAAAGAATAAGAGAGACAACAACAGAATGGAAACCATGAATTGGGAAACTGTGAAGCTAGCATGGATAAGAAAGGCAAGGACTCAACACCACCTATAGTCAGAATCCCACCCCAAATTAACAAGAACAGAGCTTTTTGCAGACCAAAGAGGAGAAGCCCACAACCAGCAAATTAGAGCAACACCCATCTAACGGGGATCCACCACAAGACCTCACTATCCCAAATGAGAATATGGAAAGAGACAGGAGCAGCCAGACCCACAAGGTTAAGCTAGAGAATAGACACCAGATCTTAATAAAAAAAAACCTCACTTTAAAGCACCACCTTAGAAAGAGAGCTTCAATCCTAGCTAACCCACCAAAGCCCAAACTTAAAATTGAAACAATAAAACCAACAAAAGGTAGCAAGGATAAAGCAACACAGTGAGAGGAAACAATCATGGCCGAAACCATAGAACTAAGGGAAAAGAAAGATAAAGTAACATAAAACCCACTTCACAAAACCAAGAAACTAACCATCCCAAAAAGAGATTCAGGCCTCGTTTGGCAAGAGGCTATTTTAGCCAATTAGTCAAAAAGTTACTAAATTAGCCAAAAAGCCAACAACCCATACCAAAAAGTCAAAGATTCTCTTTTCTCTCTACTTTTTGCACATCTTTTCGTAATTAGCCAAAAAGTCATCCCAAACATACAAGTTTTTTTTACCTACCTTTTTAGCCAAATAGCCAAAAAGTTACTAAATTAGCCTGTTCCCAAACGAGGCCTCAATGATAGATTCCAAGATTACCATACCTAAGAACATAGTAGTCAAATCAGAATTCGAATCGTGAATCAAAATGGTATTGTACCGAATTGCGAATCGAATCGAATCCTGAATCGTAAAGATTCGGTCACCTTTTTTAAATTACATAGGAAAGTATATCTACACACTTAGATATTAAACATATCTAATAAATATGAAATATTTAGACTTGAATTAATGAAAATATTGTTTTAAATGATAATCATGTGGTCTAGGTAAGAAGTTTACAAGGGTATCCATGTTTACTACTTCACCCTTTCCCTTTTTAGATATTATTTCTTATCAACCATTCTTAATAAAGAAAGCAAATAGAAACAAATTTTCAATTTCCAAATAACAATAACTCAACACAATGTTTTAAATTTTTTCCAAAATTAAAAAATCAAAATCTTTGAACTTTTTCAAAAATCTCGCTTGATGTCTTCAAAAAAATTTATTTTGTAAACAAAAGTCCTTGGATAAAATTGAATATGTAAGCCTAGAATATTGCACACAGAGAGAGTTCATTTTTTTCCTACAAAGGTTTGAGTATTTAAAAGTAAATAAGGAGAGAGAAAGTTAAAAGATGATATATAATAATCCTAAAGACTTCAAAAATGTTGTGTGAACCCTTTTCCAACAATAAAAAAACCAAAAAAGAAAGCTAAACATCGATTTAGCAAATCGAATCAATTCACGATTCATTCACCGATTTAGTTCACTGATTACGATTCAAGTCACGAATCATATTCGAATCGTATGATTCTAATAACAGAGCCTAAGAATATTCCAGAATCTACAAATTGCATCCACAAGGCAATGAGGTATCCAATGTAAAGTTTTCTGAAATCAAATGATCTAGATACATCAGCAATTTGCAAGTGACACAAATCATAAAAAATAATAAATAATGCCTATTCCAAGGCTCCTTGTAAGCAACTTTCAGCGAGTAGCCAAGACACTAGCGTGGAGATGCCACTCTCTGCTACCAGCACTAGCACAACAACTGATATCTTAAACCAATCTGCACATGAATGATGGGGCATAGTGAGTAGATTGACATCATTCACTTTGATTGACATAATGAGTGAATTGAAATGCAATGAGGCCGAAATGGACACCAGAAGATCAACAGTTTGTCAGTCCTGGCAAAGAAGTTGGGCTTGACAAACCGCAGGTATAGCAGACTCATATATCCAACTAACAAGCAACAAGGCTAGAAAACCTCATCCAATAGTTTGACATCTCTCTCTCTCTCTCTCTCTCTCTCTCTCTCTCACACACACCACACAACCCACACACACACACACCAAAAAAAAAAAAAAAAAAAAAAAAAAGGAATTACCTAGGAATGAAGAAGAGAGGTGCATTTCCTCTTCTGTATTTACTTAAATGTGGTAGAAGAAGGACACTCTGCTGTCAACGAACATTTTCCGCTGTTTGGAAATTTGAGAAAAAATAAGAAAAACCAAAGAGGATTTGGAATTTGAAATTGAAATTGGAATAGTTGAACAACCAGGTGTAAGTGTCACAAACCCTATCTATCTTTCCATAATCGGTCAAATATAATGGAAACTGCATCACAACTTCATGAACCATAACCCAGCCATCAAGATAAAGCAAATGAACAAGAAATCAACTCAAAGCCCAATCTTTCTTTCCTCTCCCTCTGAATTTTCATAAGAATAATGAAACACCATATCAAAAATCTCACTCCGTCACACTTCTAAAAAACTTATTTCACATATTAAGACTTGTAATAACAAAACATTTCCAGACGTAATGTGTGCATTTTTCCTTCCCATTATTTCCTGTAAATTCAAACCTGTAATCTAGATTTATCTTCCTTTCACACAGAAAAAATCCCCATTTCCGACTCCTAAACTAAACCCTAATCAAATTGCATGATCCAAATTCAAATCAACAAGCATATGCCAGTATATATAGTTAGAGAGAGAGAGAGAGAGAGAGAGTAGGGTTTTGATTTGGTGGGGGACCTGGGCCTTGTCAGCGAGCTGAACGACGAGTCGGCCGACTGGGAGGGGAGAGTCGTAGGTGTAGGTGTAATTGATACATTCGGATCGCATGTAGCGAGAGAGGACACGTCCATCGGCAGTGAGTCCGGCGATTGCGACTCCGATGTGCTCGTCGACCTTGAAGATCTTCTTCTGGTGGGAAGAGAGCTCGGACTGAGCCTTATTCACAGAGGCCAACACAACATGAGACTTGGATCGGAGACCAATGGCCGCCGACCCTTGCTTCACAGCCTCCATCGCGTACTCAACCTGGAAGAGCCGCCCTTGCGGACTCCATGTCGTCACATCTGTATCATACTGGTTCCTGAACATCTCACTCTCTCTCTCTCTCTCTCTCTCTACACAAATATCACAACCTCTCTGTCTACAAATATCACACCCTCTCTCTCTCTCTCTATTACAGTAGAAGAGGGTTTTTTCTTTTCTTTTCTTTTCTTTTCCTTCGAGGCAGAGAGAGAGAGAGACAGAGTGAGGTTGATGATGATGATTTTAGAGAGAGGGGTTTTTGGACTGTGTTTAGTAGTTGCGGATTTTATAGTATGGGAGTGGGAGTGATGACATAGAGCCGGTTGTAGCTTAATCTGTTGTGATCTGTGGTTTGAAGCCGTCGGATTGAGGACTTTGAAGCGGTATAGTCGATGAAATGGACGACGCAGATGGGAAGGTTGTTCTCATCTGCGCGAATTAGATAAGAGGATTAAAATCTATTGGATTTGAATCTTATCATTGTAAATCTTTTAAATTATTTGGTTGGATTAGATGTGTATTTTGTATTTATTTTTTCATGGGATTAGATGTCTGAAAATGATTATTTTTAGTGAATCCAATATTTGATTAGATGGACTGAATAAGATAAATGAACAAAAAACTATTTTATCATTTTTTAATTATTTACTAAGATAATACTATTAAACATATCTTTAATATTTTAATAGTTAGATTAAACAAAATTTTCTTTTCTTTTTTGAACAATTAAATTAATTAATTTTAAAAAAATTAAATAAAAAATATCAATAAAAATATATATTATTTTTTTAATTAAAATTTTAAATAAATTTATTTTTAAAAATAATAATAATTAAACAATGAAATTAAATAAAACGTCTATTAAAATTTAAATAATGAAATTAAATAAAGGAGTTTTGTTTTTAGGGTCCATGGTATTAATACTTTATAGTATAAAGGACATCTAATATTTTCATAATGTCTAAGGTCTCTCAATTTGATCTAGAGAAATTCTGTCCAGAGAAATTCTCTGTTTCTCTCTAGAGAAATTTCGATTTTGTTGAAAAAATCGCTAATGCAGAAAAAATCCAAAGTCAGAACCATAAATGTAATAATAACAATCAATTTAGAGTTGAAAAGTAGATATCAAACCCAGAGAAATTCTCTGTTTCTCTCTAGAGAAATTTTGATTTTGTCGAAATGCCTTCAAAAGTACAAAGCTAAACATTAAGGCCTCGTTTGGGAACATGCTAATTTAGTAACTTTTTGGCTATTTGGCTAAAATATGAGCTAAAAAAAACTAGTATGTTTAGGATGACTTTTTGGCTAATTACGAAAAGATGTGCAAAAAGTAGAAAGAAAAGAGAATCTTTGACTTTTTGGTATGGGTTGTTAGCTTTTTGGCTAATTTAGTAACTTTTTGACTTTTTGGCTAAAAAAGAGGATTCCCAAACGAGGCCTAAGTTTCTGTTTATATCAAAGAGACATTTCAACTTTACTGAAATTAATCATACTTTTCCCTTCAAGAGTACACAAGGAAGAATACCTATGAAAGTGCCAATACAATGTCTCCAACAACCTCCCTCAGCCAATCGTGGCCGAGTATTTCAACATTCCTCTCAAAGTAAACTTTCCAGATCGATGGCAATATGAAGAAGCACACACCCTTTAGCAAAGAAGATCTGAAACCCTATGTCCTTAACAAATGCCATCATGAACAGAGAAAATTCAAACTCCATGTTCTTACCAGAGAAATTCAAATTCTTTACTAGAGAAAATTCAAAATCATTTACTAGAGAAAATTGAAACCAGAGAAAATTCAAGGGTAATCCAGAAAAAATTACCAAATTCAGAGAAAATTACCAAATCCAGAGAAAATTCAAGAGTAATCCAGAGAAAAATCAAGGGTAATCTAGAGAAAATTGTCAAATTTAGATAAAATTCGATCTAGAGAAAATTGCCAAATTAAGAGAAAATTCAAGGGTAATCCAAAGAAAAATGCCCAAATCTAGAGAAATTTAACATTATCAACACTGTCATAAAAAGAAATTATGATTTAACCTGAGTTGAATAGTTCTTCAAGCATAAAAAGAAAATGTATTCACAAATGATAAGTATGAAAAGAACAGAGTAACAACCGTGAATTAAGATAAGCATGACAATTGAACGTTCTACAAATACAGAAACACCATACATCCAATACATCAAAACTCAGTCCCCTATAAATAAAAAAAAAAACTAGAAATCAGTCTGATTCTGGTTCTAATTCTATCTCTGATAATTCCATTTGAAGAAATGATGTATCCCAGATAATCTGAACTATCGAATTTAGAAAACCACAGAACCTGTGATCTTTCAAATGGCGATGATGGTAGTGACGGCGATGCATATCGGCGGTGACCGGGGCTAAGCTGTGGGGAGACGATGAGGCAGATGGCGACGGCGATCACGATTTGAAGCAATGATGGTGGTGGTGATCTGAGTGGCGAGCAGTGATGCCAGTGGAGAGGTCCGAGAGGCGGAGCTCGAAGTTCCAGTTGCCGAAGAGAGCGAACTGGCCGTCGGAAGAGAGGACGAAGTCTTCGACGAAGTGAGAGTGGTCGGCGAGCTGAATTGACGAGAGAGAGAGAGACAAAGAGAGATAGAGAGAGAGAGAGAAAAGAGCAGCGAGGAGAGAGAGAGAGAGAGAGAGAGTAACCTGAGTTGAACAGTTCTTCAAGCATAAAAAAAAAATGTATTCACAAATGATAAGTTTGAAAAGAATATAGTAACAACCGTGAATTAAGATAAGCATGATAATTGAACGTTCTACAAATATAAAAACATCATATACTCAATACATCAAAACTCAGTCCCCCATAGATAAAAAAAACTAGAAATCAGTCTGATTCTGGTTCTAATTCTATCTCTGATAATTCCATTTGAAGAAATGATGTATCCCAGATAATCTGAACTATCGAATTTAGAAAACCACAGAACCTGTGATCTTTCAAATGGCGATGATGGTAGTGACGGCGATGCATATCGGCGGTGACCGGGGCTAAGCTGTGGGGAGACGATGAGGCAGATGGCGACGGCGATCACGATCTGAAGCAATGATGGTGGTGGTGATCTGAGTGGCGAGCAGTGATGCCAGTGGAGAGGTCCGAGAGGCGGAGCTCGAAGTTCCAGTTGCCGGAGAGAGCGAACTGGCCGTCGGAAGAGAGGATGAAGTCTTCGACGAAGTGAGAGTGGTCGGCGAGTTGAATTGACGAGAGAGAGAGAGACAAAGAGAGATAGAGAGAGAGAGAGAAAAGAGCAGCGAGGAGAGAGAGAGAGAGAGAGAGAGAGAGAGAGAGAAAAGAGCAGCGAGGAGAGAGAGAGAGAGAGAGAGGGTGAAGGTTTGAAGGTGTAAGGTATATCAAATTTCTCTGTAGGAACCTTAGATATCATAAAATAATATTGTGGATTTCTTTCATTACTAAAAATGGAAGAGAGACCTTAGACTAATTTTCCCTTAAATAAAATATAAACAAAATTTTAAAATAAAATATCTATAAAAAAATTAAATAAATAAAACATCAATAAAAAGTTAAATAAAATTATTTTATTTTTACATTGAGATATTTAAATTTTATTGAACTTTACTAAATATAATACATAATTAAATAGTTGAGAGTCAAAATAGTCATTTCGCATTCTAATCCCAACCGTAAATAGTCCAATGAATATTGTCTCATACCCCCCTAGGATAGTATAATCCCCCATATGGGGGATAAGGAGTTCGGCCGGACTCCATGTCTGGCGAACTAAAAAAAAAAACAAACGCCGAATAAAAAGCTTTCTCGAATTACAATCCCAACAGTGGATAGTCCCCTCTTATCCCCCGATCAAACACACGTCATTCTAAAATCACTCTACCAAATTCCTGAGAATTGATTCCAAAAAATATAAAACCTAAGATGTCAAGATTTATATCTAGGAATGGCAACAGGGCGGGGCGGGGCCGGGACCACACTCCCCGTCCCCAATCCCCGATAGTGAGAAATTTCCCGTCCCGGGCCCCGATTCTTGACGGGGACCCCATCGGCCCCTCTGCCCCCGCCCCCGATCGGGGATCGGGTTTCCCCGACCCCGAAAATCCCCGACCTGTTCATTTTTTTTAACACAAAAACAACAACAAAAAAAATTTCAATCTGTATTCAGTAATCTATCATCATCATCATCATCATCATTAAAAATTTCAATCTGTTGTATAATCTATCATCATCATCAACTTAAAAAAAAAAATCTCAAATTCTTCATTACACATATATATCATCATCAACGCATATATATATATATATATCAAAAATCTGGCTACGATTCAACGAAGATATATATATATATATCTCAAAAAAAATTTCAAATCTCAAAAATCTGAAGATATATATACACACACACGCATATATATATATATATATATTGATCATCATCAACAACTTTAAAAAAAAAAAAACCCGCAGATCTGTATCTGTTCGTCAAGCTGTGTTGCGACGGAGCTGCAGTTATATATATATATATATCATCAACAACAACTTAAAAAAAAAAACGCGGATATATCATCATCAACACTGTTGCGACGGAGCTGCAGCGGAGGCCGGACAGAGGCGGTGTTGTGACGAGGAAGCCACGGTGACGAAGGCGGTGGTGGTGGAGGATCGGCAGATCTGTTCAGATCTGTTTAGATCTGATCTAGATGATGATGACGGAGGGTGGATCGGTTTAGATCTGCTCTAGATGATGAGAGACGTGGTTTGAGGGAGAGAAATTTGAGTGAGAGAGAGGGAGATGAGAGACGTGCTCTGAGGGAGTAGAGAGAACGACGATGAGAGTGAGCAGCCTCATTTTGTTTGTGTTGTGATTGTGTCAACAAACCCTAAACACAAACATATATATACACAGGGGCATAGTCGTAATATCACTTCGGGAGAGATACAGGGACGGGGACGGGGACGGGCCGGCTCCGGGGCTGTGAATGTTATCCTCGTCCTCGGCCCGAAATGCTTCGGGGATTTAATTTCAAATACCAT
The DNA here is from genome assembly GCF_004153795.1 of Camellia sinensis. Classification (NCBI taxonomy): domain Eukaryota; kingdom Viridiplantae; phylum Streptophyta; class Magnoliopsida; order Ericales; family Theaceae; genus Camellia; species Camellia sinensis. Next base: position 371,161 of record NW_021026200.1, read on the forward strand.
CCCCATCCCCACAGGGGTATTTTTCGGGAAAAAACCATTCTGATCGGGGTCGGGTCCCCGTCGGGCCGGGTTTAAATTGCCATCCCTATTTTTATCCCAAAACCTTACTAAAATGCCACAAGCCTTCGCTTCGTCTTTGGTTCTTGGACATTTGTAAGCTTCGCATTTGACCTTTATTGAAACGGGGGTGTGCATGGGTACGTATTCTGCAATCCGTTATTTTTTTTATTTATTTATTTTGGGAAAGGTTTTTTCAGAAACTTATTTTAGAAGAAAAATTAAATTAAAAATTAAAAATTAATTTAGTAAAAAAATCAAAATTACTTAGTATTATATTTATATAATTTTATTTTTTGATATGTTAAAAATAATTTTTATAAATTTAAAAATATCTTTTTAATATTTATTTTTATCGAATTAGTTTTTTTTTTTTTAATCTGGTTTTTTTTTTTTCTAAAGTTCAAACCAAATATTGGCTTAGGTTGTTTTTAGTTCATAGAATTGGGTAAAGATTTAGAAAGTGAGGGGAAAAAAAATGTGTGAACATTTTACTTGTATTGTTCCTTTCTCTTTTTAAATTTCTATCAAAATTTATGAATCAAATACAACTTTAAATAAGTTATATTTTTATCTTTTTTGAAATTTTTTTAATTTTTCAATTCGTCACGTAGTAGAATTTACAAATTTTTGAAAAAGGTTTAAAAAAAATCACTAAAGACAAAAATAAAGCAATAAAAAAGTAAAAAAAAAAATATGTAAATCCCAAACACCCACTTATTTTTGTTTTTAGCGAACTTTTTTTAAAAGTTTTCAAAAAGTTTTAGGCTTCTAAATTGTACTAGACAAGTTTAACCCAAAAATTAAAGGAAAAAAAAAACCTTCAGATTAACAAAAATAAGTTAAAAATAGTGATTTTTTTTAAAAAAATTGAAATTTTCAAAAAATAATTTACTTTTTTAGATTCATCCATAAGATGGATTGGAAAATTAAATTAAAAAAAAAATTTGACATAACTTTAGAAGGGGAAAAAAAAAGAAAAGAAAAAAAAAAGTCACTAAAAGCATTTCCACCCGATATGTCAAATCCAATGTGGCAATCCAACAATTCTATCTTGATATGAAGAATGAAATCCACCCAATATGCCAAATGCTAAGTTAGCATTTGACATGAACTCAATATGTCAAATTTGGGTCCAGCCAATAAAATAATTTCATTTCTTAAAATAATAGAATAATGAGAAAATTGGTGAAAATTCCACTCTAACAATTATGTAAAGCATTTGATCCAGCGGGTTTTTTTTTGTTGGAAATAGGTCCACACTTTGTGAAATAGTTTGGTAAGAAGTTCTAAAAGATATTTTGTTTCTGATTTAGCTCTTGACTTTTTTTTATCTATTTGACTTTTCATTGACTATCTGTTTAAATTTATATCTATCCGTTTAATTTTTTGTCTCTCTGTTTAATTTTTTTGTCTATCTGTTTAATTTTTTTTGTATAAATCTTCTATTTGTTCAAATTTTTGTGTAAATTTTCTATCTGTCCAAATTTATCTGTGCAAATTTTCTATCTGTCCAAATTTTACCTGTCCAATTTTTTATCTGTTCAATATTTTTATCCACACAAATTTTTTTTTCCCAAATTTATCTATACAAATTTTCAAATATTACACTCAAACCCTATCTGTTCAAATTTTGCAATGAACAAGCCTTTTTTTACCCCACTTCTCAATTAACCAATGTTTTTTGAAATTGTTGTTACTAGACAGTTTGGTCAAGAATTCTCTACATACCAAAATACTCAACACTCATATATGATTCATACAAAAATGAACAATCTGGTTCAACTATTGATTATTGTACTTTATAGATTAACATTTTAATATATATATATATATTGTATTTTTAATTTAAAAAAAAATTGAACAATCTAACTCTGTTGCCAACCCATCCACAAGACCGATTTGATCTTCTCGGCGTACATATGTCCCTCTCCATCTCAAACCCAACACTAACAATGCTGTACTTAGGAATTCCAATAATGAACTCCATTTCCAAACTACAAACCAATTGGATCAAACAAAAACAAAGGCATAAAAACAACATTGAGAATTGGATCATTCAACACTATATTCAATCATCTATGCGTGTATTAATTTTTTATGGACTGAAGTCAATCAATACCTTTGAGTTCATCGGCAATCGCAGACATATAGTCTTTAAACATGGACAAAGCTTGGTCTCTTTGGAGTACTATCAATCGAAAACTGACATCGTCGATGGTATTAAGGCGATTGAGAGCAAAGGGCTTGAGATTTTAAGACAAAGAAAAGTCGAATAACAAGGATGAAGCTTTGGACTCGAAGGGCATAGCTCAAGCCTTAGAGTCTCTTCTTCTTTGCCAAACAAACCCTACCTTCACCTCTTTCAATAGTGTTGTTCACTATTTAGAGTCCAAGCTAGGGTTAGACCTCACGTTGACAGTAAAGTTGGCCGATGAAACGGGATAATGGCGGTGTCTAGATAGGCGGCGTGAGAGTGATCGACGGTGAGGAGAGAAAGAGAAAGAGTCAGATTGACGACGAAGAAGGAGATTGACGGTGACAGAGTTGGTCGGTAGCGAAAATGAAGAAGAGAGAAAGAGCTAGGGTTTGGAGAATGAGAGAGAGAGAGAGAGAGAGAGGTAATCCAAGATACCCTTGTCCAAGGGTAGTGTCGTTAAGCCATGTGATCATCGCCTGTATGGAAAGCAACATCGAGTAGCCTTCAGTTCAACGAGTATGAGGAAAATAGAAGTGCTCAACATGGTCTACTCAAATATTTTTGGCCCCATCAAAATGGAGTTACTTAGCGGCCGCAAGTATTTTCTGACTTTCATTGAAGATGCATCAAGGAAATTGTGGTGTATTTCCTAAAGGCAAAGAATGAGTTATTCCAATACTTTAAGGAGTTTCACGCAATGGTGGAAAAAGAGACTATGAAGAAGTTGAAGTGTTTTCGCACATACAGTGGTAGTGAGTATACTTCCAATGCTTTTGAAGCATACTGTGCCAACAGAGGTATCCGGCATGAAACAACAGTTCCCCGGCACCCTACAACACCATGGTGTGGCAAAGAGGATGAACCGTACTATTGTTGAGAGAGTCAGCTACATGGTCAAAATGGCAAAGTTGCCAAAGTCCTTTTGGGCTAAAGTTGCCCGTATAGCCTGTTATCTCATCAGCAGGTCACCTTCAGTCCCATTGAACTTTGAGATACCTAAGGAAGTCTAGTCCATAATAAAGGTATCATATTCTCACTTGAAAGTCTTCGGGTGTAAGGCATTTGCACACATCTCCAGGCTATTCAAATGCGGCGTTTGGGTACAAGTTGTGGACCCAATGAATAATAAAATGTTTAAGAGCAGAGATGTTGTGTTCCATAAAGACCAGACCATCGTAGATTTTGAGAAGTTTGCAAAGTCTAGAGTTATCATCATTCTAGACTTGTTTCCATCTCCCGAACTGTCACAACATGCTAGATGTGAAGAAGTTCAACAAGAAGTGCCAAAGTTGCAGGATCCAATGCCAAAAGATGAGGATCCAGAAAAAAGAGATGAAGACTCGGATAAAGTGGGTGTTGAACAAGGAGAGCAACTAGACCTCAGTTATGAAGATCAAGAAGAGCTATCATGCCATCAACCAAAGATCCCGCTTCTCTGTATATTCTAATTACTGATGAAGAGGAGCTCGAGAGTTTTTCAGAAACAAAGAGCCATTCAGAAAAAAAAAATAAAAAATTGTTGGATGCAAGCCATGAAGAATGAGATGAGTTCTTTGCAAAAGAACTACACTTATGAGCTTGTTCCACTTTCAAGGGGCAGGAAAACTTTGAAGAACAAATCGGTGTACAAGTTGAAGAAAGATTGTAGCGAAAAACTACTTCAGCATAAAGCTCGCTTGGTTGTCAAGGGTTTTGGGCAAAAAAAATGTATTGATTTTGATAAGATTTTCTCTCTAGTTGTAAAGATAACTTCCATTCGAGTAGTTTTGGGATTAGCAGCTCACTTGAATCTGGAGATAGAACAGATGGATGTCAAGACTACCTTTCTCCATGGTGATTTGGAGGAAGAGATCTACATGGAGCAACCAAAAGGTTTTGAAGTTAAAGTAAAAGAAAATCTAATCTACAAACTAAAGAAGAGTCTCTATGGCCTGAAGCAGGCACGAAGACAATAGTACAAGAAATTTGATTCATTTATGGTAGATCATGAGTACACGAGGACAGTAGCAGACTAGTGTGTATACTTTCGAAGGTTTTTGAATAAAAACTTCATCATCCTATTTTGTATGTTGTAGACATCCCCGAACGCCTCGGGACCCGTTCCGTTCATTTGGGGTCACTACAGCTCAGGACTCTAAAATTGTCACGGTTCTAAGTCTGAACCAAAGAGTCCAAATCCAACAAATCGTTTTGAGAAAACAGATTTTTAGAAAAGAAGTGCCAAACATGGACTGCTTTGCCAGATACAGAGTCGCCACCTAAATATTTTATTTTGGAGAAATTTAGGAAACCCTGACTCGTTACCTAAGGCCACGTGTCCGTCATCACCAAAGTTGCCTCGGCTCGGGAACTTGGATACGATTGGGGAAGGTCACTTCGTGAGCACCCCCGCTCGCCCGATCAAAGATCGGCCTCTACTAACCATGATATCTATTTTTGAAAACATTATATGTTCTTATTCCGGTTATTAGCCTAGATTACTATGTGATGCGCACAGTATACAAGTATAGACTGGATCGCCTGAATTGGAACAAAACATTTCATGTTTGTTTTTGAAAGATGGTTTGCTACTCGCAAGTAGGCTTAAAATGCAGATTTTGCCACCCTCAGGTGGGCTTAGAAAACATGATTTTGCCACTATCTAGTGGGCTTAAAACACATATTTGATGAATTGCTCCAATCTAGGTAACCCAACCTTCACCCACAGGCATTCAGGCAGTTATATCACATAAGCACATAGCCTTACGGTAAGCATGCTATTCATGGCAGTCACTCACACGCATGCAAGGATGCTAAAGCATAAAACTCACCGAGTACTCCAAGCCAAAAAAGAAGCTAATTAGAAATCTATGCATGATCCTAATTATACAGAAGTGCCTAATGCAACACATGCAAAAATGCAACTATAGCAGGCTCGGCTATTCTAAACATGGCATATGAAATGCTACAGCTAACATGTATTCAATTTGGAATTGAAAATACAATGCAGTTAGTATGATGCGCCGAGCCCGGTGCATGCAAAACAGATGAATGATGCAAACATGCTGTCATACTGTATGCTAATTTAAACATGCCCTAATCTAACCATCATAAGCAGGGAAAGAAAGACGTCGCCGAGCCCGGTGCATGCAAAACAGATGAATGATGCAAACATGCTGTCATACTGTATGCTAATTTAAACATGCCCTAATCTAACCATCATAAGCAGGGAAAGAAAGACGTGGGGGTTGGAAGACATGCATCACACTCACCCACACTTATTACAGTATTGCCCTCGCGCAGAGGGTCCGAATAAATAATATACAGTCCCAAATAATACAGTCCAACTAATACAGTCCAAATATATACAAATTCCTAATTAATTTACAAATTAACTAAGAAAAATAATAAACTGGCATGCAAGCCAGGGACTGTCTTGACTCTTCTTTGGATGATGCATGTCCGGGCTGCCCTGCGCGGAAATCCACTGGGATGCCCCAATTAGCCTCTGTTTTGCAATTATTCTTGAAAAGCGTGCCAACCCTCGGAAGACTGCTGATTCTTGATTTGCTGCAACAGAGAGCAGGAAAGGGGCATAACAATGTATTTTCACATATGTATGCATGTCTCGATCCTCGTGCCACCAATCACGCATATCGATGCATGATGGCTCGAGAGAGTCGAATTGCACAACTCACTATGGAATGAATGCACATGAAAAACACATGAAACCTAGCTCATCATGGATAATCCGGAGTGTCGGACTGGGATTGAGACCTTTCTGTCATCGAAGTACGAAACGTCCTCGTTTCCCGTGCTCGGTAACTCTATCCAAGCACGATGCATAGCAATGATTGCATGAAATGCAACTAATATACATCTAGCATGCACAATGCTATGAAATGGATACCGATGCACGAGGTAACATGAATACACAATGCGCTAACATACACTAGCATACGCAATGCTATGAATGAAATGGCATACACATGCATAAATGGACTTACACTAACAAAAAGTGGACTCAGCACACTCACATAAGAGGCATGAGATAAAAATGAGACACTCGAAATGCGTGCACATGCACGCAACCGAGGACCGATCTAAGGCACGAAATGCCACTCTAACAAGACATGGCAAGGCATGAAAAATTGCATACAAACATGCAAGTTTCAGCAGCAAAACATGACCCAAAACGGCCCCGAATCAGAACACATGACACGATGCATGAAATGGTACCCGAAATGCAAAATTAGGCATACGCAATGGCCTACAACTATACAAAGCATGAATTATTTGAATATGAAATGTAAAGACAGACTCAAGACAGTCCCAAAAAAAGCATGTTTACAGTTTTAAGAAAGGCCAAACATCGAACACAAATAGGTCTAAACCGATATGCAAAAATAGCCCTAAATGTGAGATAAAGAAGCAACTCACAGCTGCTGACCCCAAACACAAAGGGGCCCTTCAACAATGTTGAAGAGGGGCCCAAAATATGATGTTTTACAGTTTATGGAAAACCACAAAAACCAACACAGGTATGGCTATGCTCTCATGCAAGAAAAGGGCCAAAAGATGGACAAAGAAGCAAGTAGTGGTTGCTGGCCTTAAACACAAAGGGGCCCTTCAACAATGTTGAAGAGGGGCCCAAAATATGATGTTTTACAGTTTATGGAAAACCACAAAAACCAACACAGGTATGGCTATGCTCTCATGCAAGAAAAGGGCCAAAAGATGGACAAAGAAGCAAGTAGTGGTTGCTGGCCTTAAACACAAAGGGGCCCTTCAACAATGTTGAAGAGGGGCCCAAAATATGATGTTTTACAGTTTATGGAAAACCACAAAAACCAACACAGGTATGGCTAAGCTCTCATGCAAGAAAAGGGCCAAAAGATGGACAAAGAAGCAAGTAGTGGTTGCTGGCCTTAAACACAAAGAGGCCCTTCAACAATGTTGAAGAGGGGCCAAAAATATTTCACTTTACAGTTGATAGCCGGACCCAAAACAGTATACAAGAATGCTCAAAATGCTATGCAAAATAGGGCCAAAAAGAGAGATATAACACAAAGTATATAAAGGATGCCTCAAACAGTAAAAGACCCTCAATTAAACATGAAGAGGGGGTCAAAATAAGACTGTTTTCAGTTCTGAAAAGAGCCCAAAAACAGAAGCATCCGAGGCTAACAAGTCATGCAAAAATATGGCCAAAAGAGAGATATAATGGCAAGTAGTAAACGGAGGCCACAAACAGAAATGATCCCTTCAACAATGTTGAATAAGGGCTCAAAATAAGCAACTCTTCAGTTTATGACATGCCTCAAAACAGATTATATATAAGCCAAAAATGCTACACAAGATAATGACATACAAGAGGGATAATGAAGCAAGTGCAACAAGGAGGCCTCAAACAGTGAGAGGCCCTTAAACAAAAGTGAAAAGGAGCTCAAAAAGATGCCACTTTCAGTTAGGGCCGGAGCTCAAAACAGTAAGCATGTATGGCTAAGAAATGATACAAGAATAAGCTCAAAATAGTGGGAATGGTACTCACCCTTGAAGACCAAACTTTGGTAGCTTCTTGGACCAAAATGCAGCACTCCTAAGCTCTGGAGAACACCCTCGAACTGCTGGAATGGAGGATGGAAGGGTAGGGCTATGGGTTGGTGAAGAAATGGTGTAGGGCTAAGAGTGTTTTAGCTTGGAAAATATAGAGGGAGAGAGATATAATGCAAGGGCCTTAGAGGGAAATTTTGTAACCCTTAAACCAGAGCTGGAGCTGCTAATATATAGGCCAAAGAGGGAAAAAAAAGGGGGGGAAATGGAGGGAAAATGAGTAAAGTTTTCCTCCAAAAAAATGCACCCCCGGATACACAATCTGAGGGGAAAAGAGATGCATATTTGAAATGTACCTGTAGCAAGGAACATGGCCGGCCAGTTTTCTTGGGCTTAGGTAGCCGGCCGGCCACAGTTTATGACCAAGTCCGAAACAGCTCACAAGTAAGCCTAAAATACCGTGCAAAAATAGGCCTAAAAGAGCGTTAAAGAAGTAAGTGATATGAGGAGATCTCAAACAGCAAAAGATCCTTAATCAAACATGAAAATAACCTCAAAATATTACTATCTCAAGTTCAGGTCGGAGCCCAAAAATGTAGAATGAAGGTTCGGGAGCCAAAACACGCAGTTCGGGGCCCCGAAAGTCGACTGTTAGGCACCGGAAGTGGTGTCCAACCACGAAGTTGATCTCTCGGACCACAGTGTCCCTCAAAAGGGAGCAAATAATATGTATGCCAAAACCTGAGGCAAACGGAGGTGGTTAAGCAGTCCCGAACCGAGGCACACGGCCAACGGCTCCGAAAAACCGGAAACCGGGCTCCAAACGGGCAAAATGGCCTACGACCACGAAACGTGGCCTACGTCCACTGAGAGATAATCTACGAGACCTCTCCCTCCCTTCGAGAAGAGAAAACAGAGAAAACAGAGCCTAGTTCGCAAATCGAGGCAAAGCACAAAAGAGTCTAGAAGTCCGGAGGCAAGGCTCGCAACCGAGACTCTAAAACTTCTGAACGAGCACAATATGCAACATCACCGAGCGCTCAATCGGTGACGTCTGAGTCTTAAGGTCAGTCAAAAATGGGTTGTCTACATATGTCGATGATATGCTGATCATCAAACAGGATATTGCTATGATTAATAAGTTGAAAAATGACTTGTCGTAGTATTTTGACATGAAGAATTTAAGTCTAGCACATTAGATTTTAGGCATGAAGATTGTACGTGACAAGAAAGCTAAGAAGATATGGTTGTCATAAGAGAAATATATTGAACGGGTGATTGAAAGGTTCAACATGAAGAATGCCAAGCCAATCAGCACACCACTGGCCAACCATTTCAAGATGACAAAACACTCGTGTCCCACGACCAGTTCTGAAAGGAAAGAAATAGAGGCAATCCCCTATTCTTTCGCAGTAGGAAGTTTGACGTATGTAATGGTGTGTACCCAAGCAGATATAGCTCATGCAGTTGGCGTTGTGAGCCGATTCCTCGCCAATCTAGGAAGAAAGAGCATTGGGAAGCAGTCAAATGGATTCTTCGGTACTTCAAGGGAACTTCAAAGATGTGTTCATGTTTTGGGGGAGCTGAACCAATTTTGGAGGGTTTTACAGTCTCCGATATGGCGGGTGATCTTGATGGTAGAAAATATACATTAGGGTTTCTATTCACTTTTGCGGGGGGAGCTGTTTCATGGCAATCCAAACTGCAAAAGTGTGTTACTTTATCTACAACAGGCAGAGTACATTGCTGCCGCAGATGCAGGAAAGAAAATGTTATGGTTGAAGCAGTTTCTCCAAGAATTGGGCTTACAGCATGAAAAGTACAAGGTACATTGTGATAGTCATAATGCAATTGATCTGAGCAAGAATTCCATATACCATTCCCGTACAAAGCACATTGATGTTTGGTATCATTGGATACGAAAAGTAATGGAGAAGTAGCTAATGAGGCTGGTAAAGATTCACACTGAAAAGAATCCTTCTGATATGATGACCAAGGTTGTCAACAAAGATAAACTGGAAGTTTGCAAGAATCTAATCGAGATGGACTTCAAGTGAAAAGTCGGTCATATACATAGCTGTAGAGGAAGAGAATTGTTGATCCATATCGGTGCATGTGGAGCAAAGGAGTCAAAGAAAACGACCATCGAAAGTAAAGAAGAAATGCTCCCGTTTATCTTCCTGCCATTCTTGACTTCCATCAAAATGAGGTGGAAATTTTGGTGGGCTTGTTTCCCTCTCTCTCCCTCATTCATGTCAACAAATTGAGGTGAGGAGGAAGATGTGATAAAACAACAAGCAACACAGAGAGTATAATCTGAGTGAGAGAGTGAGTTACATAGATGGTTGTGAAATATGAGTTGTAATCTCCCTCCAGGAAATTCTATAGTGAAAATATCTCTCTGTGGACATAGGCAATTATTGAACCACATAAATCTCTTGTGTTATTGTTTATGATTGCTTATTGGTGTGCCAAATAGGTTACCAGAACCTAACAAGAGAGAGAGAGAGAAAGAGAGAGGGGGGTTGTTTGCAAATGAGATGGTCTTCCATGTATGTGATATATATATATATATAGGGGTGTTTTGGTCATTTTGCCTAAACTTGTCCTTTTGGAAAAAGTATTCTAACGTCTGGACTTTTGGGCAAATAAATTCTGAAAATGGATTTATGAACTGAGTGCTCTAGAATAATAGATCTGACATATTAGGTGGAGAGTTTCTATGTCAATTTACCACCTAAGTTTTCAAAAAAAATTGACAAACCAAATTTTGATGGTTTTAGTAAAGATGAATTATTTAGAAGCTTCCAAACAACCCTAAGTATTGGCTTAATGAGAAGAAGAAGAAGAAGAAGAAGTGATTTTTTTTGTGTTAATTTAAGTCTTATTTACTGTACGTAGCTTTTTATTTCTAATTTATGTCTTAATAATTGAAAAAATAAATAAATTTAGAACTACTAGTCCCAAATATGCATACAGTCGATTTGGGTCAGCTTATAGGTTATAGATTGGAGATTTTAAGAAAGAAAATTTCTTAAAATAATTTTAAGGGCGGTTGAAAATGCTACAAAAAGGGTGTTTAGGCCAAAAATTCAAATTCAAATTTTTGTTGTCCGTAGATCCAAGCACTAAAACACTTTGTCCACAAGGACAAGCTAGTGTAAAAAGACTAAACTACTCATTATATATATATATGTTAATACGGTCATTCACACATATTTTTTAGGCCCCAATTTTTCTATTCTCTCTGTGTTCCTCTACTCTCTCTATCTACCTCACTATTGCAGCATAACACCTCTTTCGCCCGCCTCCTCTCCCTTTCTCACAGTCGATCCATCATTGCTGGCCTATTCCTTCCTCTTTCGCCGCCGCTACTTGCCTCCCCTCTCTCTCTCACGACCGATCCACTACTGCCTTTGCCACTTGTCTCCTATCCTTCCTATCTTAGAAATGGTTTCTAAGAGATGTTCATCGTAGCTCAGATGAGCTCTCTATCATCGATCTCTGTCTAGACTTCACCACTACCACCACTACAACCTCCACCTCGCTTCCGCCTCTGCCTCTGCTATTGCTGCCTCTGCCGTATCCTCTTACTCCTCATTTCTGTCATGATCTCATCCATTTCTCTCATCATCATCACCTCCGGAATTGTTACCTCCACTATAATGAGTATCGATCTATACGTATATTCATGAGTATTGATCTATATGTACGTGTATATGTTCATCTCTAAGTTGCAATCTATACGTATATGTTCATCCCTAAGTCAGCAAGCATGCAATGGGTCCTATACACTGTCGTCCCCCTCGCCATCTACATTTCTACCAGATCTGCGAATGCACCTTCTCTGTCAGCTTCAAGTTCGTCGGAGTTGCAAAAACAGTGTGAAAACAAATACGCAATAACGACTTTCTGTAATCTCCAAACGTCTCATCTACACCACTCTCACTACTGCCTGTAATGGGTCGGGTTGAGACCCAACCCTTATTCCTTTTTGAATAAAGATAGTGTATTGAAAAGGGTTGCTATCGAAAATTTAACTTAACTTGAAAATTTTCTAAGTGTGGAAATTGAGGTTTTCAAAATTTATGATTTTGAAAACAGTTTTTGGCAGTAATTGTTCCTTATATTTTAAATAGTCTAAATCGATTTTATGGAATTTTTCTATGAAGTATTAACTCCTTTGCTTCAACGTCAAACTTAGAAATTTTAGTTGGAAAATTATTTTTGTACTAAAACACTGGGAACTACTTTTTAATTTAATTGGATTTTGATTTTTTTTTGTATTTTTTTTTAATCTAAATGGGGGGAGGGAGGGGAGGGGAGGGGTATTTCGTTATTTACATTGTAAACTTAAGTAAATGAAATATAAATGTAAGAGACTAAATGAAAACATTTACTTAAATGGTTATAAATGGAAATAAGGTTGATATGTTGTGAGTGTTTTAGGGTTTGTGCCTATGTGATTAATGTGTCCTAAGTGAACGCTTGAGCGGTGAAAAGGGTGCATATCGTATCTTGTTTTGCAGACCAGAATACTGAGAAATTGAGTTCATCACTCGAGCGGTGGAAAGACAGCTTGAGCAGTCTGCGCGAATTAGCAAACTTAAAAATCAGCCTTTGCTTTTTTTTCCCCACTTTTTCATATCCTCCCTCTCTCTCTCTCTCTGTCTCTCTAACACCTATTTTTGAAACCCTAGCACCAAAAACACATGATTCTTCTCATTTCTACTACGAATCCACTTTAGATCTTTCAAGAGAGTTAAAGAACATGCCTTTATCAAGATTTCTACCGAACGATTCATGATTTTGTTAGATTTTCAAGTCGGATTTTCATCTTTTTATCATCACCTTTGAGGTAGGAATACTTTAAACTTGTATATCTATATTTTGATTTGATTATGTGTTTGCTTTCATGATATATGTATAGTATCAAAGAGATGATTTGATTTAATGGGTATTTATGGGAAAAAATAAGGTTTTTGCTTCAATAATTTTGCAATATTTAAATATTCTTGAATAAAATCAACTTTGATTCTATGATTCTTGGATTGATAGAGAATATGGAGAAAAGCCCTAATTTCTACAAAACCCTGGCTAAGGATTTTGGTGTTTAAGAGATAATTGAAAATAAATTGATGTTGCATGGATCATAGAGACATCTTGTGATGAGGTAAATTTAGGAGTTTGTTGAAATGATATGTTGTGTGATGTGTTTGGTATTTGCGCGGGGAAATTGAGGTGCCCACTTGCCCGGTCATATGAGGACGACAAATGTAAGAATGTTTGAGGTGTCCATGTGCCTGATCATGTGAGGACGATAAATGTGGAAAGTCTGAGGTGCCCACTGGTTCATCCGTGTGAAGACAGAAAAATGTGGGATTGTTTGGAAATGTTTTATACTCTTTTATATATATATATATATGACGGAAAAATGTAGGATTGTTTGGAAAGATTTTATACTCTTAGGCCATGTTTGTTTGGGTGGACATGAGCTTGGGATTGGACTAATAGTTCAATAAAATTATTAATCCGATGTTTGGTTAAACAATGGATTCATTATTTTAAAATTGACTATTAGTTAAGATAGGATATATAATCCAACGGATTCGTAATCTTAGGACTATTAGTCATGGGAATGCTAATCCAGTCCGCCCAAACAAACATGACCTTATATATATATATGATGTAAAATGTGGGACTGTTTGGAAATGTTTTATACTGTTCTATATATATATGTACTCATGTGGATTTCTTTTAAGTAGAAGTCTTGGAGCAACGTACTTTGGGTTACACATAATTATATCAAATATTTATATATCTTATTAAATGTAATCTCTACTGGGCATTAGCTCATTCCTATCATAACAAATATTTAAGATTGTGATGATGTGCCTCTATTCAACTAGGAATTTATAGAGATCTTGATGGAGCACGGAAGCTTATTTTGGATGTTTTATGTGATCACAGTCATCGGGCTTATGTGTTTGGGATAGAATTCCACCTATGTGTGTAATCAAGGCCCTAGTCTTGAAAGTTGTAAGCCCTCTTTGGGCATTTGGTCGTGTCTCTTTTATTTCTTGAACTATAATGTATAATTATTGAGATTATTAATGTTGTAAAATTAAATGTAATTTTTATGAGAAAGATAAATACTAGACTTGTGTAATGGTTGTACTCTGAGTTATTTTCGATAATCCTTCTTTGTATTTTGAAATTGGAGATTGTTAAAGGTTCGGTAATTATAAAATGAATTAAAAGATTGGGGCATTACACTGCCTAAGCTTAAATTCATCTCCAAACGTCTCATATGCAACAATGGTTTTCTTTTCCTTTTTCTTTTTTCTTTTTTCTTTTTTTCTTCTTTTTCTTCTTCTTTTTTTTTTGTGGCAAAAATATCAAGTTCACAAGCACGAAAGCATGTATACTTGCATGTATGTGTGTACATAAGAGAGAGAGAGAGAGAGAGAGAGAGAGAGAGAGAAAGAGCTATGTTTAAATTTTGAAAAGATTGGGGCATTACACTGCCCAAGCTTAAATTCATCTCCAAACGTCTCATATGCAACAATGGTTTTCTTTTCCTTTTTCTTTTTTCTTTTTTCTTTTTTTCTTCTTCTTTTTCTTCTTTTTTTTTTGTGGCAAAAATATCAAGTTCACAAGCACGAAAGCATGTATACTTGCATGTATGTGTGTACATAAGAGAGAGAGAGAGAGAGAGAGAGAGCTATGTTTAAATTTTGAATTTCTCAGTGAAAAAGAAAAGGTATGAAAAGTTTTGATTACATGGTCCTACTAGTGGCAAATAGATGATCACATAAGGTTAAATTTATCTGTTCTCTTTTTTTTCTTTTTTTTTGGGTCTGTTCTTCCCAATTCATGAATCTGAAATTAGTTATTGTTGTTGTTGGTTGATGATAAAGAGAGAATTAGTCGTTGTTGTTGTTGGTTGATAATAAAAAGAGAGTGAGATGAGCAAAGATTTCAATAGATTCAAAAAAATTGAACAGATCTGTAAAAATAATTTGAACAGATAAAAAATTTAAATAGATAAAAAAAAGTTTGAACAGATAAGAATTTTAACATATAAAAATAATTTCAACAGATAGTCAACGAAAAGTTAAATAGATAAAAAAAAAAGTCAATGGGTAAAATTGGAAGCAAGATGTTCTGTAGGATTTCTCACCAAATTATTTCACAAAGTGTGAATCTTTCATTAACAAAAAATATCTCTTGGACCTAGTGCCTTATACCCTCCTTATATTGGATTTATCACCAATTAACCCTTAAAAAAAAGTGTAAAAATTATATTAAAATGTGTAAAAAAAATATATTCAAATTATAAACATGGAAGCTAGAAAAAATATCAACTCATTTGGGTCCAGCCCAAATGAAAAGGCCCATCAAACAAATATAAGATCCTCATCTATAAAAGAAAGGATCCCCATGAAAGATAAGTATGCCTCATCTCCTTGCCACAGAACATACCAACACTCTTGAATTTTTTCATCTTCCTTCTCTGATTCCAGTGGCTAATTTTATCATTGAAGTGTCTTCGGCTGGCAACCACGATTGGGTGGTGCCGACTATGTTCATCCTTGCAGATCTACTGGAACCAAGCTCATCTCTTCATTAGATCTCTTCAATAATCCATGTGAGAGGATTTTCTGTGTCACACAATTGGTGCCATCTGTGGGAGTCGAAGGAGTTTAACAAAGAGATTAAGATCTAACTTGAATCAGTAGGTATGATTTATGAGCTGCTTGTGCTCTGATGAATGATGGTAGTATGCTGTTCACCATTAGTATAAAATCAAGAATGACAAGAATCATTCTTTCTAACAAAAAAAGATATATTAAAATTTTAATAAATATGTGCATGTATGTACACTACAAGAAAATACACCTTTGGCGACTAAATTTTTAGTCGCCAAAGGTCCTTTTTTAGTCGCCAAAGGTCGAATTTTCACTTTTCCCGACAAAAACTTTTAGTCGCCACTGTTGTCGCGAATTCATGGTCGCCCATTCCTTTGGCGACTAAAAACGATTGTCCTACTTTCAGCGACAAAAATTCATTTTTTAGTCGCCAAAGCTGGATTTTCTTGTAGTGGTATTTCAATTTAATGCTCTACCTCCATATACATATATATAATAAGCGTTCAAAGTAGGTAATTTTCAAACAATATGCTTCTATTATATATATGATTACTTCTCCATTTTCTTTTTCTAGAAATTGGGTCTACACTTTTCTTGGTGAGAACATTATTTCGGCAATTCAATAAAGTTGCTCGGCCAAATTCATACATTGGTCTGTCCATTTATTTATTTGTTCTTTGTTTCTTAAAATTTATCTTAAAGTTGATCCTTAACGTGTATGCACGTGTACCTATGCTAAATTTTTTTGTAGAATCCAAAGCTGGGTCTTTACTTTTTCTCTCACTAGAATTATTCCCATCAAGAGACATTGCCATAGATAGGGCATGAGTTTATGATAAAAAAAAATTATTATTATTTAATTAATTGTGGTAGTTGGCAGACCGTATACATATATATATATATATATATATGCATATAAATTCAAATAGTTTGATCTAGAGGCAACCTCAATTGTTATGAATGGCTCATATTGATATCGACCAAAATCTTGACAAAACCGAAGCTCCAAGATATGTTGCATATGTAAAGAGGTGCCAACCAATCAAATTCTTAGCAAAGCCAAATACAAAGAGATGCCAACCAGTTTCGACACCATGAAGCTAAGAGAAGTTGCTGACCAAGAGTTTCGGTACATCGAAGATCCCCTGCATTCCAATAAGAAATTGCTCACCCCCCATAACCAGCTAGCCTTCTCTCGGCACCGATGACAAATGAATAAACCATCCTTCATTGGCTCCCAAATATTAAGATGAATTTACCACCAAAGCTTGACTAGCTGCCGAGAAGTACCCCGATTCTTTACGTGATCGGCAAATAAAAACCCAACGCTGGCTTCACCCCTAGTGCAATACAATGCCAAGTTCCAAACAAGCAGAGGCCGACAAAATGATTAGATGGTTGACACCAATACATGGACAAAGCCGATCATGGACGCTGTGAATTTTCCCATCACGATATTGCTCAGCTTCTAGGCCTTTTTTTGGCATGGGAAGTTCGACACTAAACACGGACCGATACTCGGAGTATTTTGATTACATCTAAACGCCATCAACCATCAATTGACCATCTTCATTTTGGGAGTTCCAGGCAACTCCGCGCTAAAGATCAAATTGTGAGTGTCGCAAAGCCAATAACAACCAAAGCAGTTGTGACCAAAAAAGGGAGAGTTCGTTATATTTCTCATTTTTTATATGCACACCCATGAATTATTTAATTGAATTAAAAATAAATAAATATCATAATTGAATATGTTAATGTAAATTGTATAAATTACCACTACCTACCACCTCCACTACCACCTACACCTACCACCTCCACTACCACTTACACCTACCACTATCACCTACCACCTACCATCTTCTCTTCTATATATACAGTTGTAATACATAAACACAGAATCAATCAATATCAATCAATCAATAATAATACATCAATTTATTTTTACATGGTATCAGAGCCATAAGATTTAGGCCTATATTCCTTTCTTTCCGGCGGGCAGCCGGCGGGCAACCATGCCTTCGCTGCCCGCTGGAGTTTTTTTTTCAACACCTCGCCGAAGCAAACCCAAAACCACGGGTTGATGTAATGAGCTCTGTTATATCCTTACCCTTGACCTCCGACAAAAGGAGCTGAATCCTATCATCATCAGCCTCAGCTCCAACAGAGTTGAGGATGTTGTTGAGATCATCGGCGCAAGGACTGGTGTTGCCTCCCAACACGGCCAGCAAATATGCAGCGACCACAACGACTGCACAGCCATGCCACCGCTGCCTATGGCTGTGACCACAACGACTGCCCACCACAACCCTTCCCCGACCCACCGACTCAATCCCATCTCGCCCCCGCAATCGCCATTGCCGCAGCCACTGGAGCAGTCCAAACCCTTCCCCGTCGATCACAAGCACGGGATCTACCTCGTCCTTCCTTCAAAGTCCCTCTCGGCACCTCTTCTTCATCTCGGCATGCATCTCACACACGGCACACATCGAACCCATCTCATGACCAACGGACTGACTCTCTCTCTAGTTGGCAACAACACAGCCACAACAACCTAGGCTCTCTCTCGGGTGGGAGGGGGAGAGCATTTCTTTGAAGCAAAATACATACACTCATGCACTGATCTCTTCCCTCTCACTACACACGGCAGCACACACACATAGAGACACCACACATGCAAACCCATCTATCTCTCTCTCTCGGCTTAGGGAGAGAAAGGTGAGAGAAAGGGGGAAGAGAGACCCAACACACACCCAGATACATGCATACACCCATACACGGGTTATCTTTCTCTCTCTCTCTCTTTGTGGTAGTTAGACCATCTCCAACCCTTCACCAAACCTAGCATTAAATTTGAAATTTGGTGAAAAAAGCACTGTTTGGAGCTCCAACAGTTTTACCAAATTGATATCAAATCGAGAATTCACCATTTGAATCGGTGATTCCTCATTTTCCATATCATCATCAAGAGCTATTCGGTGATACTGAATCTCAATTTTGTTCCTATCGCTTGCTGAAGACTTTGCCAGAATCTGGACATAAACTTAGAATCCTTGTCCAAAACAATAGATACCAGAACTCCATGCAAATGAATAATCTCATTAATATAAATGGTAGCAAGCCTATCCGCATTATAGAAAGTTTTCACAAGTAGAAAATGTGCAGACTTGGTTAATCTATCCATAATAACCCAAATAAAATTCATACCTCTACGTGTCAGAGGTAGTCTATATATATATATATATGCATATAAATTCAAATAGTTTGATCTAGAGGCAACCTCAATTGTTATGAATGGCTCATATTGATATCGGCCAAAATCTTGACAAAACCGAAGCTCCAAGATATGTTGCATATGTAAAGAGGTGCCAACCAATCAAATTCTTAGCAAAGCCAAATACAAAGAGATGCCAACCAGTTTCGACACCATGAAGCTAAGAGAAGTTGCTGACCAAGAGTTTCGGTACATCGAAGATCCCCTGCATTCCAATAAGAAATTGCTCACCCCCCATAACCAGCTAGCCTTCTCTCGGCACCGATGACAAATGAATAAACCATCCTTCATTGGCTCCCAAATATTAAGATGAATTTACCACCAAAGCTTGACTAGCTGCCGAGAAGTACCCCGATTCTTTACGTGATCGGCAAATAAAAACCCAACGCTGGCTTCACCCCTACACTACAAGAAAATGGGGCTTAAAAGACGGAACTATTTGCGACGGTACACTTATTTTACCGTCGCAAAAAGTCAATTTTTTTGTAGTGCTAGT
Source organism: Camellia sinensis (assembly GCF_004153795.1). Lineage (NCBI taxonomy): Eukaryota > Viridiplantae > Streptophyta > Magnoliopsida > Ericales > Theaceae > Camellia > Camellia sinensis. Next base: position 390,369 of record NW_021026200.1, read on the forward strand.
GCAATACAATGCCAAGTTCCAAACAAGCAGAGGCCGACAAAATGATTAGATGGTTGACACCAATACATGGACAAAGCCGATCATGGACGCTGTGAATTTTCCCATCACGATATTGCTCAGCTTCTAGGCCTTTTTTTGGCATGGGAAGTTCGACACTAAACACGGACCGATACTCGGAGTATTTTGATTACATCTAAACGCCATCAACCATCAATTGACCATCTTCATTTTGGGAGTTCCAGGCAACTCCGCGCTAAAGATCAAATTGTGAGTGTCGCAAAGCCAATAACAACCAAAGCAGTTGTGACCAAAAAAGGGAGAGTTCGTTATATTTCTCATTTTTTATATGCACACCCATGAATTATTTAATTGAATTAAAAATAAATAAATATCATAATTGAATAAATGAATTGTTGCTCATAAACCCATGGTTGGGTCTCGACTCTCTCTCTAAAAACATTGGTCGGAATTGCACTGGCAGCAGTGCTACAGAGCACTAGTAGAGCTGCTCTAAAAGCAGCTCTACTGAGGTGGCATCCCACTTTTTAAAATAAAAAAATTAAAAATTAAGTAAAAGACAAAACAAAAAGTAGAAAAAAACAAATTAATGCTCATTTAGAGCTCCAATTTTAGAGGTCAAAACCATTTTTGTTGCACTAGTCATGCTCATGAATTGGCATTCTAAACACACCTTTGAAAACCTTTGAAAGTTGGAGATCTTGTTGAGAAGAAACGAATGCTAACTTGTGTTCTTATATCCACAAATGGGACTCACAAATTGCTGACCATATGCTTCGGAAGGCCAAAAGAACCAAACAAGCTACCAACCAAAGCTGGAGTAACAAAGTGCGACTAATTCGGCAACAAGGTGCCTTCAACGACATACTAAGTAGCTCGTTCACTACTTCGGATCACTGCCGATTTTCTGAACTCACCAAGCAGACTCGTGACAATCTCTCGGCAAAAGGTGCAAGCCATTCGGTGTCAATGAAAGGCCGAGAATAAGTTTCATTGAGCACGCATAAAATTGAAGCTCATTCCGACCACACCAAGGTTCTTCGGCGAGATCACCCATGTCACTCGGCCATGTCATCATCTCGCAAGAAGATCCGTTTTCTAGCAATGGCTTTGGCTACCTTGGTCAGGCTCGGCAACGGACTATCAGACCGCAACACTTCCGTTCTCGACAATCACAACTCGTTTACAAAAATCATTAACCGCAACAAGTTTGCCGAGTTACTAACATTGCGCAACCACGAGATTAGACCTAAGATCATGCTCACCACTACTCTTACTCCGCAACATTCAAGAGTCGAACACACACACACACACACAAAAGAGTAGACCAATCTTATTTTTGGTAAACTTTCGGTAGTCCAACGGCATCCAATCCGAGGCGGAATGATGCATCTGAATAGTGGAATGAACACTAGGACGAATGATGAATCCAACGCCGCAAAAATGAGGCCAATTGGACTTAAAATAAGGGAGATACAAGAGCTCAAACTCAGGAGTTTGCATCTAAAAATTCTGCATTTCACGACCTGCTACACGTAGAAGATAACATTAGGATTTATCGTGCGCTTCTCGGTACAAGGTGCTCCATTACATCTTAGCGCATTCTGGTTAATCGGGTGGTTCGATAACTTCGGTCATGACTACCCTCGAGGTTTTCGCTGTGTAGAATTCATCTTTGGAGTCCAATTTTGCAAAGTCCGAGTCTCACATTGGAATCAATTGACTAGCACATTAGGGACATTAAATGATCAATCAACGGTCAGATCGTGTCCGATCAGCATGCAATTTCAGCAGTAAGCTCATGAAGTTAGGCCACAATCATTCATCTTCGTTGGTCCTTCATTCAACATTTTAGCCATATATCACCAATTGGGACTGGACCTACAACTTGGATTTATATTACTTTCGATTTCGCACCATGAAACTACGCCGTTTGAAGTCCAATCACAACGATCTAATAGTCATTTCTAGTTATTTGGAGCATTCCGGATACATCTGTATGGTCTGATTTTACAAATTTCATACCAAGCATTTGTAGACTTTATATGCCCTACCCCATATCCACCGCAGCTCAAACAACACTTTTGCCGCCACGCCTAGCATTTGATCAATGTTGAATTCAACAAATTTGGCGTCTTCCCGCCTATATAACAACCCATATCATTCGGCAATTTTGGCTCAAGTCTATTCTGACTTCCTTCCGGCTAACAACTTTTCTTCCTAAGCAACGGGGCAAAGAATCTACGTCAACAATTTGTTCTTGGCTTACTTTTCGACAATGTTGGTCAATGTCCTATCTGAATTCTTTCTGCCTAACAACTGTCATTCGATAAAATCAACGAAAGGCTCCAAATACGGCGCAATCTTCGCACTCGGCACGGAGCGCCATTAGCAAAGGTCTCCAAATTCGAAGCAAATCATACATATAGTAATTGTGGCATCCTTGGTGTAGCCCTTGCTCGGGGGTTATAATACCGCGGCCTACAACCCTCGCCCGGGGAATAATAATGCTGCAACCTATGACTTTCGCACAGGGATTATAATACCGCGGCCTATGGCCCTCGCCTGGGGATAAAAATATTGTGGCCTATCGTTATAGAGATATTTGATGTAGACCCAAGGGGTTCCTATATTAGACCTATATAGTCTCATCATGCACTATTGGATGTACCATATATATATATATATATATATGTTTTGTGATGTTTGATATGACAAGTAATCACTTATGATATGATTTGGTTGGAACTCATGTGATATAATTTCATACTAGTATTACTCATTGGGTTTTAGTTCACCCCTCTCACTTCTCTACATATAGTTATACATATATTTTTACATACATTAGTACATACAAGCATCCATCTAGCTATTCATTTATTCATATTATTCATTTATCAAATGTATTCTTTGTCAAGAGACTTAACATCTATTTGAACAGCATAACTCGGCAATAAAAACTCTTAGTCCTTCTACTGAAGACAATAAAAGTTTTGGGACAATTATGGGAGCTAGAAAAAATATCAACTCATTTGGGTCCAGCCCAAATAAGGAGGCCCATTAAACAAATATCAGACCCCCATATAAAAAAGGAAGGCCCCCCATGAAAGATAGGTATGCCTCATCTTCTTGCCATAGAGCACACCAACACTCTTGATTTTCTTCATCTTCCTTCTCTGATTCCAGTGGCTAATTTTATCATCAGAGTGTCTCCGTCCGGCAACCCCGGTTGGGTGGCACTGACTATGTTCATCCTTGCAGATATACTGGAGCCAAGCTCATCTCTTCGTTGGATCTCTTCAACAATCCATATGAAAGGATTTTTTGTGTCTCACAATAAATAATTTAGTATTTTGTGCTAATTAAGGACTCTCCCTTTAAGAAATAGATAGATACTTTATATACAATTTTACCCTTCTATATGTAAGGGCGAGCAACTTATCTTGTAGCCCAACCCATTATCGTCTCCTTCAAATTCAATCTATGTTTCTGATCCATATACATTTCATAGTGATTTTCAAGTGGAAACTCACTCACACTAATATGTTAAGCTTGAATTGAGTCTTCTGTGGCTCTTTATGTCACTTTCAAATTCAAAGTGAATCTGTTTGGTTTCGGCTTTAATTTTTTACTTAAACAAATCATTTTCTTTGCAATACAAACAATACTGGTAGACAAAGAAGACCTCCAAAAACAATAGGAGCCTAATTACAGAGGAGAGGGGAGAATCTGAGTAAACCCTTTACAATTGAAGAGAAAGAAACCAAAGAAACTGCACAAAGAGTAGTTAAGGCAGAAAAAGAACACCTCAGGGGAAAAAAATGAAGAAGCAAGCGAGAGAGAGAGAGAGAGAGTGAACACTCTCTGGTTCTTTCATCCTTTCATCCACAAGACGCTTGAACAACTTCTACTCTAAAGAGAGATGACAACATTTTTTAGTGGCACCAGCAGCAGCAGAGCTTCACATCCTCTAATTTGATAATTTACTTGTTTTTGTTTTTCATTTCAGGTTAAAGGGGAGAGGGTCAATTTATTTGTGTAATTTTAAGTACTATCATTGCAAACTATTTTTTTCGTAAGTCTGAAGTTCTTATCTTTAACCAAAGAAAGGGGTGAAAACCAAAAAGATGATTCAACAGACAAAAGCAAGCTCTAACTTTAACATTGACTAGAATATCCTCAAAGCATAAGAATGGCAACTGTTAACTTCAAGCTCCAAACATGGAAGATCCATTCCCTTGACATGACACAAAACACGTGAAGTACAGACAAAACTGCTCATGTTCTAGCACTGTTGAAGATTGAAAGTACGAATTTAAAGAAAAACCAACTAAATTGGCTACATTCAAAGATGATAGTGTAGGAACGATGCAATCACAAGCCAAGCGCATGAAGCATTATTGCATTTTGTGCATGCATTCGGTTTTCGGCTTGGGGGAAGACGATAGAGTTTGGAGCTTCAATAACTTCATCAGTAACCTCCACGCCTCTTTCTGCTGGTAAACAATGCATAAAATAGGCTTTTGGACCAGCTAATTGCATAAGAGCTTTATCCACCTGCAATTAATAGCACGTGAAGTCAGAAAAAGACTAAAGATAGCTATCCAACTTCAGCTAAAACGAGATGATGGGCAACAATATCTTATCCACTACTGAAAAAAAAACAATTCTATGGAGTCATCATCATACTTCTGTAAGATTATGTGCATGGGTTATTTTCTAAGAGATGATCAACATAAGTTGTTACTACAATTAAATGTCCTCTTGAACTAGGCTCCTAAATAGATAGATAATTAAGAGGGAATAAAAATAACCACGAGAATTATGTGGGTCCAGGTATTGCTACGTGGCATGGTTATGGATTATCATGTATATAACAGTTATCAAATTCTTATCAAACATTGCATTAGTGTTTTATGTTATGCAAAACTTATCAGGATATGAAATCTTATTGATATGGAAGTCCTGAACAACAGGAGATTGTTTGGGATAGGACTTCTGGAACATTCAAATTACTTGAGAGGTAAGTCATTGGATATTATAAATAGGCAATACCCTCATGGGTTGAGGTACGCAATTTCTCTCTATGAATTACTCCATTAAATATTTTGATAATATTGGAGGACTGACTTGGGTGTCGGAGGACCCCCCGCTACGGCTGGGGGTGTTTTGTCTTGCAGATAGCGATTGTGTGATGGTGTTATTCGTCTTCTTCGTTGGATTTCTTTATCAACAAATACGTGATTTTTCTTTGCCCGTACAATTGGCGCCGTCTATGGGAAACGATGAAATTCAACAAAGATAATTAATAAACCACGGTAAACTTTCTTGGAGGGCCTTGTTCATGATATTGGTTGTTTTTTACCGAATACATACTTTTACATTGGAGTTCAACAACAACAAAAACAAATACAGTGTTCTTGTATAAATATGCTTTCAAATCTACATGGATTTAAGCCACTGCTTTTATAATAGTCATCATTCATAAGGCTCTATCAAAGATTTGCTATTTCCATATATATAGAAGTATAATGTGTGTATGTGGATATGACGAAAAGCAACGTTAGCAAAGTCACATGCAACCAGTTTCAAGATTTTGTCTGTACACACTTGTTTTTGTTTTTCGGAGTTGCTTCTAGGCTTGGTGTAAAGTTAATCGTACACATAAAAGGATTGACACAACTCAATGGAGGAAAAAGAAATAGATGAGTTGCGATATGGTTACATAAATGAAAGTATAAGTCATGGCAAAAAGACAGTAGCTTCCTAGCCAAGATATTATATGGAATTTTTATTATTTACGGAGTATTGATTTTATGCATTATTACTCTGCGGATGAAGATATTTTATTGTGCTAAATTTTAATCATCTATGGAGCACAGAGTTTATCCATTATTATTCCGACCACAAATACATGAAAGGTCAAATTATTATATCAGATTTTTATTATCTGAAAATATGAGTTTTTATACCAAACGTGGATGAAGATTATTATTTGGGTCAAATATGCTGAGATGGAGTTCGCGTTTTATGGATCATGGGGGCAATATGAATTACACTAACTTTTGGTTACAAATTTTATCTCTTTGCCAAGTTGATTTGGGCAAGAGATAAGTTGGCAGGTTTGATCAACTTGAAAAATCTTTATTGAGCGGGTTTTGCTTGGTGAAGTAGATTGGCAGGTTTGACCAATTTTGAAAAAATTTTATCGAATGGGTTTTGCTTGGTGAAGTAGATTGGCAGGTTTGACCAATTTTGAAAATCTTTGTTGAGCGGGTTTTGCTTGGCGAAATAGGTTGGCAGGTTTGACCAACTTGAAAAATCTTTATCGAGCGGGTTTTGCTTGGTGAAGTGGATTGGCAGGTTTAACCAATTTTGAAAATCTTTGTTGAGCGGGTTTTGCTTGGCGAAGTAGGTTGGCAGGTTTGACCAACTTGAAAATTCTTTATCGAGCGGGTTTTGCTTGGTGAAGTAGATTGGCAGGTTTGACCAACTTAAAAAATCTTTGTCGAGCCGGTTTTGCTCAGCAAAGTAGGTTGGCAGGTTTGACCAACTTGAAAAATCTTTGTCAAGCGGGTTTTGCTTGGCAAAGTGGGTTGGCAGGTTCGACCAACTTTGAAAATTTTTGTAGAGCAGGTTGGTGGTTTGTCCAATAGTGGGATTCCTTGCCGAGCAGGTTTTGCTTGCCAATAAGCAAGTTGGTGTTTTGGTAGTTCCAAACAAGATTAAGCATTCTTGGAATAAGTCCTAACTAAGTTAGGCATTCTTGGAATAAGTCCTAACAAGGCATTTTTGGAATAAATCCTAACTAGGTTAGGCATTCTTGGAATAAGTCCTAGCAAGGCTAGGCATTTTCGGAATAGGTCCTAACGAGGTTAGGCATTTTTGGAATAAGTTTCAGCAAGGCTAGGCATTTTTGAAATAAGTCCTAATAAAGTTATGCATTTTGGAATAAACCTTAGCACCTATGTATGGTTTTAGCTAGACATTGTGCCTGTTTGGCAGAGCTTAATTATAGCTTATTTCAGCTTTCAACTTAATTTAAGTTATTTTGATGTGTTGTGTTTAGTTTAGCTTATAGCTTATAGTTTATAGCTTTTTGAAAGTCAGAAATCAGCTTATTCTTTGAGTGGGGCATGAGATGCTTTAAGAATAAGCTGGAAATCAGCTTAAGCTGAAAGTTATAAGCTATAAGCTGTTGAGGCATAAGCTATAAGCACTTTCCCACAGCTCTACCAAACAGGGCTATTATTACACGGCTATTTTTATTATAACAACAGAAAGCTTCCACTCTTTCACTGGGTTCAAAGAGAATAAAAGCTTAGGGGTGATTGAGAGCGAATAAAAATAACCACAAGAATTATGTGGGTCCAGATATTGCTACGTGGCATGGTTATGGATTATCATGTATATGACAGTTATCAAATTCTTATCAAAATTACATTAGTGTTTTATGTTATGCAAAACTTATCAGGATATGAAATCTTATTGATATGGAAGTCCTGAACAACCGGAGATTGTTTGGAATAGGACTTCTGGAACATTTAAATTACTTGAGAGGTAAGTCATTGGATATTATAAATAGGCAATACCCTCATAGGTTTAGGTACGCAATTTCTCTCTATGAATTACTCCATTAAATATTTTGATAATATTGAAGGACTGACTTGGGCGTTGGAGGACCCCCGGCTACGGCTGGGGGTGTTTTAGCTTGCGGATAGCGATTGTGTGGTGGTGCTATTCGTCTTCTTCATTGGATTTCTTTATCAACAAGTACGTGATTTTTTTTTGCCCGTACAATAATGTAAATATGCAACCCACAACATCAGAATTAGCACTTAGGACCACTGGACGTATACGGTGTAATGTATATCACCCCCAACTTATTGAAATTTGTCTCACAGTTTTGCTCAGAGATTGCAAATATGCATCTTTCCTTAAAAAAGGCCTGTGAAGCCACTCCTACAACACCACGGCTTTCAAATCTTCAGAGCTTCTTGGAAGAAAGAGTTTGTGTCTCAGTCCACACCTCATTCTTGAGAGAGAGAGAGAGAGAGAGAGAGAGATTGGGAGTCCAAGAAACAAGAAGTTCCAGAACAATCTTTTTGCTGTACCTTCTTCTGTAAAAGGTCCTCTCTTTTGCTATCATCAAGTTAAAATTTTGAATCCAGGAAAGAAAAATTCCACAGCAGGCTAGTAACAGAATCATCTTAATAGCACTTGGTCAATCCAGTGTCATATTCAGAATTGACACACACACACACACAAAAAAAAGAAAAAAAGAAAAAGAAAGAGAAAGAGTGATAATTGGAGTATATCTAATCCCCTCTCGATATGCTTATTGTCAACTGATGTGGCTTAGTTTTGTAACACACTACAATACATACAGATTTACCTATATGTATGGTAAAATGAGAGCCCTGCACGTAGTAACATTGGGCACCGTGATCTTTAAATGTGTCATATCGATTAATAGCTACCAAGAAAAGAGAGACAGAGTAATGCCAAACCAGACTATAGATAACTCATTCAAATATAAGTGCATCTTTCAATATGTAATAAACTTGAACTAAAAGAAGGGGCAGTATAATAATTTCATGCCCCCCAAAACATATTATATTGGAAAGTTTATCAAATTGAACTGTATTTCCTCATCTACTCCCCTTAGAGCCAAGTCAATTTCTATTAAAGCTCACCAACTTGAAACTCATACATCTTGTCAGATAATTTAGTTCATGCCATTTGGGGTTGGTCTTTTAGTGGCTTTTTGTAGAATCTAAAAAAGCTAATGGGTGTGGGAAGTTGAGTGGCTTTTTACTTATTTGCAAGTGAAAAAGTCGAATGGCTTTTTGGCTTTTTTTAGTTGATGACAAACAGGCTTTTAGCTTTTTGGCTTATTTAGATGAACAAGAACAAGCCAAAAAGCCACCCTCACCCCAAACAACTCCGAAATTAACATAATATTGGAGGTCCACGCTAAATCCCATGCAAGCCACCAGAGGTATCGAAAGCTAAAATTAATCAGATAAAAAGCTCTGTCCCAGTGTATACCTGGAACCCTTGGAACACTTGGCGGCGATAAGAAGCTTCTTCCTTTTGCCCCATGCTGGCCCACACATCTGAATATACAACATCTGCTCCTCTAACAGCTTCCTTTGGATCATTTGTTATCTCAATTTTGCTGATTCCAGCCCGCCTTGCCTTCTCAACTGTCTTTTGATCTGGTTCAAAATCTTTAGGGCAGGTACATACAAAATGGAAAGGAATAACTGACGCCAACAACAGCCAAGAATGTACAATGTTGTTTCCATCCCCAACATAGACAACCTGGATTGTACATGGTCATCAGATCAAATTGGGAAGAACATTTAAATGGTCAAATATAAATGGGCTAACCTTTGTTCCTTCCAACTGACCAATATGTTCAATTATTGTGAGCGCATCAGCCATTATTTGACAAGGATGGTTGTAATCTGTCAGCCCATTAATTACAGGTACTGTTGCATACTTAGCCAGATCCAGAATGTCCTGCAAAGCAACAATTTTACATTTTAAAAACCAAAGGGACGTTAAGACCTGGAAAAGTACAACATCTCAACTAATTGTTTATTTTCATATGTAATAGAAGCCCCTCATTTCTTCTGGAAGAGATTATAAAGATAGAGACCGAAAAGTATTTAATTCAGGAAATGGGACAGGGAGCTGAGAGCCATAGTATTTAAAGATTTATTGGTCAAATATCCCTTTGATTCAATGATCCAATTTTTCTAAGATGTTACCATCAATTCCCCTAAAAGGAAATATGGCAACGAAACAACTGTTGTCTAAACAGTTGTATTGTATCTTGATAAGGAACTGTAACAAAACTTGCAAACAATTGTTACTCACTGCTGTAGGTTTGTAACAAATATTTGAAACAAGTTACCTGATGTGGCCAGATATGCATGTGGGTGTGAGAGAAAGCGGGAGGCGGGAGAGTTAAGTAGTAAATTTTAATACATTATGATGTGCAAATAATATCAAACTTTGAAAATTCATCAGTGTACCTGATGAGCAAAAAGGCGTGCCATAATGACATCATTATAGCGTGAAAGCACACGAGCAACATCACGAGTTTCCTCCCGCTTACCCATCTGGATATCATCTGGTCCCAAATATAAAGCATGGCCACCAAGCAAGAAAAATCCAGTCTCAAATGAAACCCGTGTCCTCATGGATGGCTTGGCAAAAATCATTGCCATGGTTTTCCCTTTGAATGGGAGATATGACCTGTCCCCTGATTTTATCAGTGCCTTGACCTCTTTGGCACGATCTAAGATCTTCAATATAGTGGCTTTGTCAAAGTCACTAATGTGAAGAAAATCTCTAGGCTCTGTTTTTCCTGGATAACAACTCATAAACAATAGAAATCAGATAATTTTTTGTTGCTGCCTATTATGTGTCGTGATCTATTTTAAGAAGCGAGGTTCTGGAAATAATTTCACACTCACATTAGGAGACATCTAAGCATAAATGGAAATCGTTAAGAAGAATTAGCACGAGATTGTAATGTGCAACTTGAAACAAGATATTAGAAAGAATATTTGGTCAGTTTAGACCGTCAAACCAGCAGAAAATAAGCCACCAAAAAGCAGCCAAATGTCTGACCGTCAGATAAAAGTTTGCACTAATAAAATTTACTTCAACTAATTCACCATCTATACATGCAGATTGTAAAGTCACCATTGACTCCTACTTGAATGTTTAAACTCTATTGCTAAAACAACAAATTCAAAAAGGGTATCGAAAGAGAGAAACATTATAAATAACCTACAAGAAAATCGTATCAAGTTTCTTATGGGATGACGGGTATCTATGTTGCATGGGTACTTCGAAAAATATGTCGTAATCATACCGGATACTTACCAGCGTATGATACTTTGTATAGTACTTTTATATACGTACCGAGTACACGAAACATGTATCCAAATTTTTTCTTTTTAATTTTTGTCGTGCCCAAACATATTTAGTATATACCTAAGCCGTAACGTACTTCAGTCGAAATAATATTTTCTTATACTACAAAGATAAAATTCCTTTCACTAGACTCTTTTTTTTTATTATTATTATTTTTAGTTTTATGCTTAACATGATTTTAAAATTAATTGTGTACTCAATCTTTCCCTCTTAAATACACATTAATGTATACTAATTGGACATTATTTTTTATGATTTTAAAATTAAGGTATGGTTTGTTAGTTATTTAATATAATGACATTTAGTTTTGATTTATACTTTTACTTTTAGCATTAAATGTTAATTGTAAGTTACATTTTAACAAATTAAATCATTTAATCAATTTTTGCATTACTCCAAATTAAAAATAAATAATTTTTTTACAAACGTACAAGTCATACCCATATCCGTACCCTACTTTTTTGGATTTTACCGTATTAACGTTCCCGTATTGTACTAGTACCCGTACTCATACTTGCACCCGTGCTTCATAGACAGGTATGCACTACTGATTCAACAAATTTATTGAAGTGTCTTAAGAAATGGGGTGTCCAGCAATTTTTGTGGGGTGCATGTAGATTGGTTTAGTTTCAATGTTAAACATTACAGCATATGATAAGAAATTTTTATTGTTGCCACCAATCATAATGATAAGGGGGAAAAAAATTAGGAAGTTAAACTTTAGTAACAAAGGAACAATGTTCAATTAACTATGAAAAAAAAATTCTGTTTATCGCACTCGAACGCACTCCATCATCCAAATGAATTCAAACGAGTTCGCTCATGAACTTTCTATTCATCATAAACCCCAATGTCCACCACGATCACTACAGTTGGATATTAAAGTAGCTGAAATCAGCTCATATCATCAGGATTTTCATATACCAATAAACATTTTCATTGATGCCGAACCCTAAAGATTCGATTGCGATTCAACTCAAAAACACCAAATAAATTTGAGAAATGAAAAATTAATAAAGAAAAGCTGAAGAAAGGACAGTGACCTTTTCCATCTACGGAATATGGAGGGGACGAAATAGCAGAGGAAGCCTGAACGGAGATTGGTCGCCGAGTCGACGGAAGATTGACCGGAGAAGAGGCGGAGTTATCGGAGAAACGGAACGATAGCCGGAAATTGCGATCGGAGAGGGAGGAAGAAGAGGAGAAAGAGACTGAATCGGAGGAGAGGTAAGATTGAGACAAAATGGCGGCCATTGTTTTTGGTGGGAGGGAAACAACCATGGAGTGGAGTGGAGTGGAGTGGCCTTGAGTTTCGACTGTGTTTTCAGACTTTGCAGTGGGTTTACATTAATATAAGCCTAATTTTCTATCAATTGGCAATGTTTAAGGAAAAAAAGTCTATCATTTCTGAATTTTTAATTTGCCTAACCGAAGCATATTGTTAGGTTTTGTGGAACTACTATAATTTTCATAGATAATTTGAAAGGTTCAATATTTAAGATTTTTCTAGTATTTTATTTTTATAAAAAAATTAAATTGATTTGATATTGTTAGCTATTTGATTAAATCAAATTTATGTTAATGGTAATTATTATTTTAAAAATAAATTATTAATACAAATATGATTTGATCAAGTGTCTATTTATATTAGAGTGCAATTTGGATGGGTTCAACCCGAGCAATCTGTACCCAATCCGAATTTTTTTTAGACTAGGGCAACAATATCTTGTAATCTGAATGGACATGGGCAGTTTTTTGATACCTGAATTGTAGTTTGGGCCGGGCTTGGGCAAAATCTGTGGGTAACCCGAGCAATCCGAACCCGAATTGCACATAATATATTATATGTATAAATTAAACAGGTGGCCTTTAATTTTTTTTTTTTGCTGGTCTTTGGCCCTTGGATTATAATATTTTATTTGGACCATTAGATTAAAACTAAAAACAAAATCCTACCTTAAGAACAGCGGAGATACAAGGGCCACGAACACGAAGTGCAACCACCAACAACGACGCCACCCTTTCAACACTCAACGATGCTATACAAAACTGGAAGATCCCTCTCTGTGTTTGTATTTGTGCTTTAATTTGTCTATTTTTAGTCATTCGTCGTTCGATTACCACTCAAAACCGGTGGATCTATGAGTTAAAATTTTTTTCTTAATAGATTTGCAAAATATGTTTATGTTAGTGAAATTTTGTGTATATATTTGTTTGGGTTATCTTCTTCCACCGATTTTGGTCTTGCAATCTAAGACGCTCAAGCTGAGCCACACTCATTCCTCTCTGTGGTTGTTTCTTTCTTCTTCTTTGGGACTGACTCGTTGGATTTTCGACTTTCTTCTTCCACTCTGTTTCGTGTTCTTGGGTCTAGACAGAGAGAGAAAAATGGGTTTGATTATGGAGAGAGAGAGAGAGAGAGAGTGTGTGTGTGTGTGTGTGTGTGTTTATGTTGAGAATCAACAAGAAATACCAGCCATGGGCTATGGCTGTGCTTTGCATGTGTTTGATTCCAAGTTAATATATATATATATTATTTAGTAAATTTTTGTTTTTGTGTTTTTTTGGTTATGTTGTGCATATGATTAGATAAAGAAGATGATTAGCCGCTTCCGATTTATTTAGTGGCCATATTTATTTGTTTGTCAATAATGCATTGATCTCAGATTTTCTTGAGAAAATGCTAAAAGAAATAGGTATATTATTATTTTTTGTTGGTGGGTTTATTTGAGGTCATTTTCCTTTCAATAAAGTTATTTGTGCTTTTTAACTTTGGGATTTTTGTGATAAGCTCTGTTTATTGCCTTGTGAAATTCGAGTAATTCGAGCCAACCCGAGTTCAAATTATGAAGCTTAGTCTGAGCTGAGGCAGCCAAGCTCGGGTTGATGGTCAGGCTTGGGCACTGCCAAACACAATTCGGACTGGGCCTGGGTAAACCTCTAACCCGCGCCAAATCGGCCTGAATTGCACCCATAATTCATATCCGATCAATATGATTTTTTACAAAAATAAAATATTTGATAAAGTCTATATATTGAACGGTTTGAATTATCGATATGAATTTCATAATGAATCAACATATGCTCAACAGAATATTCTAATTAGAAAACCCAACTAGACGAGAAATTTTTGTATGCAGATAGGATACATACCTTGTGGTATCTTCTACTATTGTGATTGGTTTTGACAGTAAAATTCACTATATTTATATTAAGTGTTTGGGGAATAATAATAAACATATATATTTGTAATTAGTGAAAGGTAGTACCACATGGTATCTTATCTCTATACAAAATTTTCTCAGACTAGACAAAAACTGTTTCGTTTTTATTTTTATGTTTTCTTGGATCCCTAGGTATTTGTGTTGAGTTTGAGAAGCGCATTGTCTGATTAATTTATCAGCAATGATTGAGGGCCACAATTTTTGTGGCTCAAATGGCTCGAAATTGTTAAAACGACGTCGTTTTGAGTACAAAACAACTTCAAAATTGTCAAAACGACGTCGTTTTGACAATTTTGAGCCATTTGAGCCACAAAAATTGTGGCCCTCAAACATTTTCCTTAATTTATGGGCAGATGCTTAGGTGGGGGATTTAAGAGTCCGATACCCTTTTAAAGACGAGTGGGGAATGGAATAATGGGAAAAAAATGTGATATACATATCTCGAGGGATTGTAACGGCATTATACACACTAATTATTAAACTAATTAATGTATTAATATATTTTATCATATTATAATTTTAAAATTATAAATTTTAATCATTGTATAAATTACAAAGATTTAAAATCAATAAAATTATATAATATTATCTATTAATATACTAATTGATATATTAATTAATGCGTATAACTTTATTTTAGAGATTAATATAATGCATGTGTAATAATTGCGTACAAGGGATGAGATCTCCACTAGGGATTGAAAATTTATGGGTCAGTTTGATTTAGTTTTAAAATAATAATTTGAGATTGGAATTGTATTTTGAATTTATGGATCTATTTGATTTAATTTGCATTTGGGATATATGTTGGCTTTTTGACTATTTTAGCTTGAGGCTAAAAAGTCTCGTTTATGATAAACTTTTTAACTTTTTTGACTTTTGTGAGAGAAAAAATGAAATGATTATGATTTGGATATGATATTTTGTCATATTGACTTTTTAACTTATTTTATCTTTTTGTGACTAAAATAGCCAAATTAAACTCATACCAAACATAGCCTTAGTTTTTGAATTATGTAATTCGATTCAGAGTTTGTATGGAAACATCCTACATTAGGTAAAAAGTCAAAATTACTTAAAAAAAAGTAAAAAATTGAAAAGATATTTTAAAAAGTCAAAGATTTTATTTATTTATTGTTTTTACACATTTTTTCGTAAAAATTTAAAAGTCATCCTAAATATTCTAATTTTTTTAGACTTATATTTTAGTCAAAATATTATTAAAATAGCTTATTCCAAAATCAATCATTTTTTATTTTAATAGAAAATGTTTGGGAGGGTTTTGTTAAGGAGTAAACTTTCTTTTGGGGATGGATTAAAATAGTTAAAATATTAAAAAGTCAATTCCCAAACTTCCTTTAAGTGTTCTAAAACTATCATAGTTAGAATAAAATTATTAAAATAATTAAGTTTAAAATAAAAAATACACACAAAATTCAAAAAAACATGGCTATTTTTTTTTGATAATCGGATATCTGAGCTAGTTTACGCACACATCGACTAATCCCGAGAACTAATCACATCACCCACTTGCGGGGGCTCCATTTAAAACCAAAACAAATGCCCTGTATGGACTGTCTCAATGAGCTTTTTGTAACTAGTGAATATTAAACCAGATATCTAAAGGAAACATACCTCCAAACCCCAAGTCATACTCACTTGACCAACCCTTTGAGGGTTAAAAAAAAAATTAAAAAAACTTGCCTAGTTGCTTTCTCTTTCTCACCATTCTTGTTAGCTAACTATGTGTTTACACTTACAATAATCATCTTTGCATCCTTCCTCCTTTCTTGGTTTTATTTGTTTGAGAGTTGTTTTAAACGAGTGTTGTTTAAGGCATGCGAAATAGTCCCTTCCATGCTTAATGGTTGAATCTCTTCGGAGGTTCATTACCAATGCATTACATCTCTCTCATGCCAAGAACAACTTCTTATTTGACACTTCTCTTCATTAGTGGACTTAATTATCATTTTTGGATTAAATGATTAAAGAATGGAAAGGTAATTAAAAGAGGCTAATAAAATTGGACTAAATGGTAACAAGAGTAATAAAATGAAGTCGGGTTCAATCGGACGTTAATTGAACCCATTGAGTCTTGACTCATTTCATACTTTCTAGTGATGATAATGGCTCAATAATTAATATCTACCATCTCCCTTGAGGTAACTCCATGAAAAGGGGAAGGTTTTGTTGGTCTTTACTTTTCATTTATTGAGACTTTGTCCCATCGATTCATAAACTCTTACGCAACGAGCTTGCGTCAATTGATGGTTTGCGAATTGAGTCTACCCCTCCCTTGATCTGTTTCATGATAGAGAGAGGCAGAAAGGACAAACATCTCCTAGAAATACTCTATTTGTTCTTTGTTTCGTTTCTGTTATAGCAGGGTAAACCCTCAAAATAGTCGCCGCGGCCACCTAACCATCCGGCCGACCACTTTTTCTGGCCGACTAGCCACTTCATTTTACATAGGTAGAGCTTACTACAACAAAAACACATTTTAGTGACATCATACTAGTGGCATGTTCTTAACAAATGTCACAAAAAGAATATTTGGTGGCATTTTTTAGAAAAATGTCATAGAGCCACAAACATACAAGGCTCTAGTGGCATTTCAATTAAAAAAAGTGTCACTTCACTACAACAAAAATGTCACTACAACAAATTTACACTTTAGTGACACTACACTAGTGGCATGTTTTTAGAAAATGCCACAAAAATAAAAATTGGCATTAAATGTTTTTAAAAAATGCCACAGAACCACAAACATATAAGGCTTTAGTGGCATTTCAATAAAGAAATGTTACATCAATTTTATGGCATTTTATAAAATAATGACAAAAAATTATGTTCGTGATATTTAGCAACAGATGCCACTAAACTTTAGTCGCAATGGCATTTTTTTAAAAATGTCAGGACACTAGGTAGGTGCAAATTACTTTTTATGGCACTTAGGTGAAAAGTGTCATAAACAAATATTTTATAGCATTTTGAGAAATGCCACTAAGCCAAAAATTTTCCAAGCTTATAATGGCATTTTTGAAAAAACAAAAAATGCCAATATATTTTCTAAATTTTTAAAATGCAGTAAATGATTAAAAATAAATAAAATTGAACTCAATATACACTACAGGAAAAAGCACATTCGGCGACTAAATTTCCTGACCAAAAAAAATTTGGTCGCTGAAAGTATAGCTTTTAGCGACCAAAACAACATTAGTTGCCAAAGTAAAGCTTTTTGGCGACTAAACAATTTTAGTAGCCAAAAGTCTACAATTGGCGATTAAAAATAAGTTTGGTCGCTGATTATATGGGTTTTACCGACTAAAAAAATTTTAGTAGCCAAAAGTCTACAATTGGCAACTAAAAAATAAGTTTAGTCGCCAAAAGTGGTCATTTTTAGCGCAGAAGAACTAAAATCCTAAGGCGGGAATTAAATTTTTTGGCGACCAAAATTTTGGTAGCTGAAAGTGCATCTTCGGCGACCAAATCTGATTTTGGTCGGCAAAAGTTAAGTTTTTTAGCAACTAAAAAACAATTAGTGGCCAAAAGTATAGAATTGGCGACTAAAAAATATTTTTAGTCGCCAAAAGTGATCTTTTTTTATTTTTCTAGTAAATAGTTTATTTTACATAAATTATGTTCAATAAAATAATTATGTTTATACATATACTTTTATATTAATATGGATGTATGTACTATATAAATAATATATGTTGCATATATAATCATGTGGTGCTATAGAGGTATAGTGGGAAGAGTGTGGTGTATAAGGTTTATGGTGTGGGAGGTTGGCGGTTCGAGTCTCCACAAGAGCGGATCAAATTGTTCTACAACAAATTATCGTCACGAATGGCACTTGATAGCGTCACGAATAGTGCCTACCATGACATTAAAGTGTCACTGAAAGGTTTTAGTCTTGATGGTGTAATGACACTTATAAGTGTCACTAACTCTTTTTTTAATGGCACTTGATAGTGCCACAAATAATATCTACCATGACATCAAAATGTCATTGAAAGTTTTTAGCCATGATGGTGTAGTGGCACTTGCAAGTATCTACCGTGGCACTACTATCTACCGTAGCACGGATACAAATGGCACTTGTTCAAAATGCCACAAAACTAAAAAATGCCATTAAACCAATAGTTTTGTGGCACTTTCAAATGTCACTAAACTAAGAAAATGTTGTAGTGGCTATTTTCATAACAGAACAAAGCAGAGGTAGGGGCTAAAACAGATCATTTTTCTAACTACAAAACAGAACAGTTCTGGAAACAAAGCAGAGGTGTTTTGGGGCAAAAATTCATGTTCATGTATATGGAATTCCTCGTTTCCCGTGGCCTGTGAATTGGTGCCTTAATAGTGGTGTGTTGTAGTTAATTACTTAGATTCCTTAGAACTTGTAATAATTGGTTAATCTAGCTTATTCATTCATTTAATATTGTAGTAGTTAATTAAAATTCGGACACTTGAACATTCGGGCCCTCCTGCGCGAGGGCAAATATGTAATAATGTGTAAATGTCTTCCAATCCCCATTTCTTTCTTCCTTTTATTTCCTCACTTATAATGGTAGCATGTTTTACATTTCCATGTCATTGCCATGACTTATATCCATGTTTGCATGCATAAAAGTGTCCATCATACTAATCATTGTCAAGTTCAACTTCTATAATCGAATACGTGCTTTTATCGCATGCTATAAAATTAATTCACATGCGATACTAGTAGCTGAGCCTATTAATTACTTGTTAAATGTGTTGCATTAGTCATGTTGCATTACTTAGGATCATGCATTTTTCTACTTATTTTTGTTTCCTTTGGTTTGCCTCGGAGTACTAGGTGAGCGGTTTTGCTTTAGCGTATTGCATGCATGTGGATGTTGCCATGTCAAACATGTTTTCCATGAGG
Source organism: Camellia sinensis (assembly GCF_004153795.1). Taxonomy (NCBI): domain Eukaryota; kingdom Viridiplantae; phylum Streptophyta; class Magnoliopsida; order Ericales; family Theaceae; genus Camellia; species Camellia sinensis. The sequence continues at coordinate 409,479 of NW_021026200.1, forward strand.
CTAAGTGCTTAATTGATATATCTCTCGAATGCTTGTGGATGGAGGCTTTTTGCTTAAGTTGGGATGACTTGATAAATGTACATATGAGATCACTTTTTTTTTTTTTTTTTTTTTTAAATAATGGTACATAGACAAACATTTTTCAAAACAAACATAAAATCAAAGCATTTCAACTTTTGTGAACTAGTCTATATTTGTTTGACAATACATAGTAAAGATAGCATAATAATCAGTACAACAGCATATAATGTACATAAAAATCACATCATGATTAGTAGAGGCCGATCTTTGATTGGGTGAGTGGGGTGCTCAATTCATGACCTTCCCCTCTCATACTTAAGTTCCCGAGTCAAGACATTTTTGGTGATGACGGACATGTGGCTTTTGGCACGAGTCATGGGTTTCCTAAATTTCCCAAAAATATTTAGGTGTTAACTCTAAAATCTGGCAATACAGTCCATTTTTGGCATCTTTGATTCAAAATCGATTTTCTAAAATGGTTTGCCGCATTTGGACTTATTTGTGTTTATTTATTTCATATTGCACTTATGAAATTAGATTCAGAACCACGGGAGTCCGAACTATAGGGCTATCATATTCAAGGAGACTAAACCCCTCTGAGGAGCACGAAAAGCAAGCTACAGAAGTCACTTGTCTTATATGGTTATGTGAGGAGTATTTTATATGTATCGTCTTCATGTTTGTTTGGGATACTTCTATTCGGAAATAGTAATTTGGATTTGGGTGTGAGTTCAGTAATTAGGAAAAGTAATTGGATTTCGTGGGTTTGTTTTCAAATACCTATTATCATCTGGAAAATTTAAAATAAAGAGGTAACAAGAAGAAAGAAAAGTGAACAGTTTTGTGATTGTTAGATAAATTGAATGATTTTGAGAAAAGTACCTATGTAAGTATATCTTTATGTATAAACGGGCACTTATGTATATGGTATGACTTAAAGCATTTATGATCATAACTATCTATATGTTGTTATTATTTAAGATCATGTTGGGATCCCTACTGGACTTTATATTCATGCCACGTTACTAATCATTTTTCAGCTGAATATCAAGAAGTGGTTCAAGATCGAGGATCATCATTTTTTGTTGGCCACAGGCCTTCTAATTGCTAGCTGAATGCCGTTGTTGTAAAAAAGATTGAACTCTTTCTCTTTTATGTAATGATGTAAGCCTGCAGACAATCTTATGATTACTGGCCGGTTATGACCTTAACCTACAGGGGTGGGTTCGGGTCATGACATGCAATGCAGGGCAACTTCAATCTAGTGATAGCAATTTGATTGATCATAATTTATTTTTGCTTAACTGGTGACTATGACAGTGTGTTCTGCCAATATTTGCTATTGTCTAGGAAATTTCCCTTATGTTTGGTTGCGGAGAAAATTTTGAATCATCGGTTTTTCTTTATTGGAGACCTGAAAACCACAAAACAACCTCTCAGTGAAGGAGAGGGCGGAGGAAATCAGGAATCTTCAATCTTGGAGATGGACAATTTTTAATTAAGTTGATGTGATTACTATATCCATGTTGAGTTTGCTCCATCTCAGAGATATAGGTAGAACAATTTGAGTGATTTTATTTTGTTTTATTTTTTATGGAGGATCCTATTAGATGATGTGTATGACCAATATCAGTTTTTGTTATTGGTTGTGTCTTGCTAAACTTATTATTTTGTATTGGGTTTGGGTTTTGGGGTTGACAATCCATTTTAATGTGGAAAAATTCATTGGCTTTGGCTTATGCAGAATCCATTGTGAAAGATAATGAAATTTCTCTACATTGAATTCGTCCAAAATTTTTAAGGGTTTTTGATAGTCATCAGGTTTGTAGATCTTGTCCGAACTCTTTTGGAATGGTATCTTCTGTATTTTTCTGAGCTCGAAGCTGAAACAACCTTGACAAACGGGTCCATTGGGCCTTAAGATGGTCTTGAGTTGACAGATCTTGTGAAGAGTTCTTTTTGAAGATGCCTTATGAATTTTTTCTGAGTTTGAACTCGAAACAATTGACAAATGGATGGTATTGGATTACCATGTACTCTATGCACACTACTGCATCAGAAAATTGGGTAAAAACCCATACCCATTTGTGCAGAACATAATTTTCTCTCCATTTTGATTACTTAGCTTCCATTAAACAAAACTTTCATATGAAAAATCTTTATTTAAGCTTGACAACATCCGGATGCATAATGCATTCTGTTCATTCTTTCCGACTTGATTAAACTACTTTTTTTTTTTAAGAAAACAATGAACTTGCTTCTGTTTTTCGACAAGAACTTGTCAGCAATCTCACTCTATCGACAAAACAAATCATCCATGATGTCCTTCAAGCATCGACTCGGCCACAGATGGAACAGTCTTAGCTGTTGAACCACGTCAAGTATTAAATGATTCTCTTTTGTGTATTTGTTATGGGTATACTTTTGCTACATATATATATATATATATATAATTTTTTTTTTTCAACATAGGGTATCCAAATTTTGAGGTATTCTTGAAAATGTTAGATTTCTCTCAAGTTTAAATCTAAACTTAACTGTCATGTTCGGACCTGTGAGGACAACCACGAATCTTGTTTCGATTATTTGAACTGTTAATTTTGTAGAGTCTTCTATGTATATCAATATATTTTTTAAAATGTGATGGGTTTCTCTTCCGTTTTCATTTAAAAGACAGATGTAATAGAATGAAAATGTTATTATTATTGGATCGACTTAATTTAAATTATTATTATTATTTATTTATTTTTATGAGTGATATAAGAATTTCTTGTGGAACTGGAACAAGTATGCTTCCACAACACCAACTTCTCTTAGATATATACAATTTTCCCTTGTTTATTGTCATGCCATTCTCATCCTTCCTTACCATCTGAACCTGTTCAAACATAATAATATGTTCTTCTATTCTGATTTGTGTTGGACAATTTTCACTATATTTAAAAGATTTAATTCTATTGTATACAAAACAACAACTAGAATTTAAAGAAATAAAGAAAAGGAGAGAATTTGTTTGATTACAAAAATCAAACTCGAAATAATAAATAAATAAATAAAAACAGATTTTATTTTGTTACAAAAACAAAATTAAAATCTGATTTAAATAAATAACAATAACACAAAAATTAATTAAATAACTTACTTGATTTAATTTCTTCGAATTATAATCTGATCAAGTCCAGTGTTTGACACTGTGTCCTTAAGACAGATTCGTCCTCTCCACGGTGCTTTCAGAATGTGGACGTCTATCTCCTAGGATAAATGATCTACTACAAACAATAGCAGCCCTACAAATTGTTTGTCTAACGAACACACAAAGTGTTTATACTCTCTCTAACAAGAAAATAATGCAGCAAAATGAAGAGGATGTTTGTAGAATTACGAAGGACGAAAATTAGAGTTCTCAAAATCCAAATGAGGGCTGCCCTATTTATAGATGGAATGGTGGCTCTAGGTTTTTGAATTGAACAGGTATGATACCTGTTGGTTTTGAATTTAAACAGATTTGAATCTGTTGGGTTACAATTCAAACAGATAACAAAAACGGGAAGGGCCTTGTTTGGGTGTACAGTAAATCCGGATCAGATTATTTCTGGTTTAATATGGGAAGGGCCCTGTTTGGATGTACAGAAAAACCAAACCAGTTTAATTTGAATTCTGAATTTTATTTTACCAAAAATAAAATTAAATTCAAATATTTTTTACCCAAAAAGATTAGTATTGGGCCAGAAAAGCCCAACCACACACCTGCGCCCCAACCAGCCCGACCGACCGGACGGGCGGCGCGGTGTGCGCGTATGTGGTGGTTTTTTGAGTCCAATGGGTCTAGCTCATTTTGCCCATAACCTCTCCCTCTAAAACACTTGGGTACCCCTTGGGGCACACCCCAAGTACCAAACTCATGCCTTATAAACCCTTTCAAAACCTCCCACCAAATCAATGTGGGACAAGCCTTATTCAAACCTTTAAGAAATTTCCACCAAAACTCCATTTCCATGGTGCACACTTTGGCTTCAATTTCCCATTCACTCGGTAATGGTTTTGAGCAACCAAATATACCACGTGAATCACAACGTGGCATAGAACGCGTTACCACTTTGACCCGTGAAAATCGACACACGGGACCCACCTAAAAAATAGACCGAACTTAGGATAAAATTCTGGTTTTACCCCAGAATTTATAACCATTTCCAACAATTTGTATATACAAACGAATAAATTAATTATATAACATTGTATAACAATGCATTTTCAATCACAAAAATTAAACACATCTATTGGATCACAATTTTAATCGAATGAAATGTTTAAAACAAATACAACAATAACTTAAACCAAATGATTTACAAGAATTAAATACAGTAATTTTTTTTTTTGGTCAATTTTTTATCAATTGATAGGAGAGTAATTATCAATATGAGAAATATTTATATCATCAAATAGACCATTAGATCACAATAGCTAGAAAGTCAATTTTTTTAAAGCCACTACAGTTCCAACTATGGTTGCAACTGTCACATGAAAGACAAATGTGTTATGCTGAATCATAATTATGTGTACAAATAAAGAAAACATAATTTCATTCGTGGAGTTTGACCAACTTGTCACATGTATAAAAATCATATAAGTAGCAACCAAGATTATTCAAGTATGATTGATGGCATAATTTGCACCACATGCAAGCAATATGGCTAAAAAAAATTCTTGAATTTGTTATGAATTAGAATTATATATCTAGTGAGTAAGGTCATATGCCTAAAGAGATTCCAGGGCCAAAACAGTTCCAATTCCATTTTTGGCATATGTGGCCAGTAACAGGAAAGCAAGAAATATAAGTAGCATTATGTACTAACAAAATGTACCAATTCAAAAAGTAGATACAAGGTTTCTTATAATTAATAAATAAAATGAAATAAAATGAAGAAAAAGAATTAAATTCTGAGATCAACAAATTTAGTTTTACTTTTTTAGAGCAGAAATGAATTATGTTTTAAATCACATGATCTACACTACGAAAGAACTGTCCAAGTACAAAAAAGCTAGTGGCTTTTTCACAGAGTATTGCCAACAACTAGATACAAGCGAAGCAAACATGAAAATAATGAAAGGACAGTAAAATGGGTAGTTTCTCAGGCCTAAGGCTATTCAACAGTCCAAGAAGTAGACCAGCAACTCTGTGCTAGTTACATTGCTGAATAAAGGACTCAACCCAACAGGCTATGATCTTTGATGGGTCTGATCATAGGCTTGTTTGATGGGTTGACCAAGTGATGTAGATTATTGTAGCTAATCGATCCATTAAGTACATGGGAAGATGAAGTAAAACTTATAGATGAAGATGGTTCGGCAGAATTAGCCATTAATCAGCTTCCAAAACTCAAGCCCTCCTCTTGAGCCTTATATAATATCAATCAAAATCAACACAAGAAAATTGAGAGTAAATGAGTAGAATCTATAGATCCCCATATGGGAAATTCAAGTACCTAATGATCAAAATCAATCCCATCTCAGAAACCACAACAACCAATCAGATCTCACTTCAATTCCAACCATATTTTCACAAATCAAGAAAAACCCAGATGAATTCTACCAAGAACCAATCCAAAACTGAAAAAACAACCCACATAAAGCTTGTTCTTCCATAATTAACTGTTTAAGATCAGTCCCATCAAGGATCATAGGCTAGTTTGATGGGTCTGACCAAGTGATGCAGACATACTATGCTCATCATGCCGTAGCATAATTGAAACAACTCAACCGTTAATTTAGTTGTGAGAAAACCTGAAATACTATGCTCATCACTTATATCATTGAACCACATAATCCACCGAAAATAATGCATGAACATCAAGTCATGATTTATCCATCTAGACCCAAGTAATCTCTGGATACGATTGTGCTCAAAGCTATATGTAATCTCTGGATCCAAACCCAAGTAAATCAGTCCACTTCCAAACCCAAGTGAAAAATAAGGTCAATTTGTTGGAAAAGGAAACAAACAAACAAACAAACAAATTTGAAATTTATTTTAAGAATATAAAATTAATTTATAGACCAATCATATTATAACACATATTAACAAAAATTAAACAAAATATAAAAAATGAGAAAAAAGAATTGCATAGGTGTAGACACCCCATTTTTGACTGGCCTTAAGACTCAGACGTCACTGATTGAGCGCTCGGTGATATTGCATATTGCGCTCGTCCTGAGTTTTTGGAGTCACGGCTGCGAGCCTTGCCTCCGGACTTCCGGACTCTTTCGTGCCTTCCTTCGGTTTGCGAACCAAGCTCTGTTTTCTCTGTTTTCTCTTCCCGAAGAGAGGGAGAGGTCTCGTAGATCATCTCTCAGTGGCCGTAGGCTACGTTTTGTGGTCGTAGGCCATTTTTTCCCGTTTGGAGCCCGGTTTCCGGTTTTTCGGAGCCGACGGCCATGTGCTTGGGTTCGGGACCGCCTAACCACCTCCGTTTGCTCCGGTTTTTGGCACACACCTTATTTACTCCCTTTTGAGGGACACTGTGGCCCGAGAGACCAACTTCATGGTCGAACGCCACCTCCGGTGCTTAACAGCCCATTTTCGGGGCCCCGGGCCGCGCGTTTCGGTCCCCCGAACCTCCGTTTTGTATCCGTTTTTGTTCATTTTTGGTGGAGACCTTATTTTCATTGTTAGGAAGCTTGTAGGAGGGTGGGAGGCCAGCAATTGTTCTGAAAAGCTAGCTTTATTTCTTTATCGCTTTCCGATGCCCGTTTTCCTCACTTGAAAGCCAATGTTGACCACCCCGGGGCCACTTTCTTGAACCCTAAACCCCATATTTGTGTTGTACACACCTGGGAGGCCATCAATATTTAGTGGCCGACCAGTAATTGTGCCTGACCCTTTTGAACCCCTCTAAAAAATGGTCTTTTCTCTCTCCTGGTTCACTTTTTCTGGGTTTTGACCACATAGTTGTGTTGTGCACACATGGGAGACCACCTTTTTGAGGTGGCCGACCAGTAATTGTGCTTGACCTTTTTGACCCTTGGTTGGCTGGCCATGGGAGGTGGTCGACCGGCCCCCTGAACCTTCTGAACCTGGCCGGCCATGACCCTCTCACCTGGTTCTTTACAGCTGCACCCTCTGTTTCCCCCCAGATCCTGTATCCGAGGGGGGGTCTTTTGGGGGGAAATTTGAATTTGATTTTCCCTTATTTTTCCTCCACTCCTTTCTCTATAAAACCAGCCCCTCAGCTGCATTTGAGAGGGTTACAAAATTGGTTTTGAGCTCTTGCATTCACTCTCTCTCTCTCTCTACTCCAAGCACCAAAACCTCTTAAGTCCTACACCATTTACCCTACACCTCATAGCACAGGGCCTCCATCCTCCATTCCAGAAACTTGAGGCTGCTTTCCAAAGGTGAAGAGCTCCCAAACTTGGCCCAAAAGTTATTGAAGCTTGGTTCTACAAGGGTGAGTCCCATTTTTCCTCTTTCTTGCCTTATTTTTCTTTGTATCTAAGCCATACTTGATAGCTTTTTTGGGCTCCGACCCAAACTGTAAATAGTCATATTTTGAGCCCCTTTTCATGTTTGATCAAGGACCTCCTGCTGTTTGAGGTCTCCTACTACCACTTGCCTCTTTATCTCTCTTTTAGGCCAATTTTTGCATAGTATTTTAGGCTTATTTGTGAGTTGTTTTGGACTTGGTCATAAACTGTAAAATATCTTTTTTTGAGTCCCTCTTCAACATTGTTGAAGGGATCTCTTCTGTTTGAGGTCTCCTGATATCACTTGCCTCTTTATCTCTCTTTTAGGCCAATTTTTGCATAGTATTTTAGGCTTATTTGTGAGCTATTTCGGACTTTTCCATAAACTGTGAAATATCTTATTTTGAACCTCTCTTAAACTTTTTTGAAGCTACCACTTGTCTCTTTACCCCTCTTTTAGGCCTTTTCTTGCATGATAGTTTGGCCTTATTTGTGATTATTTTCGTGGCTTGATGTAAACTGTAAAGTGCCTTTTTTTGAGCTCCTATTCAACTTTTTGAAGGGATATTTTCCATTTGGGGCCAGCTTCTGTCCCTTTGTGTTTAATCTCTCTTTTAGGGCCATTCTTACATGATAGATTAGCCCTATTTGTGTTCATTTTTGAGACTTGTTATAAACTGTAAATATGTATGTTTTGGGACTGTCTTGCATCTGTCTTCATGCTTCATGATCAAATAATACATGCTTTGTATAGCTGTAAGTCATTCCATGTGCCTAGTTTCGAGTTTCGGGGTTCATCTCATGCATCGGGTGCCATGTTTCCATGTTTCGGGGCTGTTTTGTATCATATTTCAGTGCTGAAATTCACATGTTTGCATATTATGTTCCATGCCTTGCCATGTTTTGGGTAGAGTGGCATTTGATGCCTTAGGTTCGGTCATCGATTTGCGTGCATGCGTGCACGCATTTCGAGAGTCTCATTTTCACCTAATGGCTACTGATGTGAGTGTGGATGAGGTCCACTCATGTTAGTGTAAGTCCATTATGCATTGTGTATGCCATTTCATTTCATAGCATTGCGTATGCTAGGTTGTATGTTAGAGCATTGTGTATGCCTCGTTACATCGTGCATTGTGTATGCCATTTCATAGCATTGTGTATGCTAGGTTGCATGTTAGGGTTGCATTCATGCATATCATGCATATTGCATAGTGTTTGGGATAGGAGTTAGCCCAAGCACGGGAAACGAGGTACGTTTCGTATTCCAAGTGATGGAACGTATCTCAATTCCTGGTCGGCGACACTCCGGATTATCCATGATGGAGTCTAGGCCTTGTTGTATCCATATGTGCATTCATTTCATATTGAGTCATGCAAATCGACTCCTCGACCATCATGCATCGAGATGCGTGATTGGTGGCACGAGGATCGAGGACTACACTCCCTGAAGAGTAGGCATGCATACATACGTGAAAATACTTTGCCATGCCCCTTTGTTGCTCTCCGTTGCAGCAAATTAGAAATTGGCAGCCTCCCGGAGCTTGGCACGCATCCCGAGAACAATTGTAAACAGAGCCAAATCAGGACATCGCAGTGGATTTTCGCGCAAGGCAACTCAAGCATGCATCATCCATCATTCGGAACAGAGCTGAGGTGGTCCACAGATTTGCGTGCCAATTTATTGCTTTCCTAGATTAATTTGTTAATTAATTAGGGTTTTGTAATTATTTGGACTGTAATTATTTATTCGAACCCTCTGCGCGAGGGCAATGTTGTAATAAGTGTGCGTGCGTGTGATGTATGCGTTCCAACCCCACGTCTTTCTCCCTTTTATTTATCAGCTTATGATGGTTAGATTAGGGCATGTTTCAATTAGCATACAGTATGATAGCATGTTTGCATTCATTCATCTGTTTTGCATGCACCGGGCTCGGCGTATCATACTAACTGCATTGTATTTTCAATTCCAAGTTGAATACATGTTAGTTGTAGCATTTCACATGCCATCTTTAGAATAGCCGAGCCTATCTTAGTTGCATTTTGCATGTGTTGCATTAGGCATTTCTGTATAATTAGGATCATGCATGGATTTCTAATTAGCTTCTGTTTTGGCTTGGAGTACTAGGTAAGCATCATGCTTTAGCATCCTTGGTTATAAACTGTAAAGTGGCTTATTTTGAGCCCTTCTTCAACATTGTTGAATGGATATTCACTATTTGAGGCCTCCTTTTGTCACTTGC
>NW_021026200.1:419250-466940 GCF_004153795.1 Camellia sinensis
CAGGCTGAGGCCTTAGTTTTTATCATAGAAATAGATATACCAGTCAGTCGGTCGGAACAGCAGAACATGGCAGGGATGGAGGAAATGATGCGTCAACTCCAAGAAAGTATGAAACTCATGCAGCAAGACGCTGCCCGGCAAATGGAATTTGCCAAACAGCAGGCTGCGATCATGGCCCAGCAGGCTGAGCTAATCACCAGGCTGCAACAGCAAAATGGAGCATCTGCTTCGCACCAAACCCCTCCCCCACCAGGAGTTCCAGCACCCGAGGAGGCACCAAATGTCCAGGGAGATACGAACATTCCGACAGGACCGGCTCCGCTCGCAATCCTACCCCAGCTGTCTAAAGCACCGATCAACCTGCCGGATTCACCCTTTGAGTTCGAGTTAGACCCTACAGCGCTGAAGGTGAGCAAGCTAGAAAAGATGTTCAAGAAATCTCAGGGAGTAAAATCCATTCCGGACATTGAGGACGGGTATACCGACGCAGCTGTGACGCTGCCGGACAGATTTAAGATGCCACACATCGACTGATTTGATGGATCTAGCGATCCCATAGTGCACCTCCGGTTGTTTTCGGACATACTAAGGCCGATGGGCCTCACCAGGCTGCAGAAACTTTCATTATTTGGCCGGACCCTGTCAGGTGTGGCTGCTATCTGGTATGCAAAATTAGAAGACGATGTCAAACGAAACTGGAATGAGATGGTCGAGGCCTTCGTTGCGCAGTACTCTTATAACACGTAAATCGAGGTCACAACCCGTGATCTTGAGACAACAAGGCAAGAGCCTAAGGAGAGTTTTTCTGATTTCGTAGCCCGTTGGAGGGCCAAGGCCTCAATGATGACCCTTAGGCCCACTGACAAAGATCAAATTCGGATGATTGTGCGCAATCTCCAGCCCAAGCTTATGCAGAAAATGATCGTTCTCCCCTTCCCCACCTTTTCAGACTTACATGAGATGGGAGTACAGATCGAGGACGCTATGAAGCAGGGCCTTCTTGACCAGGAGAAGGAGCAGCCCAGGAGGGCGCTTTCCCGCAATTCGAATGCGACCACCAGTGGTGATGCAGCTGCAAGATCTTCTGATGTGGGCATGGTTACCACTACCGCATCAAAAACAGCTACCCCATTCACCAGTGCGTCCGAAAGTAGCTCACAAAAAACCAAATATCCGCCTCGAGTCAAGAGGGTTTTTACCCCACTTTATATGCCTTTGTCAAAGGCTCTAGAGGCCTTACTCCGACAGGGATATCTGAAACCATTGGAACAACGGCCTCTACCTGATCCTCTCCCTCCAAAGCATGACCAGACTAAGTACTGTGCGTACCATCAACAAACCGGTCATGACACTGACAGTTGCTTTCGTCTTCACCACTATGTACAAGATCTATTTGATAACAAGGTCATTGCCGCACCAGCTCAGCAAAGTCTATCGGCACTTGATTAGTGAACTTGTGGGGGATAATGTGATGTGATCAAGGGATGAACCACCTGCGGACGGCACTCAGTCTACTCCAGATGTGGCGTGTGGCACGCATTGTTTTGAGCATTTGTGAATACTAGTTTTTGTAGCTTCTGACTTGGGTGTTGAGTCAACTCTATGGTTTTGTTTTGAGTCTGTCTCTTTGTTTTAAGTCGGTCTTTTTGATTAAGGGTCTGTCTTGTTGTATCGAGTCAGTCTTGTTTTGTTAGATTCGGGTGATTCCGGGGGTGTTACTTCGGATATCACTATTTTGTTTGTGTTTGTCCTTTTGTTTTCTTTTGAGTCTGTTTCTGCTGGGGAGCCAGTTATGCCAACAGATTTAATTGAAACAGCAGTGATTTTCACACTCTTATGTTTGTTTCTGCCTTGCGCCAGTTGTGCCAAAAAGTTTGAATAAAACAACAGTACTTTTTGCTTGCTTTTCTGTGCCTCGAACTCATTACATTGACCTAAGCTTTTCAAAACTTTTTCAAACATTGTGATGAAAACGAAGAGGAAGGAATTCCTCGGGTTTTGCAAAAATTTGATCAATTGAGAGAAAGAGAGGCATGCTAAGCCCTTAATGAATGAAATCATGCTTGTTAATGTGAGTACTGAGAAGGATCCTGGCTTGATCTAGATTGGTTTCACATTGTCTTCCGCGCGAGCAATTAGTCGCTTTCTTAAAAGATTTCAAAAAATATTTTGCGCAGTCCTGCGAAGACCTGTGTGGAATCGCTCTTGAGATTGTGCAGCTTAGGATCGCTCTCAGCCTCGAGACTCGACCCCTTTACTTTCAAACCTTGAACTTGGATTCAGAATGTTCAATGGTCAACCACAATGCGAGGCCTGTGTGGCCAGATTTGAAGCAGCCCACGAACCAGGGGCAAAGCGAAGCTAGATCAAAAGCCCTCAAACTAGGGGCAAAAAAATGTCAGATGTGCTCGAAGAGTAAAAAAATTGGGATATTTCTCAAGTTAATGAAGATCGGCAAGAATGCCAAATCCCAGAAGGAAGGAAAGAAGAAGACATTACTGAAGGACAACCGAGTTCCTATCCACAACACTAGGGGCAAATTCAGCCCCCGTTGAATGGACTCCTACATCGTCAGCAAACAGCAGCCACTCTCTTGGATTTAGACAGATTCGAGATCTCAGAACCATTTGACATGGACCAAGCTACACTTTTACCCTTGAGAGGCTCGCTGGGCTGAAAACCCGGAAGGGCGACCCAGGCAAAAGTTAGAGCAAGAAAAAGAGGAAAAAGAACAAGAGAAATGCAAAGAATGAAAAAAAAGAAAAATGAAGAAAATGAAAGAAGAAAAATAAGAAAAAGAAGAAAAAGAAAAAAGATGAAAAGAAATGAAAAGAAAAACAAAGCTCGCAAGGTTCAAAAACCCGGAAGGGCGGCATTGGCAAAAGTTAGAGTGCAAAAGGAGAGGTTACATACCCGAGTGTACCTTAACCCCGAACTGCGTAAGGCTTGATTCCCATCCTTGGGATACGTAGGCAACTTCATCCCGAAGTCCAGCCATAAAACACTTCAAATTCGATTGTGTCCATGTAATGGTTTTGACCATCTTCGCATTCTCCATGTAATGGTTTTGACCATCTTCGCCTACTCTGAGGACTGACTACAATGCGCTGCAGTGCCATTCAGACAAGGGGCAACTTTTCGTTGCCATACAACGCGCTGTGGCGTTATTCAAACAAGGGGCAACTTTCCGTTGCCATTCAATGCGCCGCAGCGCCGTTCAAACAAGGGGCAACTTTCCGTTGCCATACAGTTCCCCTCAAGCAAGGGGCAATTTTCCTTCGAATCTGAGGTTTTGCATCTCGAGAGTGGGTTCTATGCTTGTTGAGCAGTAGCCGTTTAAAAAAACAGTTTTTGAGAATTTTTACTAAGGTTGACTAATCTTCTCTCGAAAACTATTCCATTTTCCAAAACTGGACCTTTTTCTTGGACCCAAAAAAGGAAAATTTTCAGTGCTCATAACCTAACTTGCATGATTTTGAATCAGAAAATCGAACAAGCGTGTTAATCTAACTCTCATTTTGGTTGAAATTGTTTTAGTAGAAAGCCAAAAATAAAAATGGTCAAAATGATGAACTAAGGGCACAGTTGAGTCAGGTGTTTTGTCTTTTTCCCATTGTCAACATACATGCTAGAAAGGGCACCATACTTGCCAAGAAGGGCACTCTACCTGCTAGAAACGGCACAGTTGAAGCTATCAGTAAAAAGCTGGAAGCTCTGTCACCCTCTAAGCAGTGAGGTATCAAATCAAGTGCGAAGCAAGAATTGGAATGGATCAAGATACTCTACTCCCTCATCTCGAACATCGGCAGATGTCACCGGGGGAAATAGCCGCGAGCTGATTATGTTGGGCGTGAGCCCGCAACTTCCTGTTCATCCATCAACCGCCCACGGGAGGGATGAAAAATGAGAGATTAAAGAATAGAGAGATGTGCACTGAGAGGAAAAGCGAGGAAAGGGTTTTGAGAGAAAAACCGAGCTTGAAGGCCGAGTGATGTGAGAATCACAAATGAAAAAGGGTGGGAAACAATACCCAGAAAAACAAGCTCCCTGTGCACGTCTGAATGTCGTGTCTTTTTGTTTTACCTCGATTCTTGTCTTGAGTCGTTTTTGAGTGTCTGTGTTTGTATTTAGGTTTTTTGCCTTTGTTTTCCTTTGTTGAGTCGTAGTGCGCAATGTTCAGTCGTAGGCTCAATACCCGGTCGAGAACTTATTTATCAATTTCAAAATAAAATCGTTTTGTGCTCCGAGTGTCGTGCCGTTCTCCACACATGTGCAAAACAAGATTCGTTCTTTCATAAAACTGCAGGGATCAACCTAGGTCATGTCAGAACAGTAAAACCAGGGCCTATCTGAAGCTACATGGGTTCCAGACTACAAAGCAAAGAAAAGAGGAAATGTCGGGTATCTGAGTTTGTTTCAACTTCGGTAAGTTCCGAGACTACATTTCGTGTGTACCTCTTCAAGTCTTGCCAATGCTCCGAAGTATGAGTGTGCCTCTACCTCAAGCTCAAGATCAAGTCTGCTTCAAGCCAAAATGGCAATCAGAAGTGCTCTCCTCGAGTACCGTTTCACGCTAGGGACATCTTGGCTGTGTTCGCAATGAGTTCCTAGGAGACCAACTGCGATGGTGGAAACTAGAGTTCGAATGGCTGTTGCCTAGAACGCAAAGGTTCGGGATTTCCGATACTGAAGTCTGGTTTAAATACCCAGGGGTGTGTCCCCGGTTTGAAATTTGTATGGAAGCCCCATAGGTTGAGATAGCGTGTATGCACCTCAATTCTGGATACCGAACCAACCTAGTCTGTCACCCCGTTGGAGAATAGGGAAAGTTGTGAATATGACCAGGAAGAAAAGCGGCATCCAAAGTGTTCTACGCGTAGAACCCTTGTCAGTATTTCAGAGCCTTTGTACTGTAAGTTGAAGGTAAGTGTTCGAAGAGCACGAGGGGAGATCCCCGTCAGAATAGAGCAGTTCATCGCCACTCACCCCATGAGGTGCTTTCTAAAGCGCTGCTAGGTTTGCTTATTGCATTCCTTAAACATCATGCGTTGTATTCCATTGTACCTATCAAGTTTCATTCTCATTCATGAACGATATTGTATGTACGGTTCATTTGAAACTGGCACAACTAGGTAATATTGTATGTACGGTACATTCAAAGAAGTTCCGTTTAAGGTCATTCACCTTAGTGTATCCATCACACTTGTTCACTTAGTGCATCTATCACACTTCATATTCAGCTTTTGTGGATCCATCACACTTGTTCACTTAGTGAATCTATCACACTTCGTGTTCACCTTTAGTGTATCTATCATACTTTTTTTCATTTAGTGCATCTATCACACTTTATGCACACCTTTTGTGTATCTATCACACTACACTCACTATGTGTATCTATCACGCGCTCACTATGTGTATCTATCACACACTCCCTTTGTCTATCACACTTTGTTCATTCATTTAGTATATCAATCATACTCTGTTCACATAGTGCATCTATCACACTTTGTGTTCGCCTTTAGTGTATCCATCACACTCGTTCGCGTAGTGCATCTATCACACTTTGTGTTAACCTTTTGTGTATCCATCACACTTGTTCACTAAGTGCATCTATCACACTTTGTGTTCACATTTAGTGTATCTATCATACTCTGTTCACATAGTGCTTCTATCACACTTTGTGTTCATTTTTAGTATATCAATCATACTCTGTTCACTAAGTACATCTATCACACTTCATGTTCACATTTAGTATATCAATCATACTCTGTTCACATAGTGCATCGACTTTGTGTTCACCTTTAGTGCATCTATCACACTTGTTCACTCAGTGCATCTATCACACTTTGTGTTCACCTTCAGTATATCTATCATACTTGTTCACTCAGTGCATCTATCACACTTCGTGTTCACATTTAGTATATCAATCATACTCTGTTCACTTAGTGCATCTATCACACCTTGTGTTCACTTTTAGTGCATCCATCACACTCGCTTCGTTTTGTGTATCTATCACACTTTGCTCACTTTATGTATCTATCACATTATGCTCACTTTGTGTATCTATCACGCGTTCATTTAGTATATCAATCATACTCTGTTCACTAAGTGCATCTATCACACTTCGTGTTCACATTCAGTATATCTATCATACTCTGTTCACATAGTGCATCTATCACACTTTGTGTTCATTTTTAGCATATCAATCATACACTGTTCACTAAGTGCATCTATCACACTTTGTGTTCATTTTCAGTATATCAATCATACTTTGTTCACTAAGTGCATCTATCACACTTCGTGTTCACATTTAGTGTATCAATCACACTCTGTTCACTAAGTGCATCTATCACACTTCGTGTTCACATTTAGTATATCAATCATACTCTATTCACTAAGTGCATCTATCATACTTCGTGTTCACATTTAGTGTATTAATCATACTCTGTTCACTAAGTGCATCTATCACACTTTGTGTTCACATTCAGTATATCTATCATACTTTGTTCACATAGTGCATCTATCACACTTTGTGTTCATTTTTAGTATATCAATCATACTCTGTTCACATAGTGCATCTATCACACTTTGTGTTCATTTTCAGTATATCAATCATACTCTGTTCACTAAGTGCATCTATCACACTTTGGGTTCATTTTCAGTATATCAATCATACTCTGTTCACTAAGTGCATCTATCACACTCCGTGTTCACATTTAGTGTATCAATCACACTCTGTTCACTAAGTGCATCTATCACACTTCGTGTTCACATTTAGTATATCAATCCTACTCTATTCACTAAGTGCATCTATCACACTTTGTGTTCACATTTAGTATATCAATCATACCCTATTCACTAAGTGCATCTATCACACTTCGTGTTCACATTTAGTATATCAATCATACTCTGTTCACTAAGTGCATCTATCACACTTCGTGTTCACATTCAGTATATCCATCATACTCTGTTCACTAAGTGCATGTATCACACTTCGTGTTCACATTTAGTATATCAATCATACTCTGTTCACATAGTGCATCTATCACACTTTGTGTTCATTTTCAGTATATCTATCATACTCTGTTCACTTAGTGCATTTATCACACCTTGTGTTCACCCTTTGTGTATCTATCACACATGCACACTGTATTCGCAATGAAAATTGCAGTAATTCTCTTACACCCTTTCTGCATGTAATGTAGTTAGATTTGTGTATGCTTGCTTAAAATTGTTGCATCTATTGTGAATATGTGCTTCATTACAGCTTACTGCATTTGCACGATCATGAGTTATGTCCGGCTTTGTGCATATCATTTTGCATTCTGCCCCTGCTTGCGGGCATGCCCGCGGGCACTTTTCTTTGTTATCTCGCCTGTTTGTCTAAGTTTTCGGCCTTGTCAAAAATGGGTCGTCTCTGGACTTTAACATTCACTCCCGTCACTTATGACTTCCGAGTTCTGTCAAAGAGGGGCAACTGTAGACACCCCATTTTTGACTGGCCTTAAGACTCAGACGTCACTGATTGAGCGCTCGGTGATATTGCATATTGCGCTCGTCCTGAGTTTTTGGAGTCATGGCTGCGAGCCTTGCCTCCGGACTTCCGGACTCTTTCGTGCCTTGCCTCGGTTTGCGAACCAAGCTTTGTTTTCTCTGTTTTCTCTTCCCGAAGAGAGGGAAAGGTCTCGTAGATCATCTCTCAGTGGCCGTAGGCTACGTTTTGTGGTCGTAGGCCATTTTTTCCCGTTTGGAGCCCGGTTTTCGGTTTTTCGGAGTCGACAACCGTATGCCTCGGTTTAGGACCACCTAACCACCTCTGTTTGCTTCGGTTTTTGGCACACACCTTATTTACTCCCTTTTGGGGGACACTGTGGCCCGAGAGACCAACTTCATGGTCGAACGCCACCTTCGGTGCTTAACAGCCCATTTTCGGGGCCTCGGGCCGCGCGTTTCGGTCCCCTGAACCTCCGTTTTGTATCCGTTTTTGTTCATTTTTGGTGGAGACCTTATTTTCATTGTTAGGAAGCGTGTAGGAGGGTGAGAGGCCAGCAATTGTTCTGAAAAACCAGCTTTATTTCTTCATCGCTCTCCGACGCCCATTTTCCTCACTTGAAAGCCAATGTTGACCACCCCGGGGCCACTTTCTTGAACCCTAAACCCCATATTTGTGTTGTACACACCTGGGAGGCCACCAATATTTGGTGGCCGACCAGTAATTGTGCCTGACCCTTTTGAACCCCTCTAAAAAATGGTCTTTTCTCCCTCCTAGTTCACTTTTTCTAGGTTTTGACCACATAGTTGTGTTGTGCACACATGGGAGACCACCTTTTTGAGGTGGCCGACCAGTAATTGTGCTTGACCTTTTTGACCCTTGGTCGGCTGGCCATGGGAGGTGGTCGGCCGTCCCCCTGAACCTTCTGAACCTGGCCGGGCATGACCCTCTGTAGACGCGCCCGCGTGAGGTCCTCGTGCTACAGCTCGGACTCGATTTGTGTCACGGTTCTTAATCTGAACCAAAGAGTCCAAATCCGGCAAATCATTTTGAGAAACAGATTTTTGAAAAGAAGTGCCAAACATGGACTGCTTTGCCAGATACAGAGTCGCCACCTAAATATTTTATTTTGGGGGAATTTAGGAAACCCTGAATCGGTGCGAAAGGCCACGTGTCCGTCATCACCAAAGTTGCCTCAGCTCGGGAACTTGGGTACGATTGGGGAAGGTCAGCTATGAGCACCCCCTCTTGCTCGATCCGAAGATCGGCCTCTACTAACCGTGATATCCGTTTTTGAAAATGTTATGTGTTCTTATTCCGGTTATTAGCCTAGAATTACTATGTTATGCGCACAACAAACAAGTATAAACTAGATTGCCTAATTTGGGAATAAGCATTGCATATCCGTTTGATTTGAAAAATGTTTTGGAATTTGCTACTCGCAAGTAGGCTAAAACACGGATTTCAATGAGCAATTCCAACTCAGGCAATCCGACCTTCACCCACGGGCATTCAAGCAGTTTATATCACATAAGCAGCTAGCCTCATGGTAATCATGCTATCATGGCAACACCCAAACGCATGCAAGGATGTTAAAGCATAAATACTTACAACGTACTCCGTGCCAAAACGAAGAACTTGTTAGCAATCAATGCATGATCCAAGTCCATGTTTAAATGTCTAATGCAACGCATACAGGATACAATTAGAGTAGGCTCGGCTAACCTAAACATGGCATGTGAAATGCAATCAATTGATGCACGTATTCAATTTGGAATTGAAGTACAAATGCAGTTAGCATGATGTACCGAGCCCGGTGCATGGAAGACAAATGTACGGATGGACGCATGCAAAGCATAAGGTATGCTAAATTAAACATGTCCTATTACTAACCATCAAAGAGATCCATAGATTTAAATCTACATAAACAAACCTGCACCATTTTCCGATTCAAGATTATTGATTAGATAAATGGTAGGGAAGAGTTGAGAGGGAACTGCATATAAACTACACATCATTAGCTGCCCTAGGGTTAAAGCAGAAATAATCTTCTTCACGGAAAAGCTTCCATTCCAAATTATTGTATAACTTGACATAATCCAACATTTGTTTAATAATGTGTCTAACTCGAAGACAATGTGTCTATTAGTTTGAATGCATTTAATAGATGGACAACTTTGAAAATCCTTACTATACTGTTAAAGTGTAAACATATTAACTCATTTGTTTTAAATTGGGATAGGTACGAAATTAGATGCATTCTTTATTTGTTTATTTATTTTTAAATTGATGAGGGGCCGATATTGTGATTTATGGGTGGAAAATTGAATTTAGGAAGGTGAGTAATCATTTAGTTTGTTGATCTGACATCACTGTAATTTATAATCTGCAAGATATTTGAGAAATTATTGAGAGGAGTTAGAATTCCATAGAGAAACTGATGGATTTGCAAAAATTCTGATTTATATCACTTGGGAGAACAAGAAAGTAGGTACTTGCAATTTGTACATGTTTGAAATGATTTGGTAATTCTAGACAAAAGAGAGAATTTTTTATGATGGAGATTAATTTAGCTGATTAAATCTCTTACCGTTGATTGGAAAATTAGTACATTATTGAATTAAAATTGGCATATTCTAAGCTAACATAAAAAATTCATGTATTTGCGTGCAATGAAAAACAAATAGTTGACGAATAACATAGAATGGATGAACATTCAAATCTGATGCATTGCATTTAAAAAATTGTCCCATGTTCCCATCACAGAAATCGTATTTTGCCAGATAAAGAAGAAGAATAATTTCCTTATTTTAAAAAAAAATGTGAATGATAAACACAATTTTTGAAATTTGATACATATCCTATTATATCATTATGTGAAGAATTGTGGATACTTTTCTAAAGGTTTCGAATATTTTTCAGAGTATCACTGTAATTTTCCCAACATGAGAGCTATGCTACGCTACACTACACTACCCCAAAAAATAAAATTGAATAATTTGAGATGTTCTAATCTGTTCAAACACGCTTCTATTGTTGTGGAACTTTTTTCTTTTTTTCTTCTTTTTCCTTTTTCATATTATTAGCCTGTAGTTTTTTATAAGAAAAATAACATTGATTTGAGTTCATTTTGCAAAGCAATAAAATGCCATAATTGCTAAGTAGAAGATGGAAAAGCTGATGATGCCATGATCAGGAATTACCAGATTGTTTGTTGTAGTTTCTACTGTAAAAAATGTGATTTGTGTGTGTGTGCGTGCGTGCGCCCACGTTTGAGATGTTCCTATCTGTTCAAACAATCTTTGTATGTTGGAATAAGGTTGCAGTTTTTATCATATTCCAGGTTATGTATTTCCTTTTACCTTTTATCATCTCTTTACTTAAAGGCTTTTATTTTTATTGGAATTCTTCTTCTTCTTTTATTTCAATTTTTATTTTTTATTTTTTATATTAAAAAAAATGGGATTCGTGCATTTTAATCTTAATATTATTTAAAGTTTGGTAGGCTTATATGCGAGGCATATTATGACATAATAAGCACAAAAATCAGCTAAGGCATGGTCAACAAGAGCCTATGCTAGGTGCTCCCTTAAAGAGGCAAAAATGGCCCTTTTCAAGGACAATATGGAGAGGGGGTGGCCCTCCCCTTTTTGGGACTTCAAGGCACCATCCTTACCACTGAAATCCTTCAAGATTTCAGTGGTGAGGAGGCCCAAACACCAAGGTCTCGGAGCTCACTCAAAATGGCACAAAATGGAGCCTTACAAGGCTTAAGAGGGGTCAAACAACCTCAAACCACGAAACACTCTAAACAAACTATTTAGAGGGCCAAAAAACAGAACTTTTTTATATTATACACTAAGCTCAAAAACAGTTCTAAGATAGGAAAAAATACAATGAAAAAATGGGGAATAAAGGGACAAACTTCTTATCCTTGAAGACCTTCTTCACAAATGGTGGACCAGCTGCTTCCTTGAGCTTAAACCAGCTCCAAAACTCTAAAAACAATCTCTTAGAACCTCAATAGCCAAGGGAAGGTGTAATGGTAGGTGTTTGTGTGCAATACTATGAACAAATACACCTAGAACACTCAAGAGAGAGAGAGATATAGAGATAGAATATATATAAGCTCTAACCCTAGAACCAGAGCTTCTAACAATGTTTTTCTCTCTAAAATGTCTAACCCTAAAGCCAAGAGAGGAGGGCTCCTCTTATAGAGAAGCCAATCTCGTAAAGCTTACTCAAGAAGCTAACAAGGAAGCCATCCCTCCATACACGTGTATAGAGGGGAACAAAATGCAAGCCAGCTGTATTAAAATATCTGCAAAAGCAGATGAACAGTAGTCGGCTGCTCAAAATTGCCATTTTGACAAAATGTACTGCCGACCGGCAACAAAGAATGCCGACCGGCAATATACATTGCCGATTGCAACAAAACACCAGCCGGTGGCCTCAAGCCATGGCCGGTGATGGGTGGGGATGGTCTATAAGCCCTATCCTGCCTCTTAAAGGCAAAACACAAGTGTTTGGTGTCAAACCAAGCACAAAACAGTTGAGTCGAGAGGTCCTGAGGCAAGGCGCACAACCGAGACCTCCGGGAACTCAAGACGAACACAAACAAGGGTAATCACCAAGTGTTCCATTGGTGACGTCCAAGTCTTGAGGACGGTCAAAAATGGGGTGTCTACACCCTCTCACCTGGTTCCATACAGCTGCACCCTCTGTTTCCCCCCAGATCCTGTACCCGATGGGGGGTCTTTTAGGGGGAAATTTGAATTTGATTTTCCCCCCTTTTTTCTCCACTCCTTTCTCTATAAAACCAGCCCCTCAGCTGCATTTGAGAGGGTTACAAAATTGGTTTTGAGCTCTTGCATTCACTCTCTCTCTCTCTCTCTCTCTACTCCAAGCACCAAAAGCTCTTAAGTCCTACACCATTTACCCTACACTTTATAGCACAAGGCCTCCATCCTCCATTCCAAAAACTTGAGGCTGCTTTCTAGAGGTGAAGAGCTCCCAAACGTGGCCCAAAAGTTGTTAAAGCTTGGTTCTACAAGGGTGAGTCCCATTTTCCCTCTTTCTTGCCTTATTTTGCTTTGTATCTAAGCCATACTTGCTAGCTTTTTTAGGATCCGACCCAAACTTTAAATAGCCATATTTTGAGCCCCTTTTCATGTTTGATCAAGAACCTCTTGCTGTTTGAGGTCTCTTACTACCACTTGCTTCTTTATCTATCTTTTAGGCCAATTTTTGCATAGTATTTTAGGCTTATTTGTGAGTTGTTTTGGACTTGGTCATAAACTGTAAAATATCTTTTTTTTGAGCCCCTATTCAACATTTTTGAAGGGCTCTATTCTGTTTGAGGTCTCCTGATATCACTTGCCTCTTTATCACTCTTTTAGGCCAATTTTTGCATAGTATTTTAGGCTTATTTGTGAGCTGTTTCGGACTTTTTCATAAACTGTCAAATATCTTGTTTTGAGCGCCTCTTCAACTTTGTTGAAGGGATATCCTCTGTTTGAGAACAGAAGCTACCACTTGTCTCTTTACCCCTCTTTTGGGCCTTTTCTTGCATGATAGTTTGGCTTTATTTGTGATTATTTTAGTGGCTTGATGTAAACTGTAAAGTGCCTTTTTTTGAGCCCTTATTCAAATTTTTTGAAGGGATATTTGCCATTTGGGTCCAGCTGCTGTACCTTTGTGTTTAATCTCTCTTTTAGGGCCATTCTTGCATGATAGATTAGCCCTATTTGTGTTCGTTTTTAAGACTTGTTATAAACTGTAAATATGCATGTTTTGGGACTTTCTTGCATCTTTCTTCATGCTTCATGATCAAATAATGCATGCTTTGTATAGCTGTAAGTCATTCCATGTGCCTAGTTTCGAGTTTTGGGGTTCATCTCATGCATCGGGTGCCATGTTTCCATGTTTCGGGGCTGTTTTGTATCATATTTCAGCGCTGAAATTCACATGTTTGCATATCATGTTCCATGCCTTGCCATGCTTTGGATAGAATGGCATTTGATGCCTTAGGTTCGGTCCTCGATTTGCGTGCATGCGTGCACGCATTTCGAGAGTCTCATTTTCACCTAATGGCTACTGATGTGAGTGTGGCTGAGGTCCATTCATGTTAGTATAAGTCCATTATGCATTGCGTATGCCATTTCATTTCATAGCATTACGTATGCTAGGTTGTATGTTAGAGCATTGTGTATGCCTCGTTACATCATGCATTGTGTATGCCATTTCATAGCATTGTGTATGCTAGGTTGCATGTTAGGGTTGCATTCATGCATATCATGCACATTGCATAGTGTTTGGGATAGGAGTTAGCCCAAGCACGGGAAACGAGGTACGTTTCGTACTCCGAGTGACGGAACGTATCTCAATTCCTAGTCGCCGACACTCCGGATTATCCATGATGGAGTCTAGGCCTTGTTGTGTCCATATGTGCATTCATTTCATATTGAGTCATGCAAATCGACTCCTCGGCCATCATGCATTGAGATGCGTGATTGGTGGCACGAGGATCGAGGACTACACTCCCTGAAGAGTAGTCATGCATACATACGTGAAAATACTTTGCCATGCCCCTTTGTTGCTCTCTATTGCAGCAAATTAGAAATCGACGGCCTCCCGGAGCTTGGCACGCATCCCGAGAACAATTGTAAACAGAGGCAAACCGGGGCATCGCAGTGGATTTTCGCGCAAGGCAACTCAAGCATGCATCATCCATCATTCAGAACAGAGCTGAGGCGGTCCACAGATTTGCGTGCCAATTTATTGCTTTCCTAGATTAATTTGTTAATTAATTAGGGTTTTGTAATTATTTGGACTGTAATTATTTATTCGAACCCTCTGCGCGAGGGCAATGTTGTAATAAGTGTGCGTGCGTGTGATGTATGCGTTCCAACCCCACGTCTTTCTCCCTTTTATTTATCAGCTTATGATGGTTAGATTAGGGCATGTTTCAATTAGCATACAGTATGATAGCATGTTTGCATTCATTCATCTGTCTTGCATGCACCGGGCTTGGCGCATCATACTAACTGCATTTGTATCTCAATACCAAGTTGAATACATGTTAGTTGTAGCATTTCATATGCCATGTTTAGAATAGCCGAACCTGCTATAGTTGTATTTTTGCATGTGTTGCATTAGGCATTTCTGTATAGTTAGGATCATGCATGGATTTCTAATTAGCTTCTGTTTTGGCTTGGAGTACTCGGTAAGTTTTATGCTTTAGCATCCTTGCATGCGTGTGAGTGACTGCCATGATAGCATGCTTACCATGAGGCTAATTGCTTATGTGATATATCTGCCTCAATGCCTGTGGGTGAAGGCTGGATTATTTGGATTGGAACAATTCATTAATTGTGAGTTTTAAAGCCCACTAGATAGTGGCAAAATCGTGTTTTCTAAGCCCACCCGAGGGTGGCAAATCCACGTCTTAGCCTACTTGCGGGTAGCACCATCAAACCATTTTCAAATAAACAAACATGAAATGTTTTGTTCCAATTCAGGCGACCCAGTCTATACTTGTATGCTGTGCGCATCACATAGTAAATCTAGGCTAATAACCGGAATAAGAACGCATAAAGTTTTCAAAACTAGATATCATGGTTAGTAGAGGCCGATCTATGATCGGGCGAGCGGGGGTGCTCATGAAGTGACCTTCCCCAATCGTGCCCAAGTTTCCGAGCCGAGGCAACTTTGGTGATGACGGACACGTGGCCTTAGGCAATGAGTCAGGGTTTCCTAAATTTCCCAAAAATAAAATATTTAGGTGGCGACTCTGTATCTGGCAAAGCAGTCCATGTTTGGCACTTCTTTTCTAAAAATCTGTTTTCTCAAAACGATTTGCCAGATTTGGACTCTTTGGTTCAGATTTAGAACCGTGACAATTTGAGAGTCCGAACTGTAGTGAGCCCAATACGAGCGGAACGGGACCTCATCCTCCCAGGGCGTTCGGGGACGTCTACAATAGGGAACTCGCAAATGAGAAGAAAGTCATAATATATAGCTTGACAATGATATATACAAATGTAATCACAGGAAGAAATCATGACTACAGATATAATATAAAGCTTACATTGCTCATTTTATAATGTAAATTTTACATTGCTCATTGATTGTTTCATAAGAGTCTAAAGAACATCTAGATTCACATAGTTCACTAAGCTTGCTAATAATGTTTAGGTAATTATTTATGCACTTTATGGCTTATAAATCAGTATATATATATATATATATCAATATTTGTCAAATCCTATGTATTGATTTTGTGGTTTTTCACCTCAATTGGATTTTCTGATGTTTGGGGCTCATTGTGGTCATTTGGAATGTTTGAGAGCCTGCATTATCTCATAGGGATACATGCAGCTTCTGCATCAGGTAGTCGAGTAGTTGGAGGTTCAGGTACCATTCCAGGCAAATCTGTATTGAGATGGTAGAGAATTTTCCTATTAGACAGTCTGATAGGGAGTTAAACTGCCCCTATTAGCTTGGAGGAGTGTAACTGCTTGAGTGAGCTGCTGATTTAGCCATATAATGAAGACCTTGATGTAAACTTGAGTTTGCAGTGGCATCTGGTGCCTGTTCTGTTGACAAGTAACAAAGCTTGTATGGAACTTGGTGGCCCTACTACACCACACCTATAAAGGAGTATTGAGCAAAGTGTGTGCATTGCCTATGTCCTGTTCTTCAAAAAGAGGGTATGCCATTCCTAGGGATAGACATAGGTACCTGAATGTCACTTTGGATAATGGAATACATAACATGTTGAGAAAAGTCATTTCCTACAATCTTTCTGTGACTAAGGGGTGTTTTGGGAAGTTGGTAAAAAACTGGCTTTTGACTTTTTACCAAGCTTTTTAACTTTTTTGGAAAGTGATTTGGAAAGTTGGTAAAGAGCTGACTTTTTGCTTTTTGGTTTAATATTTGTTTATGATGTCAAATCACTTTAAAATGACCAAAATAACCTTACCCAACTTATGAAATTTACGTTTTTTCCCATGTGTGTTTGAACACTTTTTTTTCAATGTAATATTAAAATTTTTCAATGTTATGTAGTGCAAATTATTAAATTATGATTTTTTTTTATTATTCCATGTTACACTACACATCACAGTGAAATTATTAAATTATTCAATGGCATATTAAATTTAGTATTTTTTGCCATATTAAATTTATTATTCCATGTTACACTACACATCACAACTGTACATTTTTTTTAACACTTTCAACAATTTGACATATTCATTTCATTTACCATCAACTCGTACAGACCGAATAGGATTATAGCCCAAGTTCACGCCGATGTCGCACCAATTCATTCTATATTGATTTCCTTACTTCGTTCATATGTGCGTCATCATCGCCCTCTGGTTCACCATCATCGTTGTCACCAACACCCGCAACATTTCGTATGTCGTTGAAAGTAAAATTCTCTGCATTCGCAACCTTGTTGAACGCTTCATCGTCGTTGGAGTTGCGGCGTATAAAATTATGTAATGCCGTTGAAGCCCCGACCAATGGCACCTGCACTTTCCCAAAATCATATCGAGGCATGTTATGTAGGAATTCCCATTGCGCTTTCCATACTTCGAACGTACGTTCAATTACACTCCATGAGGAGGAGTGCACCGTGTTGAAAACTTCGTTTGCATTTCTTGCCCGTCCAATAGCGCGAAACTCTTCCTGGTGGTACCGACATCCCTTAAATGGAGCCAAAAAGCCTTTTTGGTTCTTGTACCCCGCGTCAACGAGGTAATATTTTCCTGGTTGTAATTACATAATTTTTCATTAGTAACATTTTTCATTAATCAAATGCACACAACTAAAAACAACATTTACCACCCCTGATTCAGCTAACCTTCCTCTGGGTGTGGGAATTGTTTGGCCGGGTCCTGTGTTACTTCGTTAAAAACTCTACCGTCGTGCATACTACCCTCCCATCCGCAAGAGGTAAAAGTAAAACACAAGTCGAAATCACACATTGCAAGTATGTTTTGCATGTGCCGTCCTTTACGGCCAAAATATGGCGCTGCCTCCCGCGGTGGGAGATGTGCCTCCACGTGTGTGTGGTCTAGGGTGCCAATATAGTCCTGCACAATCACACAAAGCAATTGTGTAAGCGACAATGCCGAACACATTAACCCAAAATTTGTATTCCCTTGTTTTATGAATGTGGTTACTATTCATGAAATGCTCAGTAAAAGATTAAACTCACTCTAAATGGCAAATATTTTCGTCGGGCCTCTAAGTATGGATGTCTACTGTGTTGTGACCTTGTCAGGCGACAGTGTACAATTGTAAACAACTTCATTGCTTTAAGAACTCGTATTACATGATGCCATATTGTTTCCCTCGAGTGTTGGAAACGGTCTTCAATATCCTAACTCGTGAAGCCCCGCAACACGAATATAAACATGGCGACACTCTCAACTACGTCCACACCATGGGGATGTTGTGGTACCGGTAGGCCAAAATCCTCAACTAATGTCTTGCACAACAATAAGAACACATCCTTTGACGTTCAAAATTTTCTTTGAAATGCTTCATTCCGACCTCCAAGCATCTCCTCCATCCACATGCGACCTGTCAATGATGATGTGTGAAATGGAGTCCTGTCAACATACGCGTACTCGTTAGCAACACGTGCAATTTCCACCCATATCATTGATGTCGTCGATTCAATTTCTCCGATCGTCTCTCGTATCCACGTATTTATTTGCCCATTGCGTACCATGCCGGAGCTAGTACCCTCTTGCAGATCCATGCACGCTGCAAATAATAGATTTTTTTTTCTTTTCCAGTCATAAATACACTATGTACAGTTCCCAACATTGTGCTTCCCCAAATTGTGTTCAATACATACATTAATACCAAGATGTAATACATATTATTGGTAGGCACGTACTAGACCTCGGGCGGGGTTAGTCTATTGTGAAGTGAAGAAAAAAGAAAGCTGAATGTACCACCGAAGTGAATTTGGCAGGCAACACAACTCAGTTGTAAGTGTGCCACAGCTATAGTTTCCAAACGAACAGCCCCCCCATCATTTATAGCACTGGTTGCACAATTTAAAGTACCACAAACTGTTTCATGTGATGCACGAAACCAAATAGGTGACAAAACCATGTGAAAGGTACTACATGGTATAAGTGGGTACGAGAATCTATTCTGAAGCATGCCAACAAAATTAGCAAACAGTTTCATTTGCCATTAGTTTAACGTGAGACACAAATATTTACATAACTATTGCACCAGAAATTTTTGTAAACAATTCAATCCATACAGATATCCACATAAATACATACATCGAAAAAAATAATTAATAAATACACACGGAAATACTAATCAATAATAAAAAAATACAACACAATTACATAAAGAACAAAAAATTACACAAATATAATTAACTAACATGTGGGAAAAAATAAATTAATACACTCAAACAATTACAGAAATATATAAACGTAAATCAATA
The DNA here is from genome assembly GCF_004153795.1 of Camellia sinensis. Taxonomy (NCBI): domain Eukaryota; kingdom Viridiplantae; phylum Streptophyta; class Magnoliopsida; order Ericales; family Theaceae; genus Camellia; species Camellia sinensis. The sequence continues at coordinate 438,231 of NW_021026200.1, forward strand.
GAACAAACATATAAAAGAACATAAATCATACAGAAATGCAAATACATAAATAGTTACGTACAAATTAATAAAATAAATAATTAACAATTGAAATGTATGTTTTTTTGGCTGATAATCGAACAACAAATAAATAAATAATACGGAAATATTTATTACATAAATAAATACAAGCACAAAAATACATAAATAAATGCATATAGCAATTTAAACTAAATAAGAAAAACAACACGAACAATATATAAATAACTAAAAAAGGTAGGGAAATTTAGCTATAACCCCTTTTTACCTTCTTTTATTGTTAAAAAGACTAAGAAAAAAATTATACTTTCTAAACCCCCTCATAATTATAAAATCTTGCATAAAGGACAAAAATTATTATTTAAATATTTTATAGGACTATTATATACCCTCAACTCCTGCATATATAATCAGCTTCGTCATCAACTGTATCATAATCACAATAATTGCATCTTCCAAGCTTCAGCAAAAGGTCGTCGACAAGCCGCCGCCATAGTAGCATCTTCAAGCTTCAGCCAGAAGTCCTCTCTTCATCTTCAAGTAAAGATCAGTGACGGCTTTGAGTATGTTGAAATTGAATGAGGATGTCGTTGGAGATTCGAAAGCTAGGGTTTCGGAGCAGATGGAGATTCGGAGTGCGGTGGAGATGGCTCAATTGGAAGCGGAGAAGAAACATGATGAGGTTGTTGATGAGATGCTGGCGATGTTGAATGCGAAGGCTGAAGCTTCGAGATTGAAAGAAGTTGAACAGGAGGTTGGGAAGGATGTGGATGAGGAACAGTAGAATATATATATATATATATTTGTGTGTATGAGTGTTGTTGAACACATGTATTCTTTTTCATTGAGATGTGTGATTGTTGATCGAGTTTTAGAAGTTTTTCGTTTCAATTGGATATGTGGATTTGTTGATTAATTTGTTTTGTTTTTGTTTGTTTATTTTTTTTTGAAGTTTTTTTTCTCAATTAGATATGTTAATTTGTTGATTAATTTGTTTTGTTTTTGTTTGTTTATTTGTTTTTGATTTATTTTTGTTGTTTTTTTATCTAATTTCATTTGACAGAACCAGAGTAAAATTTTACTTTTATACAGAGTAAAATTTTACTTTTGTGTAGCATCCAACATTTTACTAGTTTTTCAGAGTAAAATTTTACTTTTAGTTTTAGAGTGTAACATTTTACTCTTATTCAGTGTAAAATTTTATTTTTATACAGAGTAAAATTTTACTTTTAATTTCAGAATGTAAAATTTTACTTTCATACAGAGTAAAATTTTACTCTGAAATATATAGTGAAGATGGCTTAATAGGAGAGCTGATAGATATGAGGGTAATATAGTAAAAAAAACAAGTTTTAAAATATTAGGGGGTTTTGAAAGTACTTATATAATTCTTGTCCTTTTGAAAGACAAATTAGATAGTGAGGGGGCTATCACCAAATCCTCCAAAAAGGTACATAAATAAAATTAAATAAATACATTGCACCAAAAGTAAACTACATAAAAAAAAAATACAAAAATGTAAACAAATAAATAAAGACAACAACAAATATATTAGAAGCTGCAATATCGTTCTTACAAATACATGCATAAATACATACAGAAATTCTGACAATAAATAAATACACAAATAAACAGTGCAACAAACATTGCTGACATGTAGTACATGATGCATCAAAAATAGATTCCATTGCCATGACAACTGTGCGTAACCAACATGCGAGACAATAGTGGAATGTCCTGCCTTGTACACTTCGCAGCCATGAACCAAATTCTCAACAATGGGTGAAAACCTACTCCTCCAATCTACCAATAGAAAGACAAATATGTTCAACGCTGCAGCCTGTTACATAAAAATAAAGTTGAAAAGAAAACCGTTGCTGTTAAATTTAATAGCAAATTCCATAACAATAACAAACAAGAATAATATAAACATATTCGGTTTGTTTCAAAACGTAACTAAATGCACCCAACAGCAATAAATAACTTAACGACAACACAATTGTCGAACATATCGTTCTTCCACAAAACAAGTTTGCAAAACAACACACGAAAAAAAAATGAAAAAAAAAAACGTCCAAAGCATAACATTCCACAAACATTCGAAGTACAGTGCTGTGGCAGCAATAAAAAAAGACAATCCAACCGCTGAAGCCTAGTCCATGTCAACCACACCATCACTCCCGAACAAACGTACGTCGCATTCACGTTCCCTGCCAACATTTGCCGGCGTGCAGGCACGCTTCTCTGTCAACCAGTTGACAATGTAATCCGCGGGGAGGGCCATGATGATGTCCCGATTATCGGGTGAATCCATTATGGCGAATGCGAATGAGAACAACTTACCGCCGGGCTCCAATCTAGGCGTGCTCATTAGCCTTGCAAGACAGTCGCCCACAGTGTTGTCACCCTTCCTAGTGACAACATACTGCTTAATTTTAAGTTCCCGGCTTTGTTTGCTAACAGTTTTGACGAGGTTGTCCATGCTACTAGCAACAGTACCAGGCGCTGCCTGCTTGCGACGTTTTGCATTTGCTGATCCGTCGGCTACTAACTGCGGGGGGGCATCGTCGAACAGGAAACCATCGACCACGTTCTCCCCAACAGTGTCGTGGCCCGAATGTGTTGGTGTGCCATTACTGAGAGGTCTCATCCCGTTGTCCTTGGTGGCATTGGCAGCAGTAGCATCATCATCACGTAGTTCAGTTGGAGTCCATGCATGCTTCCCTGTCGCAGCTGTGCTAGAATACACCCGTTCCATGAGCTCCAAGTGCTCTAGAGGCTTGGTCTTGAACTTTGCACATCGGTTGTTCATCTGAGACAGAAGAAAACACAAATGTAACTAAAGCTAGCAATATAGTTCCAGGGCTGAGAGTGTAGCAGCAAAGGCAGTAAAAGCAAATAATGCTGAATTACGTAATTCAAAATGTGCACAACTCACTTGTACTTTTTGAGTTGCAGGGATTGTAGCTAATAAGTATGAAACAATAATTGTAACCACACAATTAGTGCAATCATGGCAAGTTGTGCGATGCACAAGAAAAAATTTGACAACTGTTGCTTTCTAATGAAAACATTACAAATAATAAATGTGAACGTGCCACAATTAGCAGGAGGATAAAATTAGTGTATTAATGAATTTGTTTGATTTTTAAAAGTAGTTATGTAAACAACATGTGGTCGAACCATCAGAAATACCGATACAAGATAACTGGGGAAAAAAAATTGTTGCATTACATACCGCTTGCATTTTGGCCCACCAATGGTCAGGTGCAGTGAACAAACCCGTCTCTTGGCGTACCCAAGCCCTGTCAATCCTTGGGCGGCATTCTCTAACTTCTTCCACGCAACCCAATCTTTCTTCAAGTTGTCAAATTTGTTTTTCATCTGTTTGGCCAAATGTAGCAGTTCGGTTTTGTCCAAGAACTTGTTGGCAACATTTTTATACCCAGTCATCGACAATCCGCAAGGTTGTCGATTACCAACATCCATTTTAGCAATGACGAGTTGTAGAAACATCTTTGTATTGTCACTGTTGAATTGGCATTTGTGGACTGGCTGTTGTTGGGTTGCTGTGACGGCCTTGCCTCGATTCTTGGAAGGGGTACGGGGTGATGAACGGTTTGTTTCCATAAGTAGTACGATTGTTGTACCTGTAGTTATGAGAAATGCAATCCTGCTTGTAAAGTTAATGATGCATCATATGTTAGAAAGTTAAGAGTATGTATGTTTTCCGTGTCCAAATTTGAAATGGAAGTCATTAGACAAGTAATGAAGTTATACATATACTAGTACAATATTATGCAATACAGGACGAACACATTACTAACAACAACTACATAGGTGATACAAAATGAAACGTAAATGTAACAACATCCATGACAATGCATCAAATTCAAAACAACAACACAACAACGACGCACAAAACATAGACGACAGTTCTAAGCGCACATAGGCTCTGATCTATGTGAACAACGTCCGCACGTAACCCCATGTTGACAACATTAGGTGGGTGTTCAATAGCAAAGCTTTCGCTGCGAAACTTGTCACACCAACCCACGCAACACATCGCTACCGTACAAAAGTGAAATAGATAGTTAGACTGCATGCTATGCGACATAATGATTCATGAACAACCACATGACTAACTACATAAGAGAGGGGCAACACAAATGCACCGTACAACTAGAGCAAACGTAGTACGCACGGCCAGGGTTTTTGGGAGATTTGGGTATCTTGACAACGCAATGTCCAAAGCCACATACACACATCCTCGGTGGCCATGATGAAGTGGCAGTTGACATGGAGGACGCCATCTCTATAATCTTAGTATTTTTTGTGTACATGTTAGAAATTGAACTAATTTGATGTAGTGTGAAGAAGTAAAGAGTAAAATGGATACAATTAAACATTTGGAACAAAGGCAATACAATAACAAGAATCTCACTTATTGGACAGTTTTTAAGGGGATAAGATTTAAATATAACAGTGTGTACAAATTACATAGGTTTGCCTTAGTTAATTTGCCTCAGTACAACTTGCATAGGTTTGCATTAATTAGTTGATGAGTAGGGTTTTTTTTTTGGGGGGGGTTTCTTTTTATTAACCTAATGTGCAGCAACAAAAGAGGCTGAATGTATCTTCTACACAAAGTTGCTATATAAGTCAGATCCAGTTGAATCTGCATGTCTCTTTGTCTCAGGCCCATGGGTTGATCAATGCCTCACCAAGCAAAATGTCTTTGCTAAAAAATATTCCCCTATTGCCTTGGTAACTCAAATTTTTCCATCCTGTTTTCATATCTTTTATGCATGCATAACAAAGACTAGTACAATGACTAGTACAATTTTATTAATATTTTATGTTCGACAAGTCATTGGTATGAACTACTCATTGAAATCTTATTAAACATGCATAGGAGGAATCAGATTTTATATGAATTTCCACTCCGATATTATATGACCAGTCTCACAATTAAACTAACAGCAGAGGAAAAATTATAATGTACAAAACAGTTGGCAATAGTATAAACACATTCATTTACTAAAACCAACATATCTATACTTCGACTAAGACGAAAAAGTATGTATACAGTAGCTTCCTAAGTAGGAAAATAATAAGGATGAAGAGGAAAATATATATCTTGGCACTATTTTTTGCTATACACATTGTTTTGGTCTATTCAAATACATAAATTATATATGATTATCAACGATTGTAATTAAAAAAAAAAATAGCACGACATGAAACAAGTTTGCAAAATCTGTACGCGGACATATGAGCTAGTAACCAAAAAAAAAAAAAGAAGTCATAAACAGATAAATCACTTGACCAATCAATTCAAAATTGTATGACCATTAATTATAACAAGAGCGTGTCTTGCACGGAAGACTCAATCCACTATGCAACAAATTGTTTTCAAGGAGAAAACAGCGAAAGTAACACAGCAACATTCACCATGTTCCCCACAAGCCCCACATCCCCATACAAAAACAAATCAAAACTTAAAGGCAATCATATCCTTGCTATGATTTTCTGATTGAAGGAATTATTCGAAACTAATATTTTACCATCAAGATATCAAAATCCATTAAATATTGCCAATGCCCTAATTGAAGAAGTTATTATGGTCAAAGAGAACAATACCTTGTAAAGTTATACAACCATTTCAACGGAAAACCATCAAAGAGATGAAGAGAAGAAAAAGACGGAGTCTGGAGACCATTTAAACCATAAAAACCCATATTCGATTCCAATAAAAGAAAACCTTGGAGTTTTATAAATGTCTATTCCAACTGTATGGCATCATAAAATTCGTCTTTTCCTTTTCTGTTCTAAATAGTAAAAAAAAAAACAAACAAACAAACAAACAAAAATTCATTTTGTATTTTGTCAATTTAAAACAGAAATTATAACAAGAGCATGTCTTGCACCGAATTCTCAATCCACTGTGCAACAAATTGGTTTTTCCTTTTAGTTGTACAGTGATCGATCGAAAGCCAGCAATAGCAATGGCAGGAGAAGGAATGAGTAAATAGACGTGTTTGTGTTCACAGAACACCGACGGCGAAAGATCGGAAATACAAACATCACTGAGGGGAGGATCTGACAAGTGGAAGCAAGTATGGAGCAACATTACAACATATATAAGTTATACACCAGCTGATCCCTTGTTTTTTGAACAAATATTCCATGGAAATTGATCTGTCAATACTAGTGAAAAGACAACAGCGGAGAAGGGTTTTCGGCTTACCTGATGGTGCAGATCCGGCAACGGCAAGGATGTGGACGAGTATTTTGGCGGCAGCGTCGGCGGGGGACGACAATGTCATGGGTTGTTGGAGGGAGTTGCAAGCGCAGCGGCAAGGAGGAGGAAATCAACAACAGGGAGGAGGCAAATGAATGTGTTTTGCCCTAGGCCCCAATTTGTTAAGACGGAGGGTAGTTATGTAATTTGACAGACTTGCGTTTTTATCTCTTCCCAAATGGTGTTTGTTGCGTTTTTACGAAGCATTGCATTTTCCCCCTTGCATGAAAACGCTGCTTTTTACTAATGTTCCCAAAACAGCACTAAGTAAAATTTCATCTTGAAGCAAATTATTGCCAATCAATCAGCACTGTGTTTTCTGTCAAGCATCATGAATTTTGCATAGCAATGTGCAAAAACAATTAAATGAGATGAGACAATACATACCTGTACTGGCTTTCTCCTCAATACTTGAAATGCTTCTGCTCGCATTGACAAAAATCAAAGAAATTTTTTAGTTAGTATGTTATCTAGTTCATCTGCTTGCTTTACCCATACAACAAGAAAGAAAAAAAAAACATATAAGGTGATAAATCTGAGAAATGATGGTTATTTCTACTGTATACAATCATAAGGATAAAAGGAAAAAAAACAAAAAAAAAACAAAAGCAAAGAAGATGATGCTGAACATCTTGATGCAATCAACAAAGCCCTCCAAGTGCTATGTTCTATCTAAATTATAAGCTGAGGAGGCAATCTTCAACCAAGTTGTGATGCACTTGTTGAGCACAAATGGATATGAACATATATTTGAGGTTTGAGCTTAAGTGCTGCAGAACAAGTGCATCATAACCTCAAATATAAGTTCAAGTATTTAACATATCAAGTATCTGTTTGATTATAAAAACTCAAATATACTCACCATGACATATCAATTATATGAAAATGAAATGGCATCATGTGCTATTTCATCCATAACCAACGGAAAGAACTCAAGAATGTATCCAAATGTTAACTACTTTATCTCACCTTGAGGCTTATGCGCAATGAATTTATAGACGTTTCAATTAAGCATTTTTCAGCCTCATTTTGACATATTAAAACCTGAGAGAGGAAGTGCCAAAATCTGGATTAGGTCCATGGACAGCAATCAAATCGTTGAAAACCATATTGAATTAAATATAATGAAGAGCCACCAAGTATAGCTAGGTTTCAGCTATATAAACTTCGAATTGCAAGAGGTACTGAAATATAGGAAGTTAAGGCTGGAGTGCATTACAAACAATTAAAAAAAAAAACTACGATTGGCAATCAATAACATGTTACATAACCAAATCAATAGAAATTTTCATTGATGAGCTATAAGCACAACACAATTCAAAATACCTCATAAGCTCCTGTCTCTCTATGAACCCTTGCTGTTTGAGATCATAAAGTTGAAATGAAACTGCAAGGGAGAAAAATTTAGGTTAATTGAATACAAATCAAATCAAAATCAAAACCCTAGAAATCAGAATAAAAACTCTAGAAATCAAATCAAAATCAAAGAGAGATGAGAGAGGATAAACTGAATTAATAGAATAACGGATGCAATCCAAGGCTCTCACCAAATTAATCCAAGGCTCAGAATTGGAATCAAATGCCAAGCTCGGAATCAATCGATTGGTGCTCGTGTAACTAACATCATCGGAGGGGCAGTGGCTGGTGGTGCTCGTGTGTTTGTGTGAGATGTCGATGGAGAGAAAGGAGAGAGAAGGAGAAGAGAGAGAGAGAGAGAGAGAGAGAGAGAGACGTATATACAAAAAGAAAATAAATGTGTGAGATAACAGATTGCTAATAAATCTATTAAAAAAACAAGTGACAACATTAATAAAAAAAAATCTCAATGTAAAGAATGTGTAATTTTAACAAGAATAAAGCTTCGTCGCTCGAATTTCTCCCCCTCTAATCCCCGAATGTCCAAAACGATGTCGTTTTGGGCATTCTTTTTTTTTCTTTTTTTATTTTTCTTCTTCTTCAACGAGTCTGAGACAGAGGGAGAGGGAGAGGGAGAGAAGAGAGGGGAGCAGCAGCTCCGACCGCCTCCGACTGCCATCATCGCAGCAGCAGCTCTGATCGCCAATCGTTAGCTCGTCGCAGCCCGTTCGTCGTAGCAACAGCCCGTCGCCCGTCGCAGCCCCTCAGCTCGTCGCAGCTCCGGCCCCGCCTCCGCCTCATCCTCCCCCCTGTGGTTATGGCCCCCTCCAGTCGTCCTCCTCCCTTCTCCTTTCTTCTCTTCTCTTCTCCTTCTCTGCTTCTAAAAAAAAAAAAAAAAACTAGGGGGATTCGGGGGAGCTCATTTTCGAGCTCCCTAGCATTACTCTTTTAACAATATCAATAAATAAAAAAAAAAAATTGGAGTAGAAAATTTTAGAAAAAAAAGATTTAAGTATTAGGCCTTGTTTGTTATCCTCTAAAATAATTAAAAAGTCAAAAAGCCACTATCTTATTTAAGTCACATTTATTTAAGTCGCATCACATTTCTATCACATTACTTCAAACTCAACCTATACCCAACTCATATTTCATAAAAAGTCAAAAAGTGCACTTATTTAGAACATCACAAATAACCCCTAAGTTTATAAATTATTTTTGTATTAAAAAAATCTAGATTATAACTAGAATATCTAGTTTATTGGCAAAAAATAAAAATAAAAATCTGTCATATCTACCAGAAATTTATATAACTTTAAGAATGAAAGGGAGTGTAGCATAAGTTTTTAAATAATTTTCTTTTTTTAACTTTTTAAATTCAAATAATTTACATATACTTAGAAGACAAAATATTTCTTAATTTTCTAAAAAATCACTAAATTCAAAAACATATAAAATTTAATATTTTATGATATGAAATGTATGTTATCTTCAGTGCAAATATTTTATAACATATTTTTATATGTCGTGAAAATATACGGCGCTGTTTGGTTGTTAATTCAAATCAATTTTCAACACGTGAGCTCGCGCATGACGTTTGGATACGACATTCAAAAAATTGATTCTGCGTGTTAATTCAAATTACATTTTGAAAATCTGTTTGGCAGCTTGTATCTCATTTTCAACGTTTCTGCCTTCTTCATCGTCTCTGCAACTTTCATCATCTACATCAGTCCTTCCGATTCATCATCTACATCAGTCCTTCAGATTCTTCACGGGTGGCTTCTCCGTACTTCAGATTCATCACGGGTGGGTTTCAGACTCATTTTATAAATAATGAATCCACCCAACCCGCTCTGTATTGGTATCGTGTTTCACAAATTGACTGAGTTACGATTTGTGCGTTGCGGATGATTCTTATTACGGGCAACCAAACAACGATGACTGCGAGGTGAAATTACTCACATATTTATTTACATATTTTGTTATAGGGAAATTATTTGAGAAATTCATCTTAATTTATTTTTAATTTTTTTCAGGTCAAATTTATCGAATTTATTGTCGAATCCGACGAGCAAACAGTGGCACATTTAATCAGTAAACACATTCCATCACCGACGATAACTATTCAACTCCCACTAATCAGGTAAATAAATCCTTCATCCTTTATCTATTATCTGAAAATGATTTCAGACGAGTCGATAAATGATTTCATTCTTCATCCTTCATCCCGAATTGTTTCAACTTTTTTGTTCTTCAAGAATAGTCAGTAAATCAATCTTCATCTGTTATGTATAAATGATTTCGGAGAAGTTGAAATCAGTTCCTAAATGGTTTATGAGAATTTATAGAGGCGCATTTTTCATTTCAGATCGGTTGTTATTTTAAATTATGAACTGTTTGAACCTTTCATCGATCAGAACCTGAAGCGGCAGTGCCTGGAACACCTGGCCGGTCGTCCCCCGGGTCGACCGGCCGGTCAACCACCCGATCCTCCCACTTCTTATGGTTTTGTCTTCCGGTTTTCCATTTCTTCGTTAATGGTTTGAACCTACCGGTCTTTTTTACTGATTTTTTTTTCTTAACCGGGCTATTTTACTAATTTTTTTTCCTTAATTTTTCTTTTACTGATTTGTTTCCTCCTATTTAAACACAATGTTTACTGATTTTTTTTCTTATTTGTGGTTATATTTCTGCTATCTGAATGTTTTTTTTTGTGGTTATATTTTTGCTATTTAAATTCAATTAATCTGTTACATATTTTTTTCCTCAAAATAAAATCTTCTGTTCTTTTTCATTTATCTGTGTTCTCCTTCAAACCATTTTGACGCTGTTATTCTTGTATATCCATCGCAGACTACTTTAAAATACTCTGTTATGCTTGTATATCCATCACAAACTAGTTTAAATATAATTTGTATGTTTATAGATGGATGGAAATAATTCCGATGACAATGAGAACACCAAAATGTGGACGTCCAGAATTGAAACAAAATTAATAAATATGTTCAGAGATGAGGTTAGAAACAATCAAACAACGAGCCGTACTACTTCGTGGACAATTAGGCATTGGAATCATTATGCAAATCAGTTGCACAACATATATGGATTTCGGTATACAGGTGTCAAGGTGCGCCAAAAATATCAGCGATTGAAAGCTGATTACCAGACATTTAAGCGACTGCAGGCACAGACTGGTCTGGGATGGGATCCTATTATAGGCACTATTGTTGCACCCAATGAATTTTGGGATAAGGTTTTCCATTAATCTGTACTATTTTCTAATTTTATTTTAAACATTTCATGATATATACAGTGCTTAATTCTTGTTTTGTAATTGTTGTAGGCTAACAGAAATGTGAAAAAGTTTAGGACAAAAGGGTTTGAATATTTTCAAGAAATGACAGAAATTGTTGAAAATTGTTGTGCCGCAGGGGCCCTATCTCGTGCATCCACACAAGGACCCCTTGTCCCAGAAGAAGAAGATGACATGTTAAATAAATTTTGGAACGCTGATGCTAGTGGGAGTAACGCTGGTGGGAGTAATGCTGCTGAGGCCATTCCTGTTGACTTATTTGGGGATGAGTATATGGATCTAGTAAAGGGCAAAAGGCAAAGGTTACAAGAGGGGCCCTGCAACCAGCCAAACTAACAGTGGTCGTTCCAAAAAGTCATGGTCAAGTGGGTTTGATGATGTGTGCGCAGCTTTCATATCCTATGTACAAGCCAAAACAGGACATTCACGTGCACGAAAAAATGAGACTGAGGCTGTAAGTGCAGGTGGTGATGATTATTCCCTTGATGCATGTCAAGATGCATTGCTTGAGCTTGGGGACATACCACCGTTGCAGTATGTTAGGGCACTGACACTGTTCAAGGATAAGGAATGGCGAAGGTTTTTTATGCGCACTCCTACCCATTTGCGCCTAGCCATGATCCTCGCTTTGCAGTGAACTGAGAAGTCTGTTTTGCTTGTGTTAGCAAATCTTCTTCGCTGAACTGTTTGATGATTTCATTATTCCTGATTTGGCTTTTATTATTATTTTTTTCATTCCATCATATCCTCTTTCCTTTTCTATGTTCGTATGTTTTTTTTTTTTGAACTTTTAAGTGTTTTCTGTTATATTAAAACTATGTTATGTTATTATAATATGACCATGTGTTAAATAAATTTTGTTCTCCTCTGAATTTTACTGTTTCACCAATAACGCTAACTATTACAGCATAAATAACATATTTTATAATTATGCTTTTACTGTGATGTAGACAAAGGCATATGTCATCCGACAGAGAAAACAATACAATGGAGCTCTCATCAGAGGAGGATGAGGATGTTGATGATTTTATGGATTTTTTGATGATTGCTTTAATGCATGACCATATCAACGCGTCAAGTAGTCGCCGACCGCAACAAACGTGTCCATTCAAAGGTGATGATTACATCTTCGGCCTATTAAATGGCCATCCAGAAACAATGATGAACGTTATGCGAATGGATGCACAAACATTCATTTTATTGAAAGACACTGTACTCCATAATGGCTTTATCGATACTGAACATATGCATATCAGTGTGGAGGAATCGCTTGGAATTTTTTTATACACTTTTACACAAAATGATCGCCATCGAATAATGGCAGATAGATTTCAACACTCCACAGAAACAATTTGTCAACACATAAAAATTGTTATGCGGGTATTGTGCAAGCTTTCATCATCGGTTATCAAACCACGTAACCTAGAGGATATACCGGGAAAAATTTTAAATGACAGGAGGTTTTTTCCCTGGTTCAAGGTACGAACAGTATGACTGTCCTGTAAGTTTGTTCATATCAATAAGTGTTAATAAATAATATTTTTTTTTATTATGAAAGTAATATCGAAGTTTGTTTCGCTTTTAATATCAAACAAATATCTGTCAATTAGGATTGTGTCGGTGCTATCGATGGCACATTGGTGGATGCATGGGTCCCTGCTTCAAGACAAAATACATTCTGTGGTCGGAAATCAACGGTATCGCAAAATGTACTCGCAGTTTGCGACTTCGATATGTTATTCACATTTATTAATTCTGGATGGGAAGGTAGTGCTCACGACAACGCTATTCTGCTTGACTCTATTACACGAGTTGATCTACAGTTCCCATACCCACCCAATGGTGACTGTCCCTGAATAACATACGATACACTTTTTTCCTTGTCTGTTTTTGTACATATCAATTGACAGAACTGTGTATTCATTATTTACATGTAGCCAAGTACTATTTAGTTGATGTTGGTTTCACGAACATGCCTGGATTTCTTGCCCCATTTCGGTCTTAACGGTATCACTTGCAAGAGTTTCGTGGCCATCGTTATGCAGGACCTATGGAATTGTTTAACCATCGACATTCGTCATTACGCAATGTCATAGAAAGAACATTTGGTATTTTAAAGAAGCGCTTCCCAATATTGCGGTCCATGCCAAATTACAAGTCTACACGACAAGGGCCTATCGTGATTGCATGCTGTGTAGTGCACAATTGGATCTGTTTGCATGCAGCTATGGATCCATTCTTTATGGAAGCTGATAATGAAATGGCCGCAGAAGCAGAAGCAGAAGCAGAAGTAGACGGGCTTGTTGAAGACCAAGCTGACTACGTTGACATGTCACAACATGGGTTAACGTCCCAATCGAACGTTAGGGATGCAATTGCTACTGCTATGTCGCAAAATCATGTTCACCATGCATAGAAAAGGGATGTGAACAAGGCAAGTGAATATCGTACTGACTACTGGTTGTGAATGCGTAATTATTTGGTAAATTATTTCAGTCATTATGACACCGTTACTACATAACTTCGCCCTTCCTTGTCTGTTTCTGTGATTTACTGACTTCTTTTATCTTCTTGTAGGATAACTAATACTGAGGACAACGGTTGGGCTAAATGGCAATGAAACGAAATAAAACACAAACATCATCGCATGGGCAATGAAGATAATGGTTTTCGCATTTCAGTGTGTACTTAAATATGTTGTTCATGTAATGTGTAATATGCAATTTTATGTATAGTCTAGCAAAGACAATTTAATATGTTGTTATTAATATGCAATGTGTTCTTAGTAACTTTCATAAATAAATATGTTGTCATTAAATTAAATGTGGTGGTGGCAGATGGGTGGTGGGTGGTGGTGGTAGGTGGGTGGTGGTGGGTGGCAGATGGGTGGTGGGTGGTGGTGGGTGGCAGATGGGTGGTGGGTGGTGGTGGGTGGCAGATGGGTGGTGGGTGGTGGTGGGTGGCAGATGGGTGGTGGGTGGTGGTGGGTGGCAGATGGGTGGTGGGTGGTGGTGGGTGGCAGATGGGTGGTGGGTGGTGGTGGGTGGCAGATGGGTGGTGGGTGGTGGTGGGTGGCAGATGGGTGGTGGGTGGTGGTGGGTGGCAGATGGGTGGTGGGTGGTGGTGGGTGGCAGATGGGTGGTGGGTGGTGGTGGGTGGCAGATGGGTGGTGGGTGGTGGTGGGTGGCAGATGGGTGGTGGGTGGTGGTGGGTGGCAGATGGGTGGTGGGTGGTGGTGGGTGGCAGATGGGTGGTGGGTGGTGGTGGGTGGCAGATGGGTGGTGGGTGGTGGTGGGTGGCAGATGGGTGGTGGGTGGTGGTGGGTGGCAGATGGGTGGTGGGTGGTGGTGGGTGGCAGATGGGTGGTGGGTGGTGGTGGGTGGCAGATGGGTGGTGGGTGGTGGTGGGTGGCAGATGGGTGGTGGGTGGTGGTGGGTGGCAGATGGGTGGTGGGTGGTGGTGGGTGGCAGATGGGTGGTGGGTGGTGGTGGGTGGCAGATGGGTGGTGGGTGGTGGTGGGTGGCAGATGGGTGGTGGGTGGTGGTGGGTGGCAGATGGGTGGTGGTGGCGGGTGGTGGCAGGTGGGTGGTGAGTGGTGGTATTATTTAATAATTGTGTAATTTTTATTCATTTTATTCAAATGAAGGATTTCGTAGACATTTATGAATTACTATTTATTAATTTTTGTACAAATAATTTTTTCAATGCATAATCTTTTTGCACAGATTGTTATAACATTATAACTATGTAATTAAATGATTCCAAAAAAAACCCGTCGTTGTTATTCATTACGTGAATAGAAAAGTTTATAATAAAATAACAAAAGTAAAACAATCACAATAAAACTCACCAAATAAATAACCAAAACAAAAAAAGGGAAAAAAATATAACCACCATATCTGTGAACTATTTTATTTGATTTTTAAACAAGTTAAGCATCTTTGTCAGGTGGTGTTGGAGGTGGAGGGAAATGCTGATGGTATAGCTGAGTGACTCGATGGTCAATCAGATCAATGCGGTTCCTTGTCAGTTCAGCACGTCTCTCTGAGTCTACACGAAACTCACCAAATTGATGAATTAGTGAGTTATGAGCGGTGGCAATTTCATCGAACCGAGTACCCAACGTATTGAGCTGATTAGCTATTTGTTGTTCCCATTGTAGGCGCTGATTGTACCGTTCTTGTTCCAACGCTAAATAATCAGTCCAGTAATAAGGTTGTTCATTTGGTGGCATGGCATTGTCATTGGGTGCTTTCTCATCAGGTATTGATTGATTTTCAAGATTAATAGAGCCCATCAAGGTGTCAGCACTACCAGCTCGGGTCAGTGTATACTCAGAAATTGGTGAAGTGATTCTGATCCATCCTTCACCTTCAAGGTTCACATCATGGGCTTTGAAA
The DNA here is from genome assembly GCF_004153795.1 of Camellia sinensis. NCBI lineage: Eukaryota > Viridiplantae > Streptophyta > Magnoliopsida > Ericales > Theaceae > Camellia > Camellia sinensis. The sequence continues at coordinate 453,622 of NW_021026200.1, forward strand.
ATTATGGTTAACAAAGCTCCAAAAGGTAGTGACCGGCCACTCAGAGTATCCAATTTTGCAAGCATCATTTCTTTTAGTAATATAAAGCATAAATCTAATTTTTGTCCAATTTCAAAACAATATAACAAGTAAACTTGAAAACATGAAACACTATTATAATGTCCTTTTTTGGGAGTGATATTTTCAACTATCCATCGATGGAGAATACGAAGGTGAGGCTTTAAATGGCTGACTTGTAAATTAGTGCCACTAAATCGGTTGTCACAAATTGTGGTATAAATCTGAGTGACATCATCAACAATTTTTTCTAATGCGGCCTCATTTTGAAAATAACATTGTAAATCTCCTGTTTCAACTCCAATAATTTGTGCAAAACGACGGAGAGAGAGTGTGATTCTTTCCCCTTAACATAAGAGGTAAGACTGAACGGTTCATTTTGTTGGTCACCCAGTGTGAAGTGAACATACAATAATCGTAGAAGACGGGGATATATCTTATTTGGCAAATTATTTAATGGTAACCATCCCATTGTATCTAATTTGCCAAGTAAGAGTGAATCATATTTAGAAGGTAGTTTTACGTTTCTCCCCGTAATAATTGGTCGAGTAATGAAATGTTCATAGGCTTGTTCATAATGATATGTTGCAAAATTATTAGTTGGATAGCCATCATGTTGTTGCTGTGGTGGTGGTACAGGGTTTGAGGATTCACCAAGTTCGGGCCTGATTCGTTTTGTTCTTGGCATGATGACTGCAAAAATGAAAGAAAATTGTATATTAAAACATATAAGAGGTAAAAAATATGTATGAAAATATATCAACCATTAGTATATTTTTGTGCATACAAACTTATTTTTATGTAAAAAATAAATATAAAAAAATTTGGTGACAAAATTTAATTAGACAGATGCCATAGAAACAGATTTTTATAAAAAAAAAAAAAAAAAAACCATAGGGAATGATATTTCTCATTTATATTGGGTTTGTTTCATTCAGTTTATTATAACTTAGAAACTGATAATCAGAAAAATAAATGATAGTGTGACAAAATTAGAACAGAAATCAGAAAATATAACAGAAGAAAATGGAACAGATACGAAACAAAGCGAACAGATACGGAGGTGGAATGGTGACTGGGCCGGGATGACCGGCCGGATGTCCCGTGGGATGACCGGCCGGTTGACCGGTGAGATGACCGGCCAGTTGTCCTCTTCTTCCCTCCTCACTCCCTCTGAAGCTAATGTCTGAAGCTAATATCTGAAGCTAATATGAAGATGAACTGGCATCAAAACTAACCTGTAAATTATGGAAGTGGAGAAGGAGGACCTAATGAGATGGTGGATATGCTTCTATTTCTCTAATTTTTGTTTTCTGATGTAACTGGAGAAGGTGTTTTGAGATGGTGAAGTTGGTATGGTAAACGGAATGAGATTCAGATTTAATAGAAATGGTGAGATTCAAAAGATTCAGTTTGGAATTTTTTTTTATTTACTTTTTATTTGTTAATTATTATTTGATTTTAATATTATTACTTTTTATATATATATCACATCTGTGTACTGAGTACACAACTGCAGCCTCTCCTTTTTCTTTACCTCAGTGTTGAACACACAGCTATGAAACAATAGGGGGTAGGTAATAAGTAAGTGAAATTACTATCTTACCCTTTATATTTTGTTCTATGTAATTACTTTCCATTTAAGTCAAGAGGGGCATAATAGTCATTTTGTATGTCAATCCCACAATTATATGAGCTCAACAGGTACAATAATGCATTGCATTTCTGTTGCCACATATGGACGAAATTCATAACATGTAATAAATGGAAAAAAATTGATAATGTTTTGTAAGATTTACGTTATGATTTGTATTTTAAAATATTAAATTTAGTGTATTTTTTCCTTCTTTATTAATATGTATTTTCAAAAGTTGTTGACTTTAACAAAATGTTAGAAAAAAATTAAAAACGTGTTTTACAAATGAATTGATAGAAAAATTAATTGGCAGAAAATAATTGACATAGGTTTATTTTAAAATGAAAAAATTATTTCGAAAAAACAATTGTTCAAAAAAATTACAAAATAAAAAATTAATTAACAAAAAAAATCAATTTTTAATTTCAGTATTTTAAAAATAGTTTGGTTATTATTGTTGATAAAAAAATATGAATATCGATATATGAGTTGTGTGTTTGATGATAAATTATTGGTTAAATTAAGTTTTGAAAACTATTTTCAAAACACATCACCAAACAAATTTTCACCTTTCACATGTCACATCAAACTTTCAAAACTTAATTCAAAATACATCTTCAAAACACAATTCAAAACTCTATTTAAAAACTATAACCAAACAAATTTTCTACACTTAAATCATAATTCTACAACCCACAAACTCAAAATACAACTCATACTCTCAAATCACATTTACAAAACACAACCAAACGCAGGCTTATTTTCCTATATAGTGTTGGTTCGGTGAAAATAAAATAATATATATTTGAAATCCAAAGCAAATTACAGAGGCATATTTATGACTATTTCCATAATCCAAAATTACTCATCTCTGATTAAGTTGGGCCATTTAAATTAAAAAAATGTAACATGTTGGAAAAATTTTATGGCCATTTGAACTCGTTTCTCATTCTTTTTACTTCTCTAATAGGTTAATTATTTTAGCTAGTCTAAATTAAATAGATAAATTATACTTTTCACCTTAATGCCTTGTTTGATAAAGGTTTTTTTTTCTCTTTTCTTTTTAACTATAAACAATATCTTATTTGATTTACTAACGACACGTGATGATGTGAACCCATACAATAAGTCTTTCATTTCAAAAAATTTATAAATCAATCAGTTGAGCAAATAGATCACATTGGACAGGAATTTTCTTTTATAGTGGAAAATGAAAAGGACAAGTTCACCAAAATAAGAGACCAGACTAGTGATAAAGCTAGGCATATCATGCCTTTTTTTATTACTATATCAAGCCTAATATTGGTATGTTTTCAAGGTAATACGGTTATTACATAAATGATCTTATTAATCAAACAGCTTATTGGTCATTTAATAGCCCAAATTGACAAGTGATTATATGCATTCTAAAGTCCATCCACACTTTCAAGCCACAATATCATCCCATTCTTAAGAATCTTTCCATCTCAAAATAAATAAACTTTTATTGTTTAATTAATTTAGTCTTTTGCAAAATTCAATTCTTAGTTAATCAACCTCACCCAAATTCAATCTAATTAAAATAGAAGTTTGCATTCAATTCAACACATTTTAACCTAACTAGTCCCTCTAAGTACAATACTTAAACGAAACAACTATTTTAAGGAATTAGTCTATTCTAAACAATTAGTGTTTAATACAGTGATTATTTTTTATTGAAAAATGACCCAATATTATGTTTTAAAATAATTTTATATGAATGTACATGTAAATATTTTAAAATTAAAATTGAGTTTCTTTTTCTTTTCTATCTTTTGCTTTCTTTGCTTGGGGATCGGCCTCCATCGCAACCAAAATAATAATAATATTAATAATAAATAAATAAATCCTCTCTACTTTGGTTAACTAATTAGGAACATATTAACAATCCTACAAACTACTAATCACACTGTATCATCATTGCATATCTACATTTACTTTCCATTTCACTCAGTGGGCATTTGAGGTTGGTTTTCTAAATATATTTTTTTTTAATTTTTTAAACATTTTTTTTTTGTATTTGTTAGTTAATGCGGTTGACAATTTAAAAAAAAAAATTACTTTTTTATTAGCAAAAATAATTGACCTGACATTTGACGCTCTTTACTTATGATAAATGTCTTGATGACTTTTTATTTTTTTATGAGTTGTACTATTAACACCACATAAATTATTTTGAATTTTTTATTTTTTTTTGGACCCTTCACTTATAAATTTTGAAACTCTTAAAATTTATTTTTCCTATCCAAATAATACCAAAATTATCTTTGTGAAAACATTCTACCTATTGAATGCACACCCTCCGTACCCCCACACTCTAAAAAAACTCTCTTCCAACAAATTCTAACAAAACCCACGAAGAAGAAGAAGGAGAAGAACCAAGTGTGATTACTGTCTTTGTTGCCTTATCCTTTTATTTGGTTTAACCATTGTCACACTTAGTATGCGTTCCCTCTCTCTCTCTCTCTCTCTCTCTCTCTCTCTCTCTCTCTCTCTCTCTAACTTCAAAAAATAAAAACTTTCGCAAGCGTTAAGAATTTTGACTATTCCAAGTTTTAAGAAATTTCTATGTTCGAATCTGCATTCTCGAACATTACTTATTTGTTCGGGATGCGTTCCTGAACAAATAAGTAACGTTCGAACCTGTATTCCCGAACCATAGGAAACATAAAATCCATCGTCTAACAACGACTTTCGCCGATTAGAGTTTAACATTATTTGATTAACGAAGATAATTACACATCAACCAGTATCATTTGGTCAAAGTTTAATACTTTGGATTAACAAAGATAAGTAGCACCAACCAGTTTCATAAAGAACTAAAACTGAAATTTTTTAGATAATAAAAAACATGTTATAAACATGTAAATCTACTTCGCTAGAACTTCATATGTCTACATCCAACTCTATTGTTTCAGTTGTCGCTACACTTGATCCTACGAGTGACGTGAAATGGTGCACTCAGGCCTGTTTTTGAAAGAATAATAAATGTTCAATTACCGATTTCTGAACAAATAAACAATGTTCGGGGCCTTTGTTCCGGAATTTCAGTCATATGTTCGAAGAGTTCAGTCTCGAAAAATTGACGAATATATTTTATTATTTTTGTCATTTTTTTTCAAAAAACTTACCCTTATAAGGCCAATCTTGTCACGCCCCATATTTTAATTATTCGGAAACATTACCAAAAGCCTTCAATTTAGGTTCATTTTTTTTTTCAAATATCTATTACCCTTGAGTAATAAAAACATAATAATACATGTTCTCTCTCTCAATGAATACAACAATGGTAATAATACATGCCAAGCTTCTGCTACAAAGCTATAAATAAATAATTACAAACACCAAGATACATTATTCATTCATTTCACATCTATGATGAAATTATACATAAAAGATACATGGACTCCATAACTCTTCAACTAATGAATCCGAATTTCTCTTCCTAAAAAAATAAATAAATAAAACAACGAGGGATGAACACTAATGCCTAGTAGGAGTCTCATAGTTTTATAACAATAGCTAACAGATAGATAGAAATGATCATGCATGTAGGGTGATACCATATAGTAAGGTGACATTTTGTAATTTCCAAAATATTACATGTAGAGTACCTTTTTTCAAAATTTATTTGAACATTTTAAAGAAAACTTTCATCCATAAAAATTATCCTTTATCATCAGAAAAATCATAATTCTTCTTTTTAAAACAAATGTGCTTAAGGAACAACATCATTTTAAATTTATTAACCCAATTTCAAAATATTCTTCATTTCATTTCCATTTTAATATTCCTCTTTTGATTCCTTCATTTTTGTTTTTTTTTTCTTTTTACAATTCACAATTATTATATCTCCATAACCTCAACCTCAAAGTTCAAGTTCCCTTAATACTCAAAAAACACCCCTCATGCACTCCATTCTCACTTGTCTATCCATTATTGCTATAACTCTATAACTTAAAAATCCAAATCTCCTTTACATTCAAAAATAATTCTCCTACACTCAACTTCTACTTGTCTAACAACTATATCACACCATCATTTACATTCTCAAATTATATTTCAACATAACACAGGATTAATAAACCCTTTCAATTCAATTTGTAAATTATTTACAGAACAATATTCATAATCTAATTTTATAGTCACAAACAATTTAGTAAGTGCATCATCACCAATTCCTAATCCACTTACCTCTTTCATATTCCATTCTTTTCAAATAATGTCTATATACATTTCCTCCTTATTCCAAATTACACATCAAATTGCAATTTCGCAAATTCATCACAAGTCATACATATTATCACCAACTCAACACACTTCTCAACACATTTCACCTTTTGCCGACTTGATACGGCGGGATAACGGACACTCGACTAATAACATCTTCCACCTTTTGCCGGCTCCATAACTGGCGGGAAGTGGACTCCCAAGAAAACATTTTCATTTTTAAACATTTTTGAAACCATTTATTTCCAAAAATCATATTTTTTCACATTTGCCGGTTCCATAAACAGCGAGCTTGTGGGCACCCAAAAACATTTTTTTTCAAAAACATTTTGACCTTCTACATTTGCCTGCTCCATAAATGGCAAGGAGTGGACACCCAAAATCATTCGTTTTTCCACATTTGTTGGCTCCAGAACAGGCAGGACGTGGACACCCAAAAATATTTTTCTCACATTCGCCTAGCGATATGCGCAGATAAGGAAAATGGGTATCTTGACTCCCCGCGCGGGCACCAATTTCAACTCAACCCATACATCTCAAAAATCATATTTTTTCACATTTGCCGGCTCCAGAAACAGTGGGATCGTAGATACCCAAAAACATTCCCCACGCGGGTACCAATTACAACTTACCCAACACAACTCAACTGAACACAACCCAACTCAACTCAACACAATACAAGCCAACACAATTCAACACAATCCAACAGAACTCAACATAATTCAACACAATTCAATTCAACACCACTCAATGCAATTCAATATAATTCAAGGTAAACTCTTAAATCTCCACTTCATCACAAGGCTCATGTCATCTATACCATTAATAATTCTTTCCCCCTAATTTGGTTTCATATTATAACATGATTTACAATATCCACAATTAGAGTTCAATCGCAACTTTTACATAATTTCCAAACATTTCCAAAATTGAATTAAACTTGTATATGTACAATTTGACACCTCAATTTCATGATTCTACTTTCACTTTAGGCAAACCATCAATCGTCTTCATGTACCAAGCTAGGGTTTTAAGAGAACTTAAAGCTTTTCACCCAAACACTTTTTATTCCAACTCTTCTATTAATTATACACCCAAATTCATAAGCCCATAATCATAACCCAACAAGTAAACCCCAACATTTCAAACCCTAAACCTCAATCTCATGATTTATCACAATATGCTTAAAAATATAAATTTTGTATTCATATAAAGAAAATACCACAAATCTATCTATAGATGAGAGTATTGAAGAACTAAAAATCCCTACCTCAATGATCAAGCAATATAGCAAAGCTTCTAGAAGAATCCTTTGCAAATTCAAATTTCAATCGGTAAAAAGTAAGATCTTCAAGCCTTTTTCACTTTTTGGTAAGAGATTTTGGTAAGAGATCTTGGCCAAAACTTTGGGGAATGGAAGGTATTTTGGTAAAAAATCTAGGGTTTTTCAGACTTAGGATGAGGGGAAGGAAGAGAGAAAAGAAAATTGGAGAGAATGATCTAGAAAGGCACTTTTTAAGTTGCTGAATTCGCGCACTGCTTCCAGCACAGATACTAAAACTTCAAACGGGCATAACTCTCTCATCCAGACTCCGTTTTAGGTCGTTCTTGTGTCCAAATCAAAGCCTCGGAAACAAGCTTTCCAATGGTTATAGCCGCACACCAAAATTCAAAGTTTGAAACAAGAAAAGAGTAAAAGAGTGATGGTTGTTCATAGAAAAATTATCTGAATCAAAGTTTTTGGTCCAATCTTACTTTGCCATCATTTTACCACTTCGATCAATGTCCCAAAATAAAACAAGGAGGCTCCAAATACAATAATAAAAATGTCAAGAGCAAACCCATTAGTGCCAGAAATTCAGAATCAACCAGGCAAACTGCTCGAGCGTCCAATCTTACGCTCGAGAGAACAGATCAACAAAGTCGATCGCTCGAGCGACCACTCCTGCACTCGAGCGAAAATTCACAACTCTCAAAATCTCGAACAGACTGCAAAAGTACTGAGAGCCTCACAAGACCGCTCGAGTGTCAATTCTTGCACTCGAGCAGAGAGAAAAATTCTGGAGTGTTACAATCTACCCACCTTAAGAAATTTGGTCCTCGAAATTTAGAGAAACCGAAACAATAGACAACCCGCCACGGATGCAGCATAACTCTTAACTTAACACTCTTGGAATGTATTCCCAAATTTAAAATAAAAGGCGAAACAAAAGCTACTCAGACTCAATGGCAAGACATCACCACTAACCAGAAGCTAGGCTCCACTTGAGCTCGATTCTCAAATTTTGATTCAAAACCTCAATGCCCCAAAGTCAGCCGAACAAGAAGAATCATAAGAGACAGATCGCAAATACTTTTCGATCAACACACACATCAAAATCCAATGGGCAAGGAGCAATGCTAACCACTTATAATCCCAAAGTCCATAATAACTCCCTAACCAACAAACAACGTAGACAATGACTATCGAATGGTCAAAACTCAATTTCAAAATAAGAAAACCATTATTGAATCAAATACCAGGTGAACACAAGCAAAAACAAATGACACATTACATTGTACAGTCCAATAGACAATTCTCAATTGCATCTCAATTAGCAACATTATCAATTCTTTATTCAACGTAGCATTTAACAGTAGAACAATGAAAATCATTCATTAACATACTTAGATTAAGTTTTTGACATTTAGTTTAACCATGCATTCCCAAGTCACACACAAGAAAAGGAAATTTTCATTTTCCACATCAGTCTCAACATTCTCTCGGTGAATTCCAATCATCACCAAATAACCTCTGCCAGCCATCCAGTGACATCATAACACAATTGCCATACACACTTGTGTTAACAACGAATAGAAACAAGTACAATGCATCCAAAAGGTAATATAGCACGTGCGGCTTCCCATAAGTTAGAAGTTTCCCTCTCATTACAAATATCAACACTAACAATCGATATATACATTGGCACAAGCGCGCTTACTACAATTCACACTTAAACATTTTTAACTCAATTAGAGTGGTTTCACAACTTCACATCAACAATGTACATATATACATACAAGTAAGACCTAATGTCCTCCAGTACTACCTAAGGCACTTCCCCACCATATCTCTATTTATCCGAAACAAAGCAAATCCCAAGGTAATTAGGTATTAATTAACTTCAAATAGTATTTATTAAAACCACCGGTTGCAAGTCAAACCAAAATAGACTAACCCAGACCAATCCTCAAGTCTCACCAAAAGAGGGTGACTACAAGAATCCATCTTCCCCACGCAACTTAGCCCAAATTACCAATTTTGCACTCTCACGGTTCAACTGCCAACACACACATCATTTAACATCACAATTCATAATCATCATAATCCTCTTTACCACTTGTCATTCACACAAGGTATAAAACACGGACAAGGCCAAGAAATTTACAATGTTTTCACTCCTAACCCGGGGAGTTCCCATCACTTCGGGGTAAGCGTCACCCAAAATTTACCACAACTTATAGAAGACCCAACACTCACTAAACCCTTTCCATAATATTTCTTAAACTTGCTACCTTACTCATTTTCAAACCATTCCAAAGGGACTATTTGTCATCCAATCCTTAATACCAAACAATCAGTTAACTACTCCATAAAACTTAAGTTTTGGCACTCAAACATCCACACTACACCCGTTACTTGAAAACACAACCTATGCTTCTTCCCTAAAACCAATTCTAGCATCTCTTCATACTCATGAACCCTATACTCAAATACCATAACTTCTTTACACACACAATTACTAGCTTACAGCCAACGTTACACCAATACTACTCTCATCATTATGAAACACACTTCTTACAATCCTTTTTTCCAAACCTTTCACAATATTCTATGTAACTCAAACTAGTCTCATACCATTCTAAGATCTCACCTCACCTCATCTCAACTATACTCATTATAAACCATACAACTCTCACATTCGACGTTCCAAAATCATTTTTATTCAATTTAAGGCTCATAAGTCAATACACATTTCCACCAATACCTAGCATCTCCCTTATTGCAAATTAAAACCTCCCTTACAGCTCTTATTATTTAAATAATAACATCAAACATCAATAAACTGAACTCGAATCCTTTCCTGAGAGACTCACACTACCTACCAAGACATAAACCGGCTTAACATATGATCACACGACACGTAATCAATTTTAAACAACAACCACATAATCGAGTAAAGTCTACAAGGATGGCCACTTGTCCCGGAACTTCCAAGGAACTCTCACTAGAAACCACGTTGATCAAACGGGTTTCTAATGAGATCTCAAAGCAAGTTAACCTGCTACAAGCACTATCCTTGAAAATCAACTCATGCTCACACCATGCAACACATAATGTTCTACATCTCATATGTCCTACATGCAAACGTCCTCACCAAGCGACGCCAACCTGTTGTGGTAAAAATCACTTCCCATGAGCTCCAGGTTTTCAAACTCGGTTAGCTTTGATACCAAGTTGTCACGCCCTAAATTTTAATTAATCGGAAAGATTACTAAAAGCCTTCAATTTAGGTCCATTTTTTTTTTCAAATATTTATTACCCTTGAGTAATAGAAACATAACAATACATGTTCTCTCTCCTAATGAATACAATAATGGTAATAATACATGCCAAGCTTTTGCTACGAAACTACAAATAAATAATTACAAACACCACGATACACTATTCATTTCTTACACATTTATGATGAAATTATACATAAAAGATACATGGACTCCATAACTCTTCAACTAATGAATCTAAATTTTTCTTCCTAAAAAAAAAAAAAACAAGGGGCGAGTACTAATGCCCAGTAGGCGTCTCATAGTTCTATAACAATAACTAACATATGGATAGAAATGATCATGCATGCAGGGTGATACCATACAGTAATGTGACATTTTGTAATCTTCAAAATATTATACGTAGAGCACCTTTTTTCTCAAAATTTATTTGAACGTTTTAAAAGAAAACTTACATCTATAAAAATTATCCCTCATCATTAGAAAAACCATAATTCCTCTTTTCAAAACAAATGTGCTTAAGGAACAACATCGCTTAAGGAACAACATCATTTTAAATTTATTAACCCAATTTCAAAATATTCTTCATTTCATTTCCATTTTAATGTTCCTCTTTTCATTCCTTTTTTTTTTTTATTATTATTATATCTCCATAACCTCAACCTCAAAGTTCAAGTTCCCTTGTTACTCAAAAACACCCCTCATACACTCCATTCCCACTTGTCTATCCATTATTGCTATAACTCTATAACGTAAAAATCCAAATCTCCTTTATATTTAAAAAACAATTCTCCTACACTCAACTTCTACTTGTCTAATAACTACATCACACCATCATTTACATTCTCAAATTATATTTCAACATAACACGGGATTAATAAACCCTTTCAAGTCAATTTCTCAATTATTTATAGAACAATATTCATAATCTACCTTTATAGTCACAAACAAATCAGTAAGTGCATCATCACCAATTCCTAATCCGCTTACCTCTTACATATTCCATTCTTTTCAAATAATGTCTATATGCATTTCCTCCTCATACCAAATTACACATCAAATTACAATTTTGCAAGTTCATCACAAGTCACTCATATCATCACCAACACAACACACTTTTTAACACATTTCTCAATGCATTCCACATTTTGCCCACTTGATACGACGGGATAGCAGACACCCGACTAATAACATCTTCCACTTTTTGCCGGTTCCATAAAAGGCGGGAAGTGGACTCCCAAGAAAACATTTTCATTTTTAAACACCTTTGAAACCATATATTTCCAAAAATCACGTTTTCCCAATAATAATGTTTTTCCACATTTGCTGACTCCATAAACAACTGGCTCGTGGACACCCAAGAACATTTTGACCTTCCACATTTGCTGGTTCTAGAAACGACAGGATGTGGACACCCAAAAATATTTTTTCCACATTTGTCTAGCAATATGCGCAGACAGAGCAATTCGGCATCTTGACTTCCGCATAGGCACCAATTTCAACTCAACCCACACATCTCAAAAACCATGTTTTTGCACATTTGCCGGCTCCAGAAATGGCGGGATCATGGACACCCAAAAACATTTCCCGCGCAGGTACCAATTACAACTTACCCAACACAACTCAGCACAACCCAACTCAACTCAACAAAACACAACCCAACACAATCTAACACAATCCAACATAACTCAACATAATTCAACACAATTCAACAAAATTCATATAGCGTTTCTGGTTTAGGCCCGACCCATTGTATATCTGGACTCGGGTTTCATAACTTCGTATGGTTGTGTAGACACCCCATTTTTGACCGACCTTAAGACTCAGACGTCACCGATTGAGCACTTGGTGATGTTGCATATTGTGCTCGTTCAGAAGTTTCAGAGTCTTGGCCGTGAGCCTTGCCTCCGGACTTCCAGACTCTTTTGTGCTTTGCCTCGGTTTGCGAACCAGGCTCTGTTTTCTCTGTTTTCTCTTCGCGAAGGGAGGGAGAGGTCCCGCAGACCATCTCTCAGTGGCCGTACGCTACGTTTCGTGGTCGTAGGCCATTTTTGCCCGTTTGGAGTCCGGTTCCCGGTTTTTCAGAATCGTTGGCTGTGTGCCTCGGTTCGGGACCGCTTAACCATCTCCGTTTGCTCCGGTTTTTGGCATACTTCTTATTTGCTCCCTTTTGAGGGACACTGTGGTCCGAGAGACCGACTTCGTGGTCGAACACCACTCCCGGTGCCTAACAGCCAGTTTTCGGGGCCTCGGGCTGCGCGTTTCGGCCCCCGAACCTTCTATAACCCAAGGTTTTGGTTCATTTTTGGCAGGGACCTCTGTTCCATTGTTAGGAAGGTCATAGACTCCGACGGTGGTTCGTCCACCCGAGGATACTTCGACGATCAAGTCAGTACTTAATTATGTCTCAAAGATAGCAAATAGTGCTTTAACTTACTAGCCAGGAAACAAAAAGCGTACCTTAGACCAACGAGGGTACCTTTCTTTTATAGTCAGCACTAACCTGATCCCTATAGAAGCCTAGCTTCTCTTGGACTTTAGCCCAATGCTCATCCTGGACTCTCCAATAGATAAAGATAAACTCCCCCAAAGCTTTATCTTTATCCAGGCTAAAGTCCTCTCCCATTCTAGGACTCTTATAGCTTATCCGTTTATCCCGGTGTAGACGCGCTTGAACGTCCCGGGAAAATCCCGTTTTGGTCATTGGGCTCACTACAGTTCAAACTCAATGTCACAGTTCTAAATCTGATCTTGCAAAGTGCAATGCGAGATTGATAAATCACTAAAGAGTCCAAATCCGGCAAATCGTTTTGAAAAACTAATTTTTAGAAAG
>NW_021026200.1:492622-505122 GCF_004153795.1 Camellia sinensis
TCAAATTTCTCTTTAGATGTTTAAGACAAAATCCATGAAAGCAGTTAGGGAAAAACCTAGCAATTCCTTCCACAACGCCACAATATCGATATGATATGAAACTTATCGCCCTCTCTGATGCCAATATCTGGCACAAATGTTCATGAAACTAACACCAATTGTCCTTATTCTTAAAGTCAACGATAGCAAAAGATAAAGAAAAAAAAACCTACAAAACAAACAGGAAGATACATATCAGATATACACACAACTAGAGAAAATTCACATAGTGACCACAGCCATAGAAAATTCATAAAATTACAAATAGTGACCACAACAAGAGAAAAATTCACACAATGACCACATCTAGAGAAAATTCACACATTCAGAGAAATTTTAGACACTTGACCACAGCCAGAGAAAATTCACAAAATCACAAAAAGTTACCACAAACAAAGAAAATTAACACAGTTACCACATCCAAATAATAAGTGAAAATCCACTACATTATACACAGTGGTAACAGACTAAGAAAAATTAGATTATTTCCAATTACTTTCATTGCCATCTTTCCCTGTCACAACAAGTATAACTCCTTTGTATCTTCCTTCAAAAAAGTTCCATCAAGAAACAACAATGGCTGACAATAGTTGAAACTAGCAATGCATGCATGAAAAGCCACAAGCACTTTTTTCTGAAACGCTTGTTATCTTCAAAATCTAACTCAAAACGACTACCTGGATTGTTCTTCCATTCCTCATCAAAATCCCACCGTAATTGATCAAATGACAAACAAGAATCTCCATATGTAGTACCTTTTGTTTTTTCAACCCACAACTAACCATAATTATAAATGATTGAGACCCCATACTTATCTTTCATTTATTTGACAACATCTACTGGACGAGTTAAAGGTTTCGCACTTACCTCTTAAAGTATCAGCCCAGAAACTAAGCTGGAAGTCATCCTACAATGTTTACTAGTACGAATTACCACACCACACGTATGCTCATTGTTCAAAGTTCTTATGTAAAAGAACCCATTAGTTTTTTCGATTGAAACATGTACACGCCGTATTGTAGACACCCCATTTTGACCGTTTTTAAGACTTGGGTGCCACACTTTGAACACTCAATGATGAATTGTTACACTGTGCAATCGTTCAATTTTCTTCAGCAAAAGACCTCAGTTTTCAAGCTTTAAAACCTAAACATTGTACCCCCTTTGAACCAAAACCTTTTTTTTTTCTAGCCTAACCACTCAGAGAACTGATGGCCAACAAATGGCCGGCAGGCCATTTTCATTGAGTTGATCGTACCTCCTCATGGCCAACTGGCCATGTTCAATAACAGTATATATTTTACAGCAGCCTGCTATCCCCATGTGCATGCTTTGCACCAACTATCCCTTTGCTATTTTCCGACGAGAGAACTTGTTTTCCTATAAATATAAGGCCTCCCCTAAGGGTTTGGGGTTAGAAAAAACTTGCCAAGAGCCTAAAGCTTGACCAACCATCTTCTCTACCCTCTTGCAATATACATACACTACATACATCTTCTAAGCTTGAACTTGAGGCTTTGGCTGAGATTCTTGAATACAATTTTAGCTCCTTGAGAGTGTCTAGCTTGTGGTTTTTTAATTAGGAAGCTCACACTCTCTTTCAAGAGGTATAATACTTGGCATCTTCTTCCTTGTTCCTCTCTTCTTTTCTTGTGTTTATACACTGTTTTGAACTATTTTCAAGGGCTGAAATATGTGATTTAAAGTTACTAAAAGTGGAGGAGTTAGCCTCCCTTCCTTAGGCTTGCTTACTAGGCTTGTTCTCTTCTATTTTTGTTCATATTTTCTATCTTTTTAAAACTGATTTTCAGCATTGTTTTGTGCTATTTTGGGGTTGTTTTAAGTATTTATTTAAATTATGCTTTGAATATTGTAGATGTATTGTTGTAAGTCCTCATGGATTGGTGTAAAGGCTTTGGCTTCCAATCCATTTGAGTTAATTGTCTTTTCTTTTTTTTTTTTTTTTTTTTTATATAGCTTTCATATATGTTCATTACCGTTGTAATCACCCACTCTCCATTAGCACTCTGCAATCTCCCTCATTTATTTGTTTATTTTGATTAAGAGTTGTAACAAATAAAAGAATATTGTTGTTCAAGGCATAAGAAAGAGACCTCTCATATTTAATGGTTTAATCTCTTCGGAGGTTTATTTTCAAGGTATTACATCTCTCTTATGCTAAGTACAATCCCTTGTTTGATACCTCTCTTTATCGCCGGTGCATTACTTCTAAGGGACTAACTTTCTAGTTAGACCCTTCGAAATCACAAAGGAAAGTGCCATTTCCCCCATAGAAAAGGGCTTGAAAAACTCATTTCTTGGGTTAAGTCAATGCTTGCTACTCTTTATTGCTTTTGGACTTATTAGACGTAATCTACACTTCTGAACAAAAAAGAAGAAAAGATAAGAAATGGAAAGGTAATGTAAAATGGGCTAATAAAATTGGAGTAAAAGAGGTAAAAAAGGGGAATAAAATTGGGTTCGGTTCAATCGAACATTATATTGAACCTATTGCGTTTTAAATCATTACATACTCTTTAGTGATGTTCAATGGTTCATGAAACAATGTCTATCTCTTCCCTTGAAGTAACTCCATGATAGGGAGGAAGTGTTGTTTGTCTTTCGTTTTATTTTATTGAGTTTTTGTCCTATCGGTTCTAAGATCATCACGCAACAAATTTGCGACAATTGATGATTTATGAATCGAATCTACACCTCCCTTGATCATCTTCATGATAGGGAAGGGCAGAGAGGATAAAATCTCCTGGAAATACTCTGTTTTTGCTCTGTTTCAACTCTATGGCAACAAGGCATTTCTCAAAAGCATTGGCCGGCCGGCCACCATTCAGTATGACTGACCACTTTTCAAGGCTAGCCACCCACCTATTCTTGTACAGGCAGTGACATTTTTACAGTAGAACAGAGTAGAACCTGAGGCCAAAACAGAATAAGTTTCTGACTGCAGACAGAGCAGATTCTGGCAGTAAACAGAGAGGTTTCCGAGAGAATGTTCTTGGTTGTGTGTGTGTGGTTCCTACCCTCCCGTTCAAGTCCTTTAAATTAGTGCTTTAACATTAGTATGTGTAATTAATTAGTTGGTTTCATTTGAATTTGTAATAGCTAGTTAATTCATTTGGTGTTGTAATAATTAGTTTAAGGACATTCATTCGGACCCTCTTATGCGATGGCAAATTTATAACGCTCGTAATATTTTGTATGTCTTCTAACCCCCATTTCTTTCTCCCTTTTATTTATATGCTTATCATAGTAGCATCATGTTTTCCATTCTTATATCATCGCCATGCTTCATATCTATGTTTTATATGTAATGGGTTTGGTTTATCATTCTAATATCATTGTCATTTCCTATTTACTTGAATATGTGCGTTATTGCATGTTTTGAGATGCTCTATATGACATCATAAATAAGCCGAACCTAGTTTGCATTAGTCACTTTGCATATTAGGAACATGCATTTTTCTAATTATTTTCTGCTCTATGGCTTGCCTCAGTTGAGTACTAGGTGAGCATTTTTACTTTAGCATATCACATGTGTGTTTGTGTTACTATATCAAACATACTACCATGAGGCTATGTGCTTATTTGATTTACCTGTTTGAATGCTTATGGATGAAGGCTATGCCGCTTAAATTGGAATGATTTTGATTAATGTACATATGAGCTCACGTTTTTAAGTAGCGTATGTTCAAAACTCTTTTCAAACAAGCATAAAATCAAAGTATTCCAAAGTGGGTGAAATAGTTTATACTTGTGTGCCTCACATAATAATGTTAGCATATTAATAATCGGAACAAGGGCATATAATGTACATAAAAATCACATCATGATTAGTAGAAGCCGATCTTTGATCGAGTGAATGGGGTGCTCAATTCATGACCTTCCTTTCTCATACCTAAGTTCCTGAGCCGAGACAGTTTAGTTATGACGGACAAGTGGCCTTTGGTACAAGTCATGGGTTTCCTAAATTTGCCAAAAATATTTAGGTGACGACTCTAAAACCTAGCAATGTAGTCCATTTCTAGCATCTCTGATGATAAATGAATTTTATAAGATTTGCCATATTTGGACTCTCATTTGTTTAATCTATTTCACATTGCACTTGTGAAACCAGATTCGGAATCACGAGAGTCCGAACTGTAGGGCTATCATATCCAAAGAGACTAAACCCCTCCGAGGAGCATGAGAAACTAGCTACAATAGTTAGAATAGATTCGTAGACCAGATCAACTGATCCGTTTTAAATTTAAAATATTTTTACTAGAAGGCCTTTTCCTATTCCTTTTATATCGCAGGGTTGAAACCAAAAATATTTTTTGCTTTCTTGTTGTTTCCTTACGTTCTCGATAAAACCTTATTGTAAAAGGATTTTAGCAATGTTTTCAGTGATATTAGTAAATGCTATTTGAACTACTCTTTTTCTATCCATGTTAGCATTTCGTATAGAGATTATTATGTCAACAATAGTGTCCGTACCCATAATGGACATTGGTGCCCCGAAATTTTGATATAATCAACATATTTTTGTTTTTTACTAATTTTTCTTTATGAATATGAATTATTCAAGGTATATGCGTGAGACATAATCTACTAATTAATCTTAATGTATTTCTTTCCAATACCCTACTATAACCCTATCGTGGTCTCATCTTATATTATAATACCCTGAGAGCCAATGAAACTATTTTAGTTAAATTTAACTATCTCAATTCTAGGGCAATCACACCAAAAACTCGAGTTTCTTTTGGATTTCCTTCTTGATCAATGACAATGACAACATTGTCATCATATTATATTATCGTACCATTATCACGTTTGAGTTCTTTACAAGTACATACAATTACAACTCTAATCACTTCTAATCCTTTTAGGGGCATATTTGGTACTGCTTTTTTAATCACAGTAACAATAGCGTCACCAATATGAGTATATCAGTGATTGTTAGCTCATATGATTTGAATACACATCAATTCTCGAGCCGCACTGTTATCTGCTATATTCAAATGGGTCTAGAGTTGAATAATTTTTTTTAATCTATTCTTTCAATGCAATGAGCAAATAAGAAAAAAAAAATTATATATATTCTTTGTCCAAAAAAGAAACCTCGATTTTTCATTTCCAAGACCTATTTTCACATTCTTATCCCGAAATAAGAAATTGAGTCTGTATATGCATTTTGCATGCTGCTATTTAAATAGCTTTTCTAGCTATATTTTCTGTTACTTCGCCCATTTCTTAAAGTATTCAACCCGGTTTAACAACAGCTACCCAATATTCAGAAGATCCTTTCCACAAACCCATAAGTGTTTCTGTGGTTCTTACTGTAACTGGTTTGTCTAGAAATATATGTATCCGTATTTTCCCACCATGATGTGCATTTCGTGTCATTGCTTGACGCCTTGCTTCTATTTGTCTAAATGTGATCCAAGCTGGTTCAAAAGCTTGCAGAGCTTATTTTCCGAAACAAATATGATTACCTTGATAACATATTCCATTTATTCTTCCTCAATGTTGTTTACAAAATCTAGTTCTTTTGGGGTTCTAGTTGATGGTTTTTTTTTCTGAATTCCATCTCTACTACAAAACTGGACGTTAGAGTTTCTTCTCATCCAGCTCCTCGCGAATAAAAAAGAATTCAAAATATTTAATTTGAATTAAGATATACATATTTAATGAATAATAAATTCAATTGCTGAATTCTTTGAGATTTCATCTAATCTTATTAGTAATTTGTATACCTTATTTGAATATTTTGGATCTAAACATATATATATATATATATATATATTTAGATAATATTGTTTCTATAACAAAATGAAGTTATTTTTTGTTTTGTCTTTTATCGTATTGAATTGCACCAAATTTACTAATCTAATAAAATGAAGTTTTCATGGGCGAATATTTACTCTATATTTATTTGAGTTGTAGGTTAGCTCATGACTTCTTAGAATAGATAAATTGGTTCTCGGTTCCTTCTGCTATCCCGACCAATGAATCATTAGGATTCATTTTCAATAGAATTTTCTACATTCACGAGGTTCCATCGTTTCCATTGCTTCTTGTTTAATGGTTAGGTCTGAATTCTACAACGGAGCTCTTAATGAAAGTTGTTCTGGAGTCAATCTTCTTAGTCTTTATTGGCTCGAGGCTCTCGATTTTTTTATTCTATTTTATGAATAGATTCATTTAATTTTGAATGAATCCGTATTGATGCTTTATTACATTGCCTTTTTGAGATGACGCACACACCTCCCATATTGGAATTCTATATCATTGATATTATTTTTTTCTCTTTCTTTCACCTTTCTATCCACATCTTTTACTGTATTGTGCTTTATAACTTAGAATCAGATTTCAATTGCTACAATGATATGACCAATACACCATATCTTGACTTTTTATTGGATCCAGATAATACGAAGTGATGAGTTGGTTATTAGTTCTATAGCTATTAATTCATACTATGAGAGCTGGTTTTTTTTGAATCCTAACCCTAAAAAAATTGAGTCACACACTAAGCATAGCAATTATATCAAATGGTCAATCGAATTTTTACTTAACCCTATAGAAATTGAAGAGAAAAAAAATGAATGAGTTTTTTGTTTTTTTGTTCCACTACTGGGGTAGAAAGAAAAGGCAAGAAAAGGTTTATTATTCCTCATCTATAAATATCCAAATTTTGATACCTAATACTCCATAGATAGTTTGAATTGTATAGAAACAGTAATCAATTTTAGCTCGAATGGTTTGTAAGGGAACCCTACCTTCTCTGATCCATTTGACACATGCAATTTCTTTTCCATCGATACGCCCTGCAATTTGTTCTTGAATTCCTTTCGTATTTGTTTGTTCAGTTAATTCAATAGCCTTTTTCATTGCTTTGCGAAATAAAACTGTATTTTTTAAATGTCCGACTATAAATTCTACAATAATTTTATGGTTTCCATAAGGTTTTGTAATTCTTATGATAACAATGTTAAGTTTTCGGTTTAGACAATTAAGTTTTTTTTGTAGATTCATCTATAATTCTTCAATTCCTCGTGGTCGACTTTCTATTAATAACTTTGGGAATCCCATATGAATTATAACCTGGATCAAGTCGATTCTTTTTTGAATCTCTATATATACAATTCTCTCAATGCCAGAGAATATTCTCAAATTCTTTTGTACATAATTTTTAATAAAATCTCGAATTTTTTTGATCTTCTTCTAGACATTCAGAATAGTTTTTTGGTTGTGCAAACCAAAAGGAATGATGATCTTGGGTTATACCAAGTCTGAAACTTAGTGGATTTATTTTTTGTCCAATACTCTCGCGTTACTATCCATATGTATCATATCTTTATACTTATTTTTCCATCTAGGTTTTTTAACCATGCAAGATAGTCTCTATCTGTATATTCCCCTAAAGATATATCTTTCACTACAATACTTATATGACAAGTAGGTCTTTTTATCGGATAACTATGTCCTCGAGCTCGAGGTTTTAATTTCTTCACGGTAGTAGCTTTGTTGACTTCAACTTTACTAATTATTAAATTTGTTTCGTTGGAACCCATCTTGTAACTAGCATTTTCTATTGCAGAATAAATCAATTTAAAAATAGTATAACATGCTCAATAAGGCATGAGTTCTAATACCGTTAGTGTTTCTTCATAGGAACGTCCATGAATTTGATCACTTACTTTTCGCACTTTATGAGCAGACATAGATAAATGTTGACCTAAAGCGTATACTTCTGTTTGTCTCTTCTTTAGCATAAGATTCACCTCCTACAAATGAATGATAAGTATCTATATTTTTTTATTAACATTAACGACGAGATCCGTTATCTCCTTTCGTATGTCCTCTGAAATTTAAAGTAGGTGCAAATTCTCCCAACTTGTGACCTACATTACTACAAAATCATAAATAAATCACTTTTTTTTTGTGTGTGTGTAATGTATGTTATTTAATCACACCTTTTAAGTTTTATTAAAGTGTGAACCTTTAGAGTGTGATTAAAAGGGGTCATTTTTAATCACTCCCAAAGTGTCATTAAAAGATGATTCTATCACATGTTTTGAGTGTGATAATAAATATTTAGATCACATCTTTTAAGTGTGATTAATAACTAATAAAAAACATTTAGATCACAAATTTTAAGTGTGATTAATATTTAATAAAACCTGTGATTAATAACTTTTAGACATCTTTTAAGTGTGATTAATAACTAATAAAATATGTGATAATAAACATTTAGATCACAGATTTTAAGTGTGATTAATATCTAATAAAACCTGTGATTAATAATGAGATAAAATCACACGCTGTATGCATTTCTCATCACAGTTAATGCGTGTGATTAAAAAAAAGAGTTTGACATATTTGAAAAATGTAATACACACTATATACTATCCTTTGAATCACAACCATATATTGAATAGAATAACGTCATATATTTCATAAATGAAAGTTGAATGTTCAAAAATATATACAAAGGAATTAATAAAAAAAAAATTAATTGTGCTTACATATGTTAAAAAAATGAAAAAAAAAAACTTGAAGTACAAAGTCCTTGAATTTTTTGACCATATTTTGAATCTCTCTAAGCAATCTTTGACCTGAAAAATGAAAATACAAATTAATTCAAAGGCAAAATTTGCCTCTTTTTTAGAAATAATTTTGGGTTAAAGACAAAATAAAGACAATAAATTCACAAAGATGTGTGTTTGGAACAAAATAATTGAGATAATGTGGTTATTTTGTTTTATGCACTTGGACTACAAAATAATTTATGGATAGCAACACATGTGAAAGAAGAATAAAAATTGGATAGCCTTTGATTAGAGATATCCTAACCCACATTAAAAAATAATATAACTAGAACAAGAGATCTCCCAAAATCTTCGAAGGTTGGGTTAGTTATCCATCCAAATATAATAATAAATAAGGTAATTCAACCACAAATGAAAATGAATGAATCAGCTAGGCAACTCCAACATAATTAATATATAATCACACTTATTTAAAATGCGTGATTAAAAAAAATACAGTCTCACTTATTAAATTAAGTGTGATTAAAAAATCATTTTAGTTTTTTTAATCACACTTCTAATAAAAGTGAGATATTTTTAATTCTTCTTATGTGATCTTTAATCACATGTTAATTAAAAGGTGTGATTAATATATATATATATATATATATATATATAATCACACTTAGTTGAAAAGTGACATAAAAAATAAATATTATCACACTTAATCAAATCAAATGTGATTAAAATATCAATCTAATTTTTTTTATCACACTTCCAATAAAAGTGAGATATTTTAATTTGTCAAAGTGTGATACTTAACTGTTTTTGTAATAGTGCTACCATACAATCTATTATATAAATAGGTAAATGTTCTTTTCCATTATAGATACCAATAGTATGGCCAATCATTGTAGGTATAATGGTGGATGCTCGGTACCAAGTTACAATTATGTTATTTTATTTTTTTGTTTTTGTGTTAAGCTTATCAATTTTTTCTTAATAACTGATTCGCTATAAAAGGGTTTTTTTTCTTTTAGTGAACATGTCACAACTTACTCCTTTTTTTCTTTTGTTTTGTAAAAACGAGGAGAGAAATTTGATTTTCTATGCCTTGCGGTAATGATTCCTCTGGCATTACGACCTTTACCACAACGATGCTGTCCATAGATCAAATTATTTCGTGGATTGGATTTCACTTGACTGTCTACGGCTCCATTACGTGTGCTCGGGGTAGAAGTTTTGTATAAATGTATCGCCGTGTTATTAAGTATTTTGCTTTAAGTTCTTTTCTCTATAAGAGGTGGAATAGAATAACCCGGTTGAAGCGTAATGATCATACGTCTGTAATGCATTGTATGTCCCATAATAGGTCCCATTCTTCTACCCTTTCCCGGGAGTCGATGACTATTCATAGCTATTACCTTGACACCAAAGAAGAGTTCGACCCAATGCTTTATTTCTGTCCTAGTTGATCCTGATTCGACATTAGAAGTATATTGATTGTTCCCCAATAACCGAATACTTTTTTCTGTAAATACTGCATATTTGATTCCATCCATAAATCCATTTTCTTCCCTATGAGTTCCAGTATCGATAAGAATTCTAGTTCTTACTGTTCATATGTTATGGTATGAATATACCATACCAATTCGTTATGTATGGATGATGAGATTCCATTGATACAGAGCCAATTCCAATAGAATTATTGAACGTTCCCATTGGCGTGCATCCAGTAGGAATTGAACCTACGAATTTGCCAATTATGAGTTGGGCGCTTTAACCATTCAGCCATGGATGCCTAACAGGGCTCATCGTACATCGTGAATAACCAAATTCCAATTGAAATGAAATCTTTAAGAGGAATCAATGAAAATCTTTAGGAGGAATCAATGAAACGACATCAATTCAAATCCTGGATCTTCGAATTGAGAGAGATATTGAGAGAGATCAAGAATTCTCACTATTTCTTAGATTCATGGATCAAATTCGATTCAGTGGGATCTTTCACTCACATTTTTTTCCACCAAGAACGTTTTATGAAACTCTTTGACCCCCGAATTTGGAGTATCCTACTTTCACGTGATTCACAGGGTTCAACAAGCAATCGATATTTCACGATCAAAGGTATAGTACTGCTTGTAGTAGCGGTCCTTATATCTCGTATTACCAATCGAAAGATGGTCGAAAGAAAAAATCTCTATTTGATGGGGCTTCTTCCTATACCTATGAATTCCATTGGACCCAGAAATGAGACATTGGAAGAATCTTTTTGGTCTTCCAATATCAATAGGTTGATTGTTTCGCTCCTGTATCTTCCAAAAGGGAAAAAGATTTCTGAGAGTTGTTTCATGGATCCGCAAGAGAGTACTTGGGTTCTCCCAAGAAATAAAAAGTGTATCATGCCTGAATCGAACCGGGGTTCGCGGTGGTGGAGGAACCGGGTCGGAAAAAAGAGGGATTCTAGTTGTAAGATAGCTAATGAAACCGTAGCTGGAATTGAGATCTCATTCAAAGAGAAAGATAGCAAATATCTGGAGTTTCTTTTTTTATCCTATACGGATGATCCGATCCGCAAGGACCATGATTGGGAATTGTTTGATCGTCTTTCTCCGAGGAAGAAGCGAAACATAATTAACTTGAATTCGGGACAGCTATTCGAAATCTTAGGGAAACACTGGATTTGAAGACTTGATTTGTTATCTCATGTCTGCTTTTCGTGAAAAAAGACCAATTGAAGGGGAGGGTTTCTTCAAACAACAAGGAGCTGAGGCAACTATTCAATCAAATGATATTGAGCACGTTTCCCATCTCTTCTCGAGAAACAAGTGGGGTATTTCTTTGCAAAATTGTGCTCAATTTCATATGTGGCAATTCCGCCAAGATCTCTTCGTTAGTTGGGGGAAGAATCAGCACGAATCGGATTTTTTGAGGAACGTATCGAGAGAGAATTGGATTTGGTTAGACAATGTGCGGTTGATAAACAAGGATCGGTTTTTTAGCAGGGTACGGAATGTATTGTCAAATATTCAATATGATTCCACAAGATCTATTTTCGTTCAAGTAACGGATTCTAGCCAATCGAAAGGATCTTCTGATCAATCCAGAGATCATTTTGATTCCATTAGAAATGAGGATTCAGAATATCACACATTGATCGATCAAACAGAGATTCAGCAACTAAAAGAAAGATCGATTCTTTGGGATCCTTCCTTTCTTCAAACGGAACGAACAGAGATAGAATCAGATCGATTCCCGAAATGCCTTTTTGGATCTTCCTCAATGTCCCGGCTATTCACGAAACGTGAGAAGCAGATGAATAATCATCTGCTTCCGAAAGAAATCGAAGAATTTCTTGGGAATCCTACAAGATCAATTCGTTCTTTTTTTTCTGACAGATGGTCAGAACTTCATCTGGGTTCGAATCCTACTGAGAGGTCCACTAGAGATCAGAAATTTTTGAAGAAAAAACAAGATGTTTCTTTTGTCCCTTCCAGGCGATCGGAAAATCAAGAAATGGTTGATATATTCAAGATAATTACGTATTTACAAAATACCGTCTCAATTCATCCTATTTCATCAGATCCGGGATGTGATATGGTTCCGAAGGATGAACCGGATATGGACAGTTCCAATAAGATTTCATTCTTGAAAAAAAATCCATTTTTTGATTTATTTCATCTATTCCATGACCGGAACAAAGGGGGATACACGTTACACCACGATTTTGAATCAGAAGAGAGATTTCAAGAAATGGCAGATCTATTCACTCTATCAATAACCGAGCCGAATCTGGTGTATCATAGGGGATTTGCCTTTTCTATTGATTCCTACGGGTTGGATCAAAAAAAATTCTTGAATGAGGTATTCAACTCCAGAGATGAATCGAAAAAGAAATCTTTATTGGTTCTATCTCCTCTTTTTTAT
>NW_021026200.1:507622-510122 GCF_004153795.1 Camellia sinensis
TTGATGATAAAATCGAATCCTGGGTCGCGAACAGTGATTCGATTGATGATGAAGAAAGAGAATTCTTGGTTCAGTTCTCCACCTTAATGACAGAAAAAGGGATTGATCAAATTCTATTGAGTCTGACTCATAGTGATCCTTTATCAAAGAATGACTCTGGTTATCAAATGATTGAACAACCGGGATCAATTTACTTACGATACTTAGTTGACATTCAGAAAAAGTATCTAATGAATTATGAGTTCAATAGATCCTGTTTAGCAGAAAGACGGATATTCCTTGCTCATTATCAGACAATCACTTATTCACAAACCTCGTGTGGGGCTAATAGTTTTCATTTCCCATCTCATGGAAAACCCTTTTCGCTCCGCTTAGCCCTATCCCCTTCTAGGGGTATTTTAGTGATAGGTTCTATAGGAACTGGACGATCCTGTTTGGTCAAATACCTAGCGACAAACTCCTATGTTCCTTTCATTACGGTATTTCCGAACAAGTTCCTGAATGACAAGCCTAAAGATTATCTTATTGACGATATCGATATTGATGATAGTGACGATATCGATATTGATGATAGTGACGATATCGATATTGATGATAGTGACGATATCGATATTGATGATAGTGACGATATCGATGATGACCTTGATACGGAGCTACTAACTATGACGAATGTGCTAACTATGTATATGACGCCGAAAATAGACCGATTTGATATCACCCTTCAATTCGAATTAGCAAAAGCAATGTCTCCTTGCATAATATGGATTCCAAACATTCATGATCTGTATGTGAATGAGTCGAATTACTTATCCCTCGGTCTATTAGAGAACTATCTCTCCAGGGATTGTGAAAGATGTTCCACTAGAAATATTCTTGTTATTGCTTCGACTCATATTCCCCAAAAAGTGGATCCCGCTCTAATAGCTCCGAATAAATTAAATACATGCATTAAGATACGAAGGCTTCTTATTCCACAACAACGAAAGCACTTTTTCATTCTTTCATATACTAGGGGATTTCACTTGGAAAAGAAAATGTTCCATACTAACGGATTCGGGTCCATAACCATAGGTTCCAATGCACGAGATCTTGTAGCACTTATCAATGAGGCCCTATCAATTAGTATTACACAGAAGAAATCAATTATAGAAACTAATACAATTAGATCAGCTCTTCATAGACAAGCTTGGGATTTGCGATCCCAGGTAAGATCGGTTCGGGATCATGGGGTCCTTATCTATCAGATAGGAAGGGCTGTTGCACAAAATGTACTTCTAAGTAATTGCCCCGTAGATCCTATATCTATCTATATGAAGAAGAAATCATGTAAGGAAGGAGATTCCTATTTGTACAAATGGTACTTCGAACTTGGAACGAGCATGAAGAAATTAACGATACTTCTTTATCTTTTGAGTTGTTCCGCCGGATCGGTCGCTCAAGATCTTTGGTCTTCACCCGGATCCGGTGAAAAAAATGGGATCACTTCTTATGGATTCGTTGAGAATGATTCTGATCTAGTTCATGGCCTATTAAAAGTAGAAGGCGCTCTGGCGGGATCCTCACGGACAGAAAAGGATTGCAGTCAGTTTGATAATAATCGAGTGACATTACTTCTTCGGTCCGAACCAAGGAATCCGTTAGATATGATGCAAAATGGATCTTTTTCTATCGTTGATCAGAGATTTTTCTATGAAAAATACGAATCGGAGTTTGAAGAAGGGGAAGGGGCCCTCGACCCGCAACAGATAGAGGAGGATTTATTCAATCACATAGTTTGGGCTCCTAGAATATGGCGCCCTTGTGGCAATCTATTTGATTGTATCGAAAGGCCCACTGAATTGGGATTCCCCTATTGGGCCGGGTCATTTCGGGGCAAGCGGATCATTTATCATAAAGAGGATGAGCTTCAAGAGAATGATTCGGAGTTCTTGCAGAGTAGAACCATGCAGTACCAGACACGAGATAGATCTTCCAAAGAACAAAGCTTTTTTCGAATAAGCCAATTCATTTGGGACCCTGCGGATCCATTCTTTTTCCTATTCAAAGATCGGCCCTTTGTCTCTGTGTTTTCACGTCTAGAATTCTTTGCAGATGAAGAGGGGCTTATTACTTCCCAAACAAATACTCCTGCATCTCTATATAAACGCCGGTTCATCAAGAATACGCAAGAAAAGCACTTCGAATTGTTGATTCATCGCCAGAGATGGCTTAGAACCAATAGTTCATTATCTAAATCTAATGGATCTTTCCGTTCTAATACTCTATCCGAGACTTATCAGTATTTATCAAATCTCTTCCTATCTAACGGAACGCTATTGGATCAAATGACAAAGACATTGTTGAGAAAGAGATGGCTTTTCCCGGATGAAATGAAACATTTGATTCATGTAACAGGGGAAAGATTTCCCATTCCTTAGCCGTAAAGATATGTGGCCATGAAAAAGGGATTAAGTGGAACAGAATTGGCCGGGTGGTAGAGTCGTGGAAACACTTGTTTATT
>NW_021026200.1:527622-531943 GCF_004153795.1 Camellia sinensis
TTTCATTATATTCCATCTATATCCCAATTCCATTCATTTAATATCCCTTTGGTGTCATTGACATAAGAGATGTCATTCAATCGAAGAAGATGGTATCATTGACATAAGAGATGTCATTTATAGTCTATCTCTTTCTATATATGGAAAGTTAAGAAATCATCATATAATAATCGAGAAATTGAAATAGAAAAGAAAAAAGGGAGGTTTGTGATGATTTTGAAATCTTTTCTACTAGGTAATCTATTATCCTTATGCATGAAGATAATAAATTCGGTCGTTGTGGTCGGACTCTATTATGGATTTCTGACCACATTCTCCATAGGGCCCTCTTATCTCTTCCTTCTCCGAGCTCGGGTTATGGAAGAAGGAACCGAGAAGGAGGTATCAGCAACAACTGGTTTTATTACGGGGCAGCTCATGATGTTCATATCGATCTATTATGCGCCTCTGCATCTAGCATTGGGTAGACCTCATACAATAACTGTCCTAGTTCTACCGTATCTTTTGTTTCATTTCTTCTGGAACAATCACAAAAACTTTTTTTATTACGGATCTACTACCAGAAATTCAATGCGTAATCTCAGCATTCAATGTGTATTCCTGAATAATCTAATTTTTCAATTATTCAACCATTTCATTTTACCAAGTTCAACGTTAGCCAGATTAGTCAACATTTATATGTTTCGATGCAACAACAAGATGTTATTTGTAACAAGTAGTTTTGTTGGTTGGTTAATTGGTCACATTTTATTCATGAAATGGGTTGAATTGGTATTATTCTGGATACGGCAAAATCATTCGATTCGATCTAATAAGTACCTTGTGTCAGAATTGAGAAATTCTATGGCTCGAATCTTTAGTATTCTCTTATTTATCACCTGTGTCTACTATTTAGGCAGAATGCCGTCGCCTATTGTCACTAAGAAACTGAAAGAAACCTCAAAAACGGAAGAAAGAGATGTAGAAATAGAAACAACTTACGAAACGAAGGGGACTAAACAGGAACAAGAGGGATCCACCGAAGAAGATCCTACTCCTTCCCTTTTTTCGGAAGAAAAGGAGGATCCGGACAAAAACGATGAAACAGAAGAGATCCGAGTGAATGGAAAGGAAAAAACAAAGGATGAATTCCACTTTCACTTTAAAGAGACATGCTATAAAAATAGCCCAATTTATGAAGCTTCTTATCTGGATGGGAATCAAGAAAATTCGAAGTTAAAAATAATTGAAGATAAAAATATAGAACTCTTCTAAGATTAAGATCTTTTAAGATCTAGATATTCAATATTTTCCAAAAAATAATATTGATCAAAAAGTAATATAAAAAAAGTAGTAAATTAATAAAAAGATTGATACATAAGATAAATACAAGAAAAGGTAAGAAGAGATGCGCCCACCCCCTACATATTTGATGCCTTCTCCGACAAAGAAACTCATAACACCAACTCCATTCGTGATTCCATCAATTACTCGTCTATCAAAAAAATGAGTTAATTCAGCCAATCCTCTTATCCCTCCAGTTAAAGATGTTGTATAAAAAGCATCTATGTAACCACGATTATATGACCAATCATATATGACATTTATTATTTTATCCCAAAGAATTCTGTTAGAGCCTACTTTAGATTTAAAAAACAAATTAATTAAGTCGACGTTTTGCAAAGATGAATAAACAGGTTTATATAAAAAGAGTGCTATAAATATTCCGAAATAGGCTATACTGACTGAAAAAATAGCATCTTTTAGAAATTCATACCAATCCAGAGAATTGTTAGAATTTTGATGTAAAAGATTTATAGATGGAATTAACCATTTGGTTAATATATCCAAAGCCATTCTTTCATGATTGAAAGAAATTCCTATGGATCCAACAAACAAAGTAAATAGGACCAATACAAGTAGAGGAAATAACATAGTATTATCTGATTCATAAGGATACGAATAAGTGTTCTTATTGCCAAAATGATTAATAGTAATAAAAGGACGTATTATATTTCTTACATTCTCATCAATTCGATATGTCTTCTTTGAAAAAAAAGAAGTCATTTCATTACTATTCATTCTTAATAAAGTTAATAAACGAACACTTTTGTTAATCGTTTTCGAATAGGCTTTACCCCATATAGAAATTGAGTAGAACAAGGTACTTTTTTTGCCACTGTAATCCTGAAAATGAACATTTAAATGCCCCTCAAAAGTAAGTAAATAGATCCGAAACATATAAAATGCAGTTAATCCTGCTGTGAACCAAGCTATTATTGCGAAAATCGGTGAATATAACCAACTATCATTAAGAATCTCATCTTTGGACCAAAAACAAGCAAGGGGTGGAATACCACAAAATTCCACTCAAACCCCATCCTCTTCCATGCTGAGTATTTCATAAGGTATTGTAAATTATGCAATAATGGTTTGTAAGATAGTTTGTGAATGAAGAAGACAAAAAGATGATGAAAAAAAATTAAAATGGGTTTGTGTTGAAAATGATGAGTTTTTTTTTTAGTGGGTGCTTTTTTGAGAAAGGTTATAATGCAATTATATTAAAATAAAAATAAACACCATACAAAATAAGAAAAAGAAAATCAAGGCCTCAAAGGGCCAAATAAGAAACCTACACGAACTACAAAAATAGTCAAAAAAATCAGCTTCGATTTTGGGAAGACACATTCACCTTCGCCCCTGTTGCCGCTGCCCAATTTTGCCGTTGTCACCGCTTCTTTTTGAAGTTCAGTCATCGCTGAAAATCAGAGTTGAAGAAAAATATTAACAATAATAAGGGAGGAGGAGTGAGAGAAAATGAGACAGTTGTATATGTTGAAAATCTAAAAGTCTATGCTGAAAATAGGGGAAGAAACTCTTAAATCCCTCTTTTTAAGCGTCAACAACCTAGATCTATACTATAGAAGTGTTATTGGACCTCGCCAAAAAGAAGTTGAAAAGTCGTTGAAAATCGCCTAGAGAGAGACTCTCTCCATTATCCCTTGCAGATACAATACTATAGAGGTGTTTAGCAATATATTTTTTTGGCTTTTTAGGCTAAAATAACATTAAAAAATAAAATACGTCAAGATAGTCAATAAGACAAAATTTCATATCAAATCCGTAATTATTTCACTTTTTTACTTACAAATGTCGCATCCAACTATAAAAAAATTCAACCATTTTCCCAAACACAACTATTTTAACCTACTAAAATAGCCAACTTTCCAAACATTACTTTAGAATGATCAGAATGGTGAGTTTGCATTTTAAAATTTTATTATAGCGATCCTGGTTGTCCCTTTACTGTTCTGTTGTATTCCGGACTCGGTTCCGTGATGTTGGTGGTGGTATACCTTGTTGTCATCCTTTAATTCCACTTGATTGAGTTTTAGGATGTATTGAGCAGAGTTGTTACAGGTTGGTTAGGCTTTTGTTTCAATTCTTTGTTGCCCAGTTTTTAGGAGGTCCGCTCGAGCGGGTCTTCTTGCGCTCGAGCGGAGATGGCACCCTTCCAGTTTTTCGTGTCCCTGCAAAACTTTTGCAGGTGTGATTTTTACGCTCGAGCGGGTTTCTTTACACTCGAGCGGGTTTCTTTACGCTCGAGCGGGTACTTTGGCGCTCGAGCGGGTAGTACCTTTGGGTGTAAGTTCTGGGAAGAGGAAATCTACGCTCGAGCGGACGGGTTTTCGCGCTCGAGCGGATGCACTTTATTCTTGTGTCTTGGCGCTCGAGCGGGCCTTATTGCACTCGAGCGGACCTAGTTTTTTTGTTCTTGACGCTCAAGCGTTGTGTTCTCCGCTCGAACGGGAATGTCGTATATCAGTTGGCAGCTAGGCATTTTAAAATCACTTTTTACATTCTCTCTCTCTCTCTCACTTTCTAAAAAGACATTTTGAGAGTTCCTCTCTCTAGAAACTCCCTTCTCTCTAGGGTTTGATCTAGTTAGAGTGTTTCCTTTTCCTTCGGCCTTTGTAAAAGTTGGGTTGATCGTCGAGAGCTACACATTGATTCGAGAATATTGAGTTTTGGAGCACGTTGAGTTTCTTCATCTTCTTTCCTTGAGCTCCGAATTTGAGATAGGGATTCCTACTCACTCTTATGGTCTTTGACATAGTTTTTGGTTGTTTTGATAAAGTGTTGAAGTTGAGAAATTTTGGGACTTAGGGTTTCAAAATGTTGAAGAAGGGTTTTGTTATTTTGATTTCAAGAATGTGTATTTTGAGTTTCAAAATAATGATATTGTTGTTGGTTGTTGAAATATAGACCATTGGGTCAATATTGGGAAATGGGGTAGAAAACCCTAATTGGTTGTATAAATTAATTGGTATGATTAATTTGG
>NW_021026200.1:533738-613126 GCF_004153795.1 Camellia sinensis
GGGGGGCCTCCAAATTTAAGAGGACTGAATCTACATTATCTGGGCCAAAGACACAAGTTGGGTCTCAATATTTTGTTACTGAGCCAGCTGAGCATTAGATTATTGCAGCCTAGAAGACTGACTAGATCAATCCTATTCAAGCCCAATAGGCATTGAAGAGCTCAGCCCCTCTTTAAGCCCAACCAGATATGATCTGAAAACCATAGTAATTGATAAGTGTATTTTCACTATTTTTAATAGTTTGACTTTAAAATGCAAAGCTCTGAAGGAGGTAGAGTCCTTGGGCAGACAAACTAAATTGCTCAAGGGGAATGAAATCACACCATTACCAGCTAGAGATGTGGCTATCTCTTATTCTCACTCTTAACCAGTAGGCTCTGTTAAACAGAACATAACTGGAAGAAGAGAAAGAGAGGAACTGGTAGGAGTAAGAAAAGGGTGTAGGACGAACTGTTTGAAGTTAGTGTGGAGTCTGATGAGCTCTCTTATCTTCTTTGTTGGCTGTCTCTTCTCCTAGTGAGCAAGATTATTGTTCACAAGTACCTAGTACGTATCCATATGATAAACCTACTATTGTGGAGAAATGGGCGTTGGTGGCTGGCCACAAACAGCCACAACCTTCATGTTGATTGTGAGCTGGAACTGTTAGTGGTTGGGGCACTCACTAACAATCCAAATCTTAAGAGGGCTGATAACAACCCATCGTCCCAAGGTGGCTTTTCTTATAAAAACAAAAAATAAGTCAGCAGTTTTGGAAAGGATTCGTAGGCGCCTACATTTCACCAATAAGTGTTACGTGGAGCCACAAGGTCTTTCAGGGGGTTTCGTGCTTTGGTGGATGGACGATTGTCAAATAAATGTCTGATATACTTCCAGACATCTTATCAGAGCTATTGTTTCAAACTCCAGTGCCTCGTCTAATTAGGCTATTTCTTTGGTATATGCACCCCCGCAAAGATCACTTCAAAGGGCTTTTTGGGCTCATTTAAGCAGATGGCAGATTGCAACACCCAGGTTTTCTATGAGCTTCAAGTTGGATCTGAAAAGGTACCATTGAAAAGGTACCAAGGCTTTTTAAGTTTGAGACAATGTGGTCAAGCAGCACTTCTTGTATTTAAGTAATTCGAGCGAAGTGAGACGAGATACATGTAGGATCTCCGATGTTCCAAATATTCAAAAAACCTAGGTCTCCTTGAGCGGGGAGTGGTTCCATTTCTTGGGAGACCGGGTTGGTTG
This sequence comes from Camellia sinensis, assembly GCF_004153795.1. NCBI lineage: Eukaryota > Viridiplantae > Streptophyta > Magnoliopsida > Ericales > Theaceae > Camellia > Camellia sinensis. The sequence goes on from NW_021026200.1 coordinate 534,975, forward strand.
TGTTTTGCCACCGGGGTATGATTCGCGAGGGCGGAGTGAGCTTAGTGGTCTACTTGCTAGCTTTATGAGTGGTGAGTGTGACGAGACCCAGATTGTATTGCCGAGGGTGGTTTGTGAGTATTCGGATGTTTTTCCCGAGGATCTCGTTAGTTTGCCACCTCACCGAGAAATAGAGTTCTCTACTGATCTAGTGCCCGGCACAGTGCCGATTTCTATGGCACCTTATCGTTTTGCCCCAGCCGAGTTGAGTGAGTTGAAGATTCAGCTCTAGGAATTGCTAGATAAGGGTTTTGTTCGCCCTAGTGTTTCGCCGTGGGGAGCACCGGCCCTCTTTGCTAAAAAGAAAGATGGTGCCTTGAGATTGTATATAGACTACCTGAAGTTGAATCGGGCTACGGTCAAGAATAAGTACCCTATACCCCGTATAGATAATCTGTTTGACCAGTTGAAGGGTTCCCGTTGTTTCTCTAAGATAGACTTGAGATCGGGTTACCACCAGTTGAGGGTCAGGGAGGAGGATATTCCGCTTAGCGAGCGGTATGGCCATTATGAGTTTTTGGTGATGCCATTTGGGCTTACCAATGCACCGGCAGTCTTTATGGACTTGATGAACCGGATTTTCCGGGAGTTCTTAGACCGCTTTGTGGTTGTTTTTGTGGACGATATCCTTATCTATTCGCCTTCTGAGGAGGAGCACGAGGAACACTTGAGAGTGGTGCTTGAGTTGCTTAGAGCCCATAGGCTGTATGCCAAGTTTGAGAAGTGTGAGTTCTGGCTAGGAGAGGTCAAATTCTTAGGCCATGTGGTATCTGAGGAATGGGTGTCTATTGATACATCCAAGGTAGAGGCAGTGCAAGATTGGGCACAGCCTAAGAGTGTGTTTGAGATCCGCAGTTTTCTGGGATTAGCTGGGTATTACCGTCGGTTTGTGAAAGATTTCTCCAAGCTAGCTTCGCCGTTGACGAGAATGACGCGAAAAGGGGTCAAGTTTGTGTGGAGTGAGACTTGCGAAAAGTCGTTCCAAGAGTTGAAGGTTAGATTGACCACCGCTCCGATTTTGATTATTCCGGAGAGGGGGTTGGGTTATGCGGTTTACTGTGATGCCTCACGAGAGGATTTGGGTTATGTGTTGATGCAAGAGGGGAAAGTGGTAGCGTATGGCTCACGTCAGTTGAAAATACACGAGAAGAATTACCCTACACACAACCTAGAGTTAGCAGCAATGATCTTTGCCTTGAAGATTTGGAGGCACTACCTTTATGGTGAAAGGTTCGAGGTGTTCTCGGACCTCAAGAGTTTGAAGTATCTGTTTACACAGAGAGACCTGAATTTGAGGCAGAGAAGGTGGATGGAGTTCATTGAGGACTATGATTTTGAGTTGCACTATCACCCGGGAAAGGCCAACGTTGTGGCCGATGCCCATAGTAGGAAATCCATTAGTGATGTAGCTCGTATAGCCATCCGGGAATGGGAGATGTTGGGTGCACTTGGCGAGTTTGATTTGCTACTGGGCGAATCCGTTGAGGCTGCGTTGTTGCGCAGCCTACACTTATGATTAGAGTGTTAGAGGCACAGAGAGGTGACCTTGAGGTAGAATCCCTCCGAGAGAAGATCTCCAGTGGGAAAGTTGAGAAGGGTTTGACGGTGTATCCCGACCTGAGTGTGAGATACCGAGACTGTTTGTTTGTACCGGAGTCTTGCCGAGAGGAAGTACTCCAAGAGTTTCATCATTCACACCTTGCGGTGCATCCGAGAGGTACTAAGATGTATCAGGATTTGGGCCGCCAGTTTTGGTGGCGGGGTATGAAGAGAGATGTGGCTGTTTTCGTATCGAAGTGCCTTACTTGCCAGCAAGTGAAGGCCGAGCATCAGAGGCCAGCGGGTCTGTTACAACCCTTGCCTATTACCGAATGGAAGTGGGAGCATGTCACTATGGACTTCGTTGTAGGTCTTCCGGGGACTCAGTGGGGTAGTGATGCTATTTGGGTGGTTGTAGACCGGTTGACTAAGTCGGCGCACTTTATTCCTATGCGCGTGAGAGATTCGGTAGATCATCTTGCCGACTAGGGACAAGAGTCCTAGAATGAGGAAGGACTTTAGCATGGATAAGGATAACACTCTTAGGGAGTTTATCTTTATCTCTTGGCGAATCTAGGATAAGCACTGAGCAGAAGTCCATTGAAGCTAGGCTTTTATGAGGACTAGGATTGAGTTAACTATAAAAGAAAGGCACCCCCGATGGGTCTAAGGTACAAAATTTATATTCTGAACAGTGACAAACTCACTATTGATTATCTTTGGGTATGGCACCGTTTGAGGCCTTGTATGGCCGACCGTGTAGGTCTCCAGTGTGTTGGGCCGAGGTGGGTGATGCACCTTTGTTGGGTCCGGAGTTGGTGAGGGAAACAACGGAGAAAGTGGAGCTTATCTGTAGGAGGTTTGTTACAGCCTAGAGTCGCCAAAAGAGTTATGCCGACCGTAGGAGGAGGCCTTTGGCGTTTGAGGTAGGTGATCATGTCTTCTTGAAAATATCACCTAGGCGAGGTTTGATGAGGTTCGGGAAGAGTGGGAAGTTATCCCCTCGGTTTATTGGTCCGTTTGAGATCCTTGAGAGGGTTGGCGAGGTTGCTTATCATTTAGCCTTACCGTCGCAGTTATCCGGAGTGCATGACGTGTTTCATGTAAGTATGCTTCGGAAGTATGAGCCGGAACCGTTCCATGTGTTAGATTGGACCGACTTTGAGGTAGATGAGGATGCCTCGTATGAGGAGAGACCGGTTCGGGTCTTGGATAGGCGGGATCAAGTCCTGCGTGGCAAGACCATTCCTTTGGTGAAGGTTTTATGGAAACATCACAGAGTGGAGGAAGCCACTTGGGAACGTGAGTTGGAAGTCCGCGAGAAATATCCGAACTTGTTTATTGATGTATAACCATGTATTGGTAATTTTCTAATATCATTGAACTTTAAGAACATTATATGTGTCTTAAGTTGTAAAACATTGTGAATGTTTTGGTTAATGGAAATTTGTTATAACATTGCATATGTTCAATATATTGTGGAAAATGAGTTGAAATTGGTAAATTTCAAAGGAATGCATGTTGATAATGCAGGTTGTTATGTGTAATGAGAAATGCAAATTTCTATAATCTTTTTTCTATCCGTTGAAAATGACCGGATAAAAGATTCCAACAGAAGAAGAAATCAACCCTATATGTTTTCCACTTTCTTCCAAACTGAACAAAAAGAGAATCTCCGATGGGATTTTATCATCATCATCAACACAACCTATTTGTTCAAAGCACTTCAATAGATAACTACACACACAATCAACAACAATAACAAAAACAATATGTCCAAAATCTAAAAATTTCTTCATATATGCATCTCTACCTTCTATCTATCTGAAATCCCAAAAATACACACACACACACACACATATATATATATATATACGAGGAGAGAGAATGAGAGGGATGGAGTGCAAATTTGGATCATCAACAACAAGTAATAATGAAATCATAAACAAAGAGAGAAATTATACTGAGAGAGAAAAAGAGAGAGAGAGAGAGAGTCTCTTTCTTTTTTGGGGAAACACGAATCTCTAATCTTGGAGAAAGAAAGTGTAGATAAATATACATATATTTACATATATATATACATATGAGGAGAGAGAGGGAGGGGGAGGGAGTGAGTGCAAACTTTAACACTTTGGATCATCAACAACAAGTAATAATGAAATCATAAACAAAGAGAGAAATTATACCGAGAGAGAGAGAGAGTGTAGACATCCCCGAACGCCCCGGGAGAAATCCCGTTTTGTTCATTTGGGCTCACTACAGTTCGGACTCAAATGTCACGGTTCTTAATTTGATCTCGCAAAGTGCAATGCAAGATTGATAAATCACCAAAGAGTCCAAGACCGGCAAATCATTTTTGGGAAACAGATTTTTAAAAAGAAGTGCCAAACATGGACTGCTTTGCCAGATACAAAGTCGCCACCTAAATATTTTATTTTGTGGAGAATTTAGGAAACCCTGACTCGTGCCTAAGGCCACGTGTCCGTCATCACCAAAGTTACCTCGGCTCGGGAACTTGGGTACGATTGGGGAAGGTCAGCTATGAGCACCCCTGCTTGTCCGATCAAAGATCGGCCACTACTAAACATGATATCTCGTTTTTGAAAACACATGCATTCTTATTTCGATTAATTAGCTAGAATTACTATGTGATGCGCGCAGCAAAACAAGTGTAGACTAGATCGCCTAATTTGGAACAAAGCATCGCATATCCGTTTGTTTGGAAAATGATTTGAAGTTTGCTACTCGTAAGTAGGCTAAAATACGGATTTTAATGAATTATCTCAATTCAAGCAATCTAACCTTCACCCACAAGCATTCAAGCAGTTATATCACCTAAGCAATTAGCCTCATGGAAAACATGCTGTCATGTTAACATTCACACTCATGCGAGATGCTAAAGCATAAACACTTACAGTGTACTCCGAGCCAAAACAAGAAACTAGTTAGTAATCATGCGTGATCCTAGTTCATGTTAAGATGGCTAATGCAACGCATGTAAAATGTAACTAAGATAGGCTCGGCTATCCTAAGAATGGCATATGAGGTGCGACAATCCAATACATGTATTCAACTTGGAATTGAAACACAATGCAATTAGCATAATGCGCTGAGCCCGGTGCATGCAATACAGATGAATGATGCAAACATGCTATCATAAGTATGCTAATTGAAACGTGCCCTAAAACTAACCATTGAAAGCAGGTAAGTAAAATGGAGAAAGAAGTAGGGGTTAGAAGACATGCACACACTCACGCACACTTATTATAGCATTGCCCTCTCTCGGAGGGTCCAAATAAATAATACAAACCAAATAAATAATTAACTACTCTAGCTAATTAAATATTACAAAATTCTAATTAATTAACAAATTAATTACAAAAGGAGGTGGTCGCAGCCTTGCCTCGGAATGATGGGACGATGCATGCTCGATTCACCTCGCTCGGAAACCCGTTGCCATGCCACATGTTGCCTTTGTTTACACTGTTCTGCACCTATGAGAACTGCACAAGTCCCAATGATGCTTCTGAACTACTCCCTGAGCACTGTGTGAGGTCACCGACCAAGAGGAAACACCACCGGCCATGGAATTATGGTCATCGACCAAAAATTATATCACCGGCTGGGTATTGATAGTCGACCGGCACTGAAAGTTACCGACTAGCCATTTCTTCCTGCAGAATACTGGTTTGCTGCAACAGAGGACAGATAAGACATAGTAATGCATTTCAAAGCAATGCATGCACAACCACCCTCCCTATAATGTTTAAGACTCAAGGGAGTGTAGTCCTCCACCCTCGGACCATCAATTACGCATTTCAATGCATGATGGCCAAAGAAGCTAAGCGTGCAACTCGATATGGAATGAAATGCACAAAACACATAAAGGGCCTCAACCTCTACCATGATTGATCAAGAGGAAAGGGATGTACACACAATGCAATGCAACCTAGGCAAGCAAGCAAGCATGCAAATAACTCAAGTATGCAACAAATCTAATGCAATATGAGCATGTTAACATGCAATATGCAATAGGCATACAACCTAAACATGTAGACATGTGTAGCATGCAACAACATGCAAAATGAAACAAGCATGCAACAACATGGTGAGATGGACTTACACTAACATGGGTAGCTCTCAAGCATGCCAAAATCAGTGGCCAAGATGATGCAAACAAGGCACCGAAACTCATACAAACATGCACAATGCAATGGCCCCGAGCCTAAAGCACAAGATGCACCTCCCCAAGAGCATGGAAAAGATGAAACATGGACTGAAATTATACTACAAATGATGCCAAATCATTGAAATAAGCCAAGTTATGCATACTAAATGACACAATACACAAAGCTTACAAGCAAGATTGAACCAAAGCTATGCAAAACAAGTCATGGGTGACCAAGACAACCAAAATCAGATCTCAAGCATACCAAAACATGGATAAAATCTTCTTGAAGTCAAGCCAAAAGCATGCTAAAAAGACATGTCACAACATGACGCATGTTAGGCTATTTCATGAGATTGCATGGCAAGTGTATGGAGCATGCAAGGGCTAACCAAACCAAACCTAAACAAAGGTATGACATGATAAAATAAGCCTAAGAACATGCTGAAATGGACACAACATAGGCTAAAATGAGATGCTACTTCAAGGAGCAGACAAAGCTAGTGTGTGTGATTTACACTACAAGTGTATGAGGCATGCAAGGGCCAACCAAACCAAGCAAAAACAGATCTAAGGCATGTTAAAACTACACCAAAAATCTACTGAGATGGCCCAAAAATAAGCTAGAAACACATGCTCAAACACGAGACATACAAGACTAGTTTGCAAAATTTACACTACAAGTGTATAAACCATGCATGGAATGACCAAGATAGGCAAACAGTGGCATATGACAGAAAAATAACCACAAATACCAGCTAAGACATGGCCAACATGAACTTAACAAAGGTGCTCACATATGAGGCAAATATGACAAGTATTGAAGACAACAAGGAGAGGGGATGACCCTCTCCTTCTTAGGACCTCAAAACACCATCCCCACCATTGAAATCCCTCTGGATTTCAGTGGTGAGAAGGTCAATACAAGGTGGTCCCGAAACTCACAAAAAAAGCACAAAAATGAGGCCAAACAAGGCCTAAAATGGGGGAAACAATCCCAAACACAAAAGTGATCTTAAACAAACTTCAAAAACATGAAAAAATAGAACTTTTATCAGTTATACACGAAGCTCAAAACAACATGCAAGATAGGATAAAAGCTTGTGCAAAAATGGGAAATAAAGAGGGAAAAGAGATTACCCTTGAAGCTCAACAAGACCAGCAGCTTCTTGGACAAAAAACCAGCTCTTTGAGACCTCTCAAGGCCCTCCAAGAACCTTAGGTCAATGGTGGAAGTGTATGGCTATGAGGTGTGGTGCTAAAGGCCGAGAACAAACACTTTCTAAGCCTAAATTATAGAGACAAAGAGAGATATATGCTTCTTGCCTTAAACAAATTTTTGGAACCTCTCTAAAGGAGAGAGAGGTCATCTCTTATAGAGAAACAAGAGGGTTCAAGCTTCTTGGAGAAGCTAAAGAGGTTCAAGCTTCTTCAAGAAGCTAAAAAGGTTCAAGCTTCTTGGAGAAGCTAAAAAGGTTCAAACGGTTCAAGCTTCCTCAAGAAGATAAAACAAAGGTTCAAAAGGTTCAAGCTTCCTCAAGAAGCTTAAAACAAGGGTTCAAAAAGTTCAAGCTTCCTCAAGAAGCTAAAACAAAGGGTGCAAATCCTCCACACACGTGTATGGAGGGCAGGGTCTGTGCCACCTGGCACTTAATATCTGGCCAATTACTCGAGATTCTCGATTATTCCATTTCCTGATGTTAGCAATGTACAGCGGTCAAATAGGATCATTTTCTTCTCGAGACCTTTTACTATTTTTCATCATGTGGGAGTTAGAATTAATTCCCGTTTATTTACTTCTATCCATGTGGGGAGGAAAGAAACGTTTGTACTCAGCTACAAAATTTATTTTGTACACTGCGGGAGGTCGTCTTATTCAAAACCCCAATCATGACATCCCTTCTCTCCCACTTCACACCTCGGAACGCACCGTTCTTATAGAGATAAACGCGCTTTCACATCTTCTTAACCCGAAATGGCTAGGGAGAGGAAATGTAGGGTTCGGCCAACAGAAAAGGTCGATTGACCAACACAAAGGGCCGGCCGACTAAATACATTGTCGACCAGCAATCACTTTATGCCGGTAGCAATAAAATAGGTTCGGTGGCTTCAGGCCATGGCCGGTGATGCGTGGGGATAGCCAACAAGCCATTTCCCGCCCTCAGGTGCAAAGACCACAAGTCCTTGGTCCAACCAAGCACAAAACAAATAAGTCGAGAGATCTTGAGGTGAGGCGCGCGACCGAGACCTCCGAGAACTCAAGACAAACACGAACATAGATGATCATCGAGTGTTCAAACGATGACGTCCAAGTCTTGAGGACGGTCAAAAATAGGGTGTCTACAAAGAGCCTTTCTCCTTTTTGAGGAAACACCAATCTCTAATCTTGGAGAAAGAAAGTGTAGATAAATATACATACATTTACATATAGAGAGAGAGAGATTAAACTATACAATCAATGCATTTGGTCATCTATTCGATCAAGAAACTAAACAATATAGGGGGAAGAAGAATTGGATCGTTGTTCAATATGTCAGATTTTAGAGAATAAGTTCCGACCAAAACTTCCTTGTCATCTTGAACTCTTTGTGTAGGTGATGAAGAGTCAAATCGATCTAGGCCCCACTGCTATATGCAACAGCGCAGAACTTCGCTGCATTGAGAGAAACGCAGAAATACGGTAAAGATCAATCGACCACCATCACCAATGAACTTGAACAACTACTAGTGTACATATATCTGTTTAGCAGAAGATTCTTTGAGACGGCGATAGTGAAATCATCAGTTGTCTGTATGTTATAGCAGAGGAAGAGTGGGTGAGAGCCATAGGTCTTATGACCGGCGGCGGCGACGGATCTAGATCTAGAAACGACAACATCGAAGCAACGGCACTATCGAATGGCAAACACGGAAGAGAGTGCGCAGATGCAAACTACGGTGATGCTGTAGAAGAAGGGAATGGTTGAAGCGGTTGTGAAGGAGGCGGTGGTTCTAGTAACGATAGTGTGATGACAGCGTTACGGTAGGTTTGGCCGCATCTGGAGAAAAAGAGAACCCTAGAAAGAAATGAGAGAGAAAGATAGAGAAAGTGTGTCACACCCCCAAATTATTCAAAAACAAAACAATATCCAACATGGCACACACATAAATATATATTTCTCATTAAACTATAACAAACAATGATTACTAGATTAGTCCCATAGGTTCTATTTCTCATTAAACTATAAGTTGAGAGTTACAAATAACAAGTTGAATTTTCATAGTTCAAGAAGGTATAGACAATTGTAACAAATGCCCTACAAGCTTACAATCTCTAGGGCAAAGCCTTGATTGAACAAAAAAGACTCTTGGTCCCAAAACAAATCAAAACTCCGAACTAACATATCACATATTCAAAATGTTCTTGATTAAAACAAAAGGTTAATCCACTTTTACTTCATTGGGGTGGTTGCTGCTCACCAAGTCTTGAAATTTGTTAGATGGGAATGAGCAATTGCTCAGTAGAAAATATATTTAACCAAGTATATAAACGTTTGATTTAAAATATGCATAACCCATGACTCTTTCTCATGAACACTAGCCCTATAATCTCATATTCCAATGCACGTCATTCCAATTAATTCCACATTTCTCTGTCCTCACACGGATGACCAGTGGGCACCTTAAATCTTCCACATTCATTGTCCTTACATAATCGGCACGTGGACACCTCAAGCATTTCCATATTTATCATCCTCGCACGATCAAGTAAGTAGGCACCTCAGTTTCCTTGCGCAAGTAATACTATATCCCACATCAAACCAATTACCCAAAAACTCTAATCTTATCTCAACACAAGATGTCTCAACACACTCTCAATTCACCTATTGATTCCCATCTATTTACCAACCAAGACCCATGAACCATGATTAGGGTTTCACAAGCAATTGAGGATTTTCCTTCTATTTTTTCATTTTCCAAGATTCATGGTGTATACATTGTTTTTCATTAAGCAATAACCAATTATTCCAAAAATTTTAAGACAAGAACCATCAATCACCATTAATACTCATATACCAATCACCCATCCTACATCACACACATAAACATAGATATACAAGGTTAAAAACATTCATACCTTAAGGTTGTGTGTGTAAAGATGAAGACCCAACGAATCCATTTCCAAGATATCACGATCCAATCGGTTTAAAATGTAGCTTTTAACAACATCAACACTTTTGATGAAGGATTAATGATGGGTTCTTATTATAAATAGATGAAATCTAGTGCTATTAGGATTTTTGGGATGGAGGAGTGAGAATAAGAAAAGATTAAAAAAGTTAGAGAAATAAGTCACAAAGTGCATTTTAAAATATCTAACCCCGATCAGACCGCTCGAGCAAACCTTTCCTCGCTCGAGTGGTTAAGAGATTTTGAACATATCACTCGAGCGATCGCTTTACCGCTCGAGCAGTAAACACAATGTCTTAGAAGTTTTGCAGGTTTACAGTGAAATGGCTGAAAGCCTCACATTTCCACTCAAACGACCACTTGACCACTCGAGCAGTCTTGCCTACAAACAGGTAAGATATTGGGAGTCTCGAATCACTGCTTGAGTGACTACTTGACTGCTCGAGCGGTCTCCCAAAATAGAATGTTACAGGGAGAGAGTAGGCTTGGTTTGATGTGAATGAGAGCTTGTTTTCAATCGATAAGGGAGTCTAGGATGGGTAGTGTGGTCATTTTGTAAAATTATGTTCTTATGGACATAATAGTTTCGGGAGCTTCTATATACACACACCGTTTCTTCTCTATACAAATCTTTCTTAATACACACACTAAAAAAATAAATCCTAATATATTTGACTCACTACATATACCTATCATTCCACATATACCCTCAAATGTAAATCATACACACACACCCCCTCTCACACACACACACCCGTGAGACCCCTTTCACACACACACCCATCTGAGAACCCCTCACACACACACACACCCATCTCTCACACTCTCCACCGTTCCTCCCCAAAAGCTTCATCCATCCATTTGTTTCATTGAAGTTTTGGCATCATTGAAGTTTTGCCATTGAAGGGCATTGAAGAACATTGAAATTTTCACATTTTAGGTTAGTTTACACAGATTATAATCTTCTCATTCCTATTTTATTTGTAATGTAGGGTTAATTTTTACCATTTTCGAAATTTTCAGTCCACTGTGATTGCCGTGTTTCATTCGGAACTGGTTATTCGAAATTTTTGTTTTTGTTCGGCATTAGAGTTCCGAAATTTCTGCTTCCATTCGGCACTATAGTTCCGAAAATATTGATTTGGTTCGGCTTTCAAGTGCCGAAAATAAATTTTTTTTTCGGTTTTCAACTTCCGAATATGAGCTATAATTTCGGACAACAAGTTCCGAACAGAACAGGTATTTTCGGACAACAAGTTCCGAACAGAGTAGGTGTTTTCGGACAACAACTTCCGAACAAAAAATAATTTTTTTTTTTTTTTTTCCTTCTAACACTTAATTAAAACACTTAATTATAACACTTAATTATAACACTCACTACACACACTCTCATTAATTTTACACACACAGACCGTTATTATTTACACACACATACTTAGTATTTTTTGCAGATAATATGGATTCCATCCTTTTGGAATTCAGAATTGAACACTTGGGTGTTTAAGAAGACCTTAAATAAGGTGCTTAGGTTGAACTAATATCATTAAGCTACGATTACTCACAAAATTCTCGTTCCTAGCGGCTATGCAAGGCTAGCTTGAGTTAAACTTTGCCACTTAAGCTAATGAAACAATTAGTGGCCTAGGCTAATGAGTTCCTAGAACAAAATAGAGAACGATGAAGAAGGACGAAGAAAGTTAGAGAGAAACATTCTTCTTGAGAGCAAGAAGAGAAACTTGGGGAAAGGAAAGAGATATAGGAAAAAAATCAAAGGGAATTGAAGTTCATCCTTTTGGAATTCAGAATTGAACACTTGGGTGTTTAAGAAGACCTTAAATAAGGTGCTTAGGTTGAACTAATATCATTAAGCTACGATTACTCACAAAATTCTCGTTCCTAGCGGCTATGCAAGGCTAGCTTGAGTTAAACTTTGCCACTTAAGCTAATGAAACAATTAGTGGCCTAGGCTAATGAGTTCCTAGAACAAAATAGAGAACGATGAAGAAGGACGAAGAAAGTTAGAGAGAAACATTCTTCTTGAGAGCAAGAAGAGAAACTTGGGGAAAGGAAAGAGATATAGGAAAAAAATCAAAGGGAATTGAAGTTCATCCTTTTGGAATTCAGAATTGAACACTTGGGTGTTTAAGAAGACCTTAAATAAGGTGCTTAGGTTGAACTAATATCATTAAGCTACGATTACTCACAAAATTCTCGTTCCTAGCGGCTATGCAAGGCTAGCTTGAGTTAAACTTTGCCACTTAAGCTAATGAAACAATTAGTGGCCTAGGCTAATGAGTTCCTAGAACAAAATAGAGAACGATGAAGAAGGACGAAGAAAGTTAGAGAGAAACATTCTTCTTGAGAGCAAGAAGAGAAACTTGGGGAAAGGAAAGAGATATAGGAAAAAAATCAAAGGGAATTGAAGTTCATCCTTTTGGAATTCAGAATTGAACACTTGGGTGTTTAAGAAGACCTTAAATAAGGTGCTTAGGTTGAACTAATATCATTAAGCTACGATTACTCACAAAATTCTCGTTCCTAGCGGCTATGCAAGGCTAGCTTGAGTTAAACTTTGCCACTTAAGCTAATGAAACAATTAGTGGCCTAGGCTAATGAGTTCCTAGAACAAAATAGAGAACGATGAAGAAGGACGAAGAAAGTTAGAGAGAAACATTCTTCTTGAGAGCAAGAAGAGAAACTTGGGGAAAGGAAAGAGATATAGGAAAAAAATCAAAGGGAATTGAAGTTCATCCTTTTGGAATTCAGAATTGAACACTTGGGTGTTTAAGAAGACCTTAAATAAGGTGCTTAGGTTGAACTAATATCATTAAGCTACGATTACTCACAAAATTCTCGTTCCTAGCGGCTATGCAAGGCTAGCTTGAGTTAAACTTTGCCACTTAAGCTAATGAAACAATTAGTGGCCTAGGCTAATGAGTTCCTAGAACAAAATAGAGAACGATGAAGAAGGACGAAGAAAGTTAGAGAGAAACATTCTTCTTGAGAGCAAGAAGAGAAACTTGGGGAAAGGAAAGAGATATAGGAAAAAAATCAAAGGGAATTGAAGTTCATCCTTTTGGAATTCAGAATTGAACACTTGGGTGTTTAAGAAGACCTTAAATAAGGTGCTTAGGTTGAACTAATATCATTAAGCTACGATTACTCACAAAATTCTCGTTCCTAGCGGCTATGCAAGGCTAGCTTGAGTTAAACTTTGCCACTTAAGCTAATGAAACAATTAGTGGCCTAGGCTAATGAGTTCCTAGAACAAAATAGAGAACGATGAAGAAGGACGAAGAAAGTTAGAGAGAAACATTCTTCTTGAGAGCAAGAAGAGAAACTTGGGGAAAGGAAAGAGATATAGGAAAAAAATCAAAGGGAATTGAAGTTCATCCTTTTGGAATTCAGAATTGAACACTTGGGTGTTTAAGAAGACCTTAAATAAGGTGCTTAGGTTGAACTAATATCATTAAGCTACGATTACTCACAAAATTCTCGTTCCTAGCGGCTATGCAAGGCTAGCTTGAGTTAAACTTTGCCACTTAAGCTAATGAAACAATTAGTGGCCTAGGCTAATGAGTTCCTAGAACAAAATAGAGAACGATGAAGAAGGACGAAGAAAGTTAGAGAGAAACATTCTTCTTGAGAGCAAGAAGAGAAACTTGGGGAAAGGAAAGAGATATAGGAAAAAAATCAAAGGGAATTGAAGTTCATCCTTTTGGAATTCAGAATTGAACACTTGGGTGTTTAAGAAGACCTTAAATAAGGTGCTTAGGTTGAACTAATATCATTAAGCTACGATTACTCACAAAATTCTCGTTCCTAGCGGCTATGCAAGGCTAGCTTGAGTTAAACTTTGCCACTTAAGCTAATGAAACAATTAGTGGCCTAGGCTAATGAGTTCCTAGAACAAAATAGAGAACGATGAAGAAGGACGAAGAAAGTTAGAGAGAAACATTCTTCTTGAGAGCAAGAAGAGAAACTTGGGGAAAGGAAAGAGATATAGGAAAAAAATCAAAGGGAATTGAAGTTCATCCTTTTGGAATTCAGAATTGAACACTTGGGTGTTTAAGAAGACCTTAAATAAGGTGCTTAGGTTGAACTAATATCATTAAGCTACGATTACTCACAAAATTCTCGTTCCTAGCGGCTATGCAAGGCTAGCTTGAGTTAAACTTTGCCACTTAAGCTAATGAAACAATTAGTGGCCTAGGCTAATGAGTTCCTAGAACAAAATAGAGAACGATGAAGAAGGACGAAGAAAGTTAGAGAGAAACATTCTTCTTGAGAGCAAGAAGAGAAACTTGGGGAAAGGAAAGAGATATAGGAAAAAAATCAAAGGGAATTGAAGTTCATCCTTTTGGAATTCAGAATTGAACACTTGGGTGTTTAAGAAGACCTTAAATAAGGTGCTTAGGTTGAACTAATATCATTAAGCTACGATTACTCACAAAATTCTCGTTCCTAGCGGCTATGCAAGGCTAGCTTGAGTTAAACTTTGCCACTTAAGCTAATGAAACAATTAGTGGCCTAGGCTAATGAGTTCCTAGAACAAAATAGAGAACGATGAAGAAGGACGAAGAAAGTTAGAGAGAAACATTCTTCTTGAGAGCAAGAAGAGAAACTTGGGGAAAGGAAAGAGATATAGGAAAAAAATCAAAGGGAATTGAAGTTCATCCTTTTGGAATTCAGAATTGAACACTTGGGTGTTTAAGAAGACCTTAAATAAGGTGCTTAGGTTGAACTAATATCATTAAGCTACGATTACTCACAAAATTCTCGTTCCTAGCGGCTATGCAAGGCTAGCTTGAGTTAAACTTTGCCACTTAAGCTAATGAAACAATTAGTGGCCTAGGCTAATGAGTTCCTAGAACAAAATAGAGAACGATGAAGAAGGACGAAGAAAGTTAGAGAGAAACATTCTTCTTGAGAGCAAGAAGAGAAACTTGGGGAAAGGAAAGAGATATAGGAAAAAAATCAAAGGGAATTGAAGTTCATCCTTTTGGAATTCAGAATTGAACACTTGGGTGTTTAAGAAGACCTTAAATAAGGTGCTTAGGTTGAACTAATATCATTAAGCTACGATTACTCACAAAATTCTCGTTCCTAGCGGCTATGCAAGGCTAGCTTGAGTTAAACTTTGCCACTTAAGCTAATGAAACAATTAGTGGCCTAGGCTAATGAGTTCCTAGAACAAAATAGAGAACGATGAAGAAGGACGAAGAAAGTTAGAGAGAAACATTCTTCTTGAGAGCAAGAAGAGAAACTTGGGGAAAGGAAAGAGATATAGGAAAAAAATCAAAGGGAATTGAAGTTCATCCTTTTGGAATTCAGAATTGAACACTTGGGTGTTTAAGAAGACCTTAAATAAGGTGCTTAGGTTGAACTAATATCATTAAGCTACGATTACTCACAAAATTCTCGTTCCTAGCGGCTATGCAAGGCTAGCTTGAGTTAAACTTTGCCACTTAAGCTAATGAAACAATTAGTGGCCTAGGCTAATGAGTTCCTAGAACAAAATAGAGAACGATGAAGAAGGACGAAGAAAGTTAGAGAGAAACATTCTTCTTGAGAGCAAGAAGAGAAACTTGGGGAAAGGAAAGAGATATAGGAAAAAAATCAAAGGGAATTGAAGTTCATCCTTTTGGAATTCAGAATTGAACACTTGGGTGTTTAAGAAGACCTTAAATAAGGTGCTTAGGTTGAACTAATATCATTAAGCTACGATTACTCACAAAATTCTCGTTCCTAGCGGCTATGCAAGGCTAGCTTGAGTTAAACTTTGCCACTTAAGCTAATGAAACAATTAGTGGCCTAGGCTAATGAGTTCCTAGAACAAAATAGAGAACGATGAAGAAGGACGAAGAAAGTTAGAGAGAAACATTCTTCTTGAGAGCAAGAAGAGAAACTTGGGGAAAGGAAAGAGATATAGGAAAAAAATCAAAGGGAATTGAAGTTCATCCTTTTGGAATTCAGAATTGAACACTTGGGTGTTTAAGAAGACCTTAAATAAGGTGCTTAGGTTGAACTAATATCATTAAGCTACGATTACTCACAAAATTCTCGTTCCTAGCGGCTATGCAAGGCTAGCTTGAGTTAAACTTTGCCACTTAAGCTAATGAAACAATTAGTGGCCTAGGCTAATGAGTTCCTAGAACAAAATAGAGAACGATGAAGAAGGACGAAGAAAGTTAGAGAGAAACATTCTTCTTGAGAGCAAGAAGAGAAACTTGGGGAAAGGAAAGAGATATAGGAAAAAAATCAAAGGGAATTGAAGTTCATCCTTTTGGAATTCAGAATTGAACACTTGGGTGTTTAAGAAGACCTTAAATAAGGTGCTTAGGTTGAACTAATATCATTAAGCTACGATTACTCACAAAATTCTCGTTCCTAGCGGCTATGCAAGGCTAGCTTGAGTTAAACTTTGCCACTTAAGCTAATGAAACAATTAGTGGCCTAGGCTAATGAGTTCCTAGAACAAAATAGAGAACGATGAAGAAGGACGAAGAAAGTTAGAGAGAAACATTCTTCTTGAGAGCAAGAAGAGAAACTTGGGGAAAGGAAAGAGATATAGGAAAAAAATCAAAGGGAATTGAAGTTCATCCTTTTGGAATTCAGAATTGAACACTTGGGTGTTTAAGAAGACCTTAAATAAGGTGCTTAGGTTGAACTAATATCATTAAGCTACGATTACTCACAAAATTCTCGTTCCTAGCGGCTATGCAAGGCTAGCTTGAGTTAAACTTTGCCACTTAAGCTAATGAAACAATTAGTGGCCTAGGCTAATGAGTTCCTAGAACAAAATAGAGAACGATGAAGAAGGACGAAGAAAGTTAGAGAGAAACATTCTTCTTGAGAGCAAGAAGAGAAACTTGGGGAAAGGAAAGAGATATAGGAAAAAAATCAAAGGGAATTGAAGTTCATCCTTTTGGAATTCAGAATTGAACACTTGGGTGTTTAAGAAGACCTTAAATAAGGTGCTTAGGTTGAACTAATATCATTAAGCTACGATTACTCACAAAATTCTCGTTCCTAGCGGCTATGCAAGGCTAGCTTGAGTTAAACTTTGCCACTTAAGCTAATGAAACAATTAGTGGCCTAGGCTAATGAGTTCCTAGAACAAAATAGAGAACGATGAAGAAGGACGAAGAAAGTTAGAGAGAAACATTCTTCTTGAGAGCAAGAAGAGAAACTTGGGGAAAGGAAAGAGATATAGGAAAAAAATCAAAGGGAATTGAAGTTCATCCTTTTGGAATTCAGAATTGAACACTTGGGTGTTTAAGAAGACCTTAAATAAGGTGCTTAGGTTGAACTAATATCATTAAGCTACGATTACTCACAAAATTCTCGTTCCTAGCGGCTATGCAAGGCTAGCTTGAGTTAAACTTTGCCACTTAAGCTAATGAAACAATTAGTGGCCTAGGCTAATGAGTTCCTAGAACAAAATAGAGAACGATGAAGAAGGACGAAGAAAGTTAGAGAGAAACATTCTTCTTGAGAGCAAGAAGAGAAACTTGGGGAAAGGAAAGAGATATAGGAAAAAAATCAAAGGGAATTGAAGTTCATCCTTTTGGAATTCAGAATTGAACACTTGGGTGTTTAAGAAGACCTTAAATAAGGTGCTTAGGTTGAACTAATATCATTAAGCTACGATTACTCACAAAATTCTCGTTCCTAGCGGCTATGCAAGGCTAGCTTGAGTTAAACTTTGCCACTTAAGCTAATGAAACAATTAGTGGCCTAGGCTAATGAGTTCCTAGAACAAAATAGAGAACGATGAAGAAGGACGAAGAAAGTTAGAGAGAAACATTCTTCTTGAGAGCAAGAAGAGAAACTTGGGGAAAGGAAAGAGATATAGGAAAAAAATCAAAGGGAATTGAAGTTCATCCTTTTGGAATTCAGAATTGAACACTTGGGTGTTTAAGAAGACCTTAAATAAGGTGCTTAGGTTGAACTAATATCATTAAGCTACGATTACTCACAAAATTCTCGTTCCTAGCGGCTATGCAAGGCTAGCTTGAGTTAAACTTTGCCACTTAAGCTAATGAAACAATTAGTGGCCTAGGCTAATGAGTTCCTAGAACAAAATAGAGAACGATGAAGAAGGACGAAGAAAGTTAGAGAGAAACATTCTTCTTGAGAGCAAGAAGAGAAACTTGGGGAAAGGAAAGAGATATAGGAAAAAAATCAAAGGGAATTGAAGTTCATCCTTTTGGAATTCAGAATTGAACACTTGGGTGTTTAAGAAGACCTTAAATAAGGTGCTTAGGTTGAACTAATATCATTAAGCTACGATTACTCACAAAATTCTCGTTCCTAGCGGCTATGCAAGGCTAGCTTGAGTTAAACTTTGCCACTTAAGCTAATGAAACAATTAGTGGCCTAGGCTAATGAGTTCCTAGAACAAAATAGAGAACGATGAAGAAGGACGAAGAAAGTTAGAGAGAAACATTCTTCTTGAGAGCAAGAAGAGAAACTTGGGGAAAGGAAAGAGATATAGGAAAAAAATCAAAGGGAATTGAAGTTCATCCTTTTGGAATTCAGAATTGAACACTTGGGTGTTTAAGAAGACCTTAAATAAGGTGCTTAGGTTGAACTAATATCATTAAGCTACGATTACTCACAAAATTCTCGTTCCTAGCGGCTATGCAAGGCTAGCTTGAGTTAAACTTTGCCACTTAAGCTAATGAAACAATTAGTGGCCTAGGCTAATGAGTTCCTAGAACAAAATAGAGAACGATGAAGAAGGACGAAGAAAGTTAGAGAGAAACATTCTTCTTGAGAGCAAGAAGAGAAACTTGGGGAAAGGAAAGAGATATAGGAAAAAAATCAAAGGGAATTGAAGTTCATCCTTTTGGAATTCAGAATTGAACACTTGGGTGTTTAAGAAGACCTTAAATAAGGTGCTTAGGTTGAACTAATATCATTAAGCTACGATTACTCACAAAATTCTCGTTCCTAGCGGCTATGCAAGGCTAGCTTGAGTTAAACTTTGCCACTTAAGCTAATGAAACAATTAGTGGCCTAGGCTAATGAGTTCCTAGAACAAAATAGAGAACGATGAAGAAGGACGAAGAAAGTTAGAGAGAAACATTCTTCTTGAGAGCAAGAAGAGAAACTTGGGGAAAGGAAAGAGATATAGGAAAAAAATCAAAGGGAATTGAAGTTCATCCTTTTGGAATTCAGAATTGAACACTTGGGTGTTTAAGAAGACCTTAAATAAGGTGCTTAGGTTGAACTAATATCATTAAGCTACGATTACTCACAAAATTCTCGTTCCTAGCGGCTATGCAAGGCTAGCTTGAGTTAAACTTTGCCACTTAAGCTAATGAAACAATTAGTGGCCTAGGCTAATGAGTTCCTAGAACAAAATAGAGAACGATGAAGAAGGACGAAGAAAGTTAGAGAGAAACATTCTTCTTGAGAGCAAGAAGAGAAACTTGGGGAAAGGAAAGAGATATAGGAAAAAAATCAAAGGGAATTGAAGTTCATCCTTTTGGAATTCAGAATTGAACACTTGGGTGTTTAAGAAGACCTTAAATAAGGTGCTTAGGTTGAACTAATATCATTAAGCTACGATTACTCACAAAATTCTCGTTCCTAGCGGCTATGCAAGGCTAGCTTGAGTTAAACTTTGCCACTTAAGCTAATGAAACAATTAGTGGCCTAGGCTAATGAGTTCCTAGAACAAAATAGAGAACGATGAAGAAGGACGAAGAAAGTTAGAGAGAAACATTCTTCTTGAGAGCAAGAAGAGAAACTTGGGGAAAGGAAAGAGATATAGGAAAAAAATCAAAGGGAATTGAAGTTCATCCTTTTGGAATTCAGAATTGAACACTTGGGTGTTTAAGAAGACCTTAAATAAGGTGCTTAGGTTGAACTAATATCATTAAGCTACGATTACTCACAAAATTCTCGTTCCTAGCGGCTATGCAAGGCTAGCTTGAGTTAAACTTTGCCACTTAAGCTAATGAAACAATTAGTGGCCTAGGCTAATGAGTTCCTAGAACAAAATAGAGAACGATGAAGAAGGACGAAGAAAGTTAGAGAGAAACATTCTTCTTGAGAGCAAGAAGAGAAACTTGGGGAAAGGAAAGAGATATAGGAAAAAAATCAAAGGGAATTGAAGTTCATCCTTTTGGAATTCAGAATTGAACACTTGGGTGTTTAAGAAGACCTTAAATAAGGTGCTTAGGTTGAACTAATATCATTAAGCTACGATTACTCACAAAATTCTCGTTCCTAGCGGCTATGCAAGGCTAGCTTGAGTTAAACTTTGCCACTTAAGCTAATGAAACAATTAGTGGCCTAGGCTAATGAGTTCCTAGAACAAAATAGAGAACGATGAAGAAGGACGAAGAAAGTTAGAGAGAAACATTCTTCTTGAGAGCAAGAAGAGAAACTTGGGGAAAGGAAAGAGATATAGGAAAAAAATCAAAGGGAATTGAAGTTCATCCTTTTGGAATTCAGAATTGAACACTTGGGTGTTTAAGAAGACCTTAAATAAGGTGCTTAGGTTGAACTAATATCATTAAGCTACGATTACTCACAAAATTCTCGTTCCTAGCGGCTATGCAAGGCTAGCTTGAGTTAAACTTTGCCACTTAAGCTAATGAAACAATTAGTGGCCTAGGCTAATGAGTTCCTAGAACAAAATAGAGAACGATGAAGAAGGACGAAGAAAGTTAGAGAGAAACATTCTTCTTGAGAGCAAGAAGAGAAACTTGGGGAAAGGAAAGAGATATAGGAAAAAAATCAAAGGGAATTGAAGTTCATCCTTTTGGAATTCAGAATTGAACACTTGGGTGTTTAAGAAGACCTTAAATAAGGTGCTTAGGTTGAACTAATATCATTAAGCTACGATTACTCACAAAATTCTCGTTCCTAGCGGCTATGCAAGGCTAGCTTGAGTTAAACTTTGCCACTTAAGCTAATGAAACAATTAGTGGCCTAGGCTAATGAGTTCCTAGAACAAAATAGAGAACGATGAAGAAGGACGAAGAAAGTTAGAGAGAAACATTCTTCTTGAGAGCAAGAAGAGAAACTTGGGGAAAGGAAAGAGATATAGGAAAAAAATCAAAGGGAATTGAAGTTCATCCTTTTGGAATTCAGAATTGAACACTTGGGTGTTTAAGAAGACCTTAAATAAGGTGCTTAGGTTGAACTAATATCATTAAGCTACGATTACTCACAAAATTCTCGTTCCTAGCGGCTATGCAAGGCTAGCTTGAGTTAAACTTTGCCACTTAAGCTAATGAAACAATTAGTGGCCTAGGCTAATGAGTTCCTAGAACAAAATAGAGAACGATGAAGAAGGACGAAGAAAGTTAGAGAGAAACATTCTTCTTGAGAGCAAGAAGAGAAACTTGGGGAAAGGAAAGAGATATAGGAAAAAAATCAAAGGGAATTGAAGTTCATCCTTTTGGAATTCAGAATTGAACACTTGGGTGTTTAAGAAGACCTTAAATAAGGTGCTTAGGTTGAACTAATATCATTAAGCTACGATTACTCACAAAATTCTCGTTCCTAGCGGCTATGCAAGGCTAGCTTGAGTTAAACTTTGCCACTTAAGCTAATGAAACAATTAGTGGCCTAGGCTAATGAGTTCCTAGAACAAAATAGAGAACGATGAAGAAGGACGAAGAAAGTTAGAGAGAAACATTCTTCTTGAGAGCAAGAAGAGAAACTTGGGGAAAGGAAAGAGATATAGGAAAAAAATCAAAGGGAATTGAAGTTCATCCTTTTGGAATTCAGAATTGAACACTTGGGTGTTTAAGAAGACCTTAAATAAGGTGCTTAGGTTGAACTAATATCATTAAGCTACGATTACTCACAAAATTCTCGTTCCTAGCGGCTATGCAAGGCTAGCTTGAGTTAAACTTTGCCACTTAAGCTAATGAAACAATTAGTGGCCTAGGCTAATGAGTTCCTAGAACAAAATAGAGAACGATGAAGAAGGACGAAGAAAGTTAGAGAGAAACATTCTTCTTGAGAGCAAGAAGAGAAACTTGGGGAAAGGAAAGAGATATAGGAAAAAAATCAAAGGGAATTGAAGTTCATCCTTTTGGAATTCAGAATTGAACACTTGGGTGTTTAAGAAGACCTTAAATAAGGTGCTTAGGTTGAACTAATATCATTAAGCTACGATTACTCACAAAATTCTCGTTCCTAGCGGCTATGCAAGGCTAGCTTGAGTTAAACTTTGCCACTTAAGCTAATGAAACAATTAGTGGCCTAGGCTAATGAGTTCCTAGAACAAAATAGAGAACGATGAAGAAGGACGAAGAAAGTTAGAGAGAAACATTCTTCTTGAGAGCAAGAAGAGAAACTTGGGGAAAGGAAAGAGATATAGGAAAAAAATCAAAGGGAATTGAAGTTCATCCTTTTGGAATTCAGAATTGAACACTTGGGTGTTTAAGAAGACCTTAAATAAGGTGCTTAGGTTGAACTAATATCATTAAGCTACGATTACTCACAAAATTCTCGTTCCTAGCGGCTATGCAAGGCTAGCTTGAGTTAAACTTTGCCACTTAAGCTAATGAAACAATTAGTGGCCTAGGCTAATGAGTTCCTAGAACAAAATAGAGAACGATGAAGAAGGACGAAGAAAGTTAGAGAGAAACATTCTTCTTGAGAGCAAGAAGAGAAACTTGGGGAAAGGAAAGAGATATAGGAAAAAAATCAAAGGGAATTGAAGTTCATCCTTTTGGAATTCAGAATTGAACACTTGGGTGTTTAAGAAGACCTTAAATAAGGTGCTTAGGTTGAACTAATATCATTAAGCTACGATTACTCACAAAATTCTCGTTCCTAGCGGCTATGCAAGGCTAGCTTGAGTTAAACTTTGCCACTTAAGCTAATGAAACAATTAGTGGCCTAGGCTAATGAGTTCCTAGAACAAAATAGAGAACGATGAAGAAGGACGAAGAAAGTTAGAGAGAAACATTCTTCTTGAGAGCAAGAAGAGAAACTTGGGGAAAGGAAAGAGATATAGGAAAAAAATCAAAGGGAATTGAAGTTCATCCTTTTGGAATTCAGAATTGAACACTTGGGTGTTTAAGAAGACCTTAAATAAGGTGCTTAGGTTGAACTAATATCATTAAGCTACGATTACTCACAAAATTCTCGTTCCTAGCGGCTATGCAAGGCTAGCTTGAGTTAAACTTTGCCACTTAAGCTAATGAAACAATTAGTGGCCTAGGCTAATGAGTTCCTAGAACAAAATAGAGAACGATGAAGAAGGACGAAGAAAGTTAGAGAGAAACATTCTTCTTGAGAGCAAGAAGAGAAACTTGGGGAAAGGAAAGAGATATAGGAAAAAAATCAAAGGGAATTGAAGTTCATCCTTTTGGAATTCAGAATTGAACACTTGGGTGTTTAAGAAGACCTTAAATAAGGTGCTTAGGTTGAACTAATATCATTAAGCTACGATTACTCACAAAATTCTCGTTCCTAGCGGCTATGCAAGGCTAGCTTGAGTTAAACTTTGCCACTTAAGCTAATGAAACAATTAGTGGCCTAGGCTAATGAGTTCCTAGAACAAAATAGAGAACGATGAAGAAGGACGAAGAAAGTTAGAGAGAAACATTCTTCTTGAGAGCAAGAAGAGAAACTTGGGGAAAGGAAAGAGATATAGGAAAAAAATCAAAGGGAATTGAAGTTCATCCTTTTGGAATTCAGAATTGAACACTTGGGTGTTTAAGAAGACCTTAAATAAGGTGCTTAGGTTGAACTAATATCATTAAGCTACGATTACTCACAAAATTCTCGTTCCTAGCGGCTATGCAAGGCTAGCTTGAGTTAAACTTTGCCACTTAAGCTAATGAAACAATTAGTGGCCTAGGCTAATGAGTTCCTAGAACAAAATAGAGAACGATGAAGAAGGACGAAGAAAGTTAGAGAGAAACATTCTTCTTGAGAGCAAGAAGAGAAACTTGGGGAAAGGAAAGAGATATAGGAAAAAAATCAAAGGGAATTGAAGTTCATCCTTTTGGAATTCAGAATTGAACACTTGGGTGTTTAAGAAGACCTTAAATAAGGTGCTTAGGTTGAACTAATATCATTAAGCTACGATTACTCACAAAATTCTCGTTCCTAGCGGCTATGCAAGGCTAGCTTGAGTTAAACTTTGCCACTTAAGCTAATGAAACAATTAGTGGCCTAGGCTAATGAGTTCCTAGAACAAAATAGAGAACGATGAAGAAGGACGAAGAAAGTTAGAGAGAAACATTCTTCTTGAGAGCAAGAAGAGAAACTTGGGGAAAGGAAAGAGATATAGGAAAAAAATCAAAGGGAATTGAAGTTCATCCTTTTGGAATTCAGAATTGAACACTTGGGTGTTTAAGAAGACCTTAAATAAGGTGCTTAGGTTGAACTAATATCATTAAGCTACGATTACTCACAAAATTCTCGTTCCTAGCGGCTATGCAAGGCTAGCTTGAGTTAAACTTTGCCACTTAAGCTAATGAAACAATTAGTGGCCTAGGCTAATGAGTTCCTAGAACAAAATAGAGAACGATGAAGAAGGACGAAGAAAGTTAGAGAGAAACATTCTTCTTGAGAGCAAGAAGAGAAACTTGGGGAAAGGAAAGAGATATAGGAAAAAAATCAAAGGGAATTGAAGTTCATCCTTTTGGAATTCAGAATTGAACACTTGGGTGTTTAAGAAGACCTTAAATAAGGTGCTTAGGTTGAACTAATATCATTAAGCTACGATTACTCACAAAATTCTCGTTCCTAGCGGCTATGCAAGGCTAGCTTGAGTTAAACTTTGCCACTTAAGCTAATGAAACAATTAGTGGCCTAGGCTAATGAGTTCCTAGAACAAAATAGAGAACGATGAAGAAGGACGAAGAAAGTTAGAGAGAAACATTCTTCTTGAGAGCAAGAAGAGAAACTTGGGGAAAGGAAAGAGATATAGGAAAAAAATCAAAGGGAATTGAAGTTCATCCTTTTGGAATTCAGAATTGAACACTTGGGTGTTTAAGAAGACCTTAAATAAGGTGCTTAGGTTGAACTAATATCATTAAGCTACGATTACTCACAAAATTCTCGTTCCTAGCGGCTATGCAAGGCTAGCTTGAGTTAAACTTTGCCACTTAAGCTAATGAAACAATTAGTGGCCTAGGCTAATGAGTTCCTAGAACAAAATAGAGAACGATGAAGAAGGACGAAGAAAGTTAGAGAGAAACATTCTTCTTGAGAGCAAGAAGAGAAACTTGGGGAAAGGAAAGAGATATAGGAAAAAAATCAAAGGGAATTGAAGTTCATCCTTTTGGAATTCAGAATTGAACACTTGGGTGTTTAAGAAGACCTTAAATAAGGTGCTTAGGTTGAACTAATATCATTAAGCTACGATTACTCACAAAATTCTCGTTCCTAGCGGCTATGCAAGGCTAGCTTGAGTTAAACTTTGCCACTTAAGCTAATGAAACAATTAGTGGCCTAGGCTAATGAGTTCCTAGAACAAAATAGAGAACGATGAAGAAGGACGAAGAAAGTTAGAGAGAAACATTCTTCTTGAGAGCAAGAAGAGAAACTTGGGGAAAGGAAAGAGATATAGGAAAAAAATCAAAGGGAATTGAAGTTCATCCTTTTGGAATTCAGAATTGAACACTTGGGTGTTTAAGAAGACCTTAAATAAGGTGCTTAGGTTGAACTAATATCATTAAGCTACGATTACTCACAAAATTCTCGTTCCTAGCGGCTATGCAAGGCTAGCTTGAGTTAAACTTTGCCACTTAAGCTAATGAAACAATTAGTGGCCTAGGCTAATGAGTTCCTAGAACAAAATAGAGAACGATGAAGAAGGACGAAGAAAGTTAGAGAGAAACATTCTTCTTGAGAGCAACAAGAGAAAGTTAGAGAAACAAAAGAGAAATAGGAAGAAAATTAAAGGGAAATCAAATTCATTCGTTTGGACTTGAGAATTGAACACTTGCTTGTTTTGAAAACCTTAAATAAGGTGTTTAAGCTAAACCAAGATCGTTAAGCTTATGTTACATTGAAAATTCTCCTTCTTAGAGTGTAAAGATGGTTAGTTTATTCACCCCAAAAAAAAGATGGTTAGTTTGAGCTAAACTTGGCCACTTAAGCTAATGAAACCATTAGTGGCCTATGCTAATTAGTTCCTAGAATAAAATAGAGAAGGATGTAGAAGGACGAAGAAAGTAAGGGAGAAACTTTCTTCTTCAGAGCTACAAAAGACAGTTATAGAAATAAAAGAGAATTATGAATAAAATCGAAGGGAATTCAAATTCATGCTTGTGGACTTAAGAATTCAACACTTTTTTGGGTGAATAAGAACTCAACACTCAGGTGATTAAGAAACCTCGAATCTGGTTCATAAGTTAAACTCAAATCGTTAAGCTACAATTACACAGAAAATTCTCTTTCCTAGAGGATGTTCAAGGTTAGTTTGAGTTAAACTTCCCACTTAAGCTAATGAATCAGCTGGTGACCTAAGTTAATTAGTTCCTTGTATAAAATAGAGAAGGATGGAGAATGACGGAGAAGATTAGAGAGACACATTCTTCATGAGAGCTAGAAGGGAAAGTTAGATGAAAGAAAAGAGAAATTGGAAGAAAATCAAAAGGAATTCAAATTCACCCTTTTGCACTTGAGAATTGAATACTTAGGTGACTTTGAAAACCTTAAATAAGGTGCTTAAGTTAAAACTAATATCTTTATGCCCCGGTTAATCCAGAAATTCTCGTTCTTAGAGGCTGAAGAAGGTTAGTTTGAGTTAAACAGGGCCACTTAAGCTTACTACAGAAACAATTAGTTTTCTAAGTTAATTAGTGCCTAAAACCAAATGGAGGATGGAGAAGGATGGAAAAAGTTAGATAGAAACTTTCTTCTTGAGAGCTAGAAGAGAAAGTTACAAAAAAATATAAAAAAAAATAAATAAAGAGTAGAAAATCAAATGGAATTCAAATTCATCCTTATGGACTTGATAGTTCAACACTTGGGTGAGTGAGAAGGATTGAATGAGGTGCTTACGTTAAACTAATATCGTTAAGCTACAATTACTCAGAAAATTCTCTTTCCTAGAAGCTATTCAAGGTTAGTTTGAGTTAAACTTCCCAACTAAGCTAATGAATCAGTCGGTGACCTAATCTAGTTAGTTGCTAGAACAAAATAGAGAAGTACGGACATGGACGAAGAAGGTCAGATAGAAACATTCTTCATGAGAGCTAGAAGAGAAAGTTAGAGAAAAGAAAGAGAAATAGGAAGAAAATCACAGGGAATTCAAATTCATCCTTTTGGACTTGAGAATTAAACACTTTGGTGATTTAGAAAACCTTAAATGTTGTGGTTATATTAAATAGAGAAAGATGTAGAAGGACAAAGAAAGCTAGAGAGAAGCGTTCTTCTTGAGATCTTGAAGAGAAAGTTGGAGAAAAGAATGAGAAATAGGAAGGAAATCAAAGGGAATTCAAATTCATCCTTTTGTGCCTGAGATTTGAACACTTAAGTAATTTAGAAAACCTTAAATGAGGTGCTTATGTTAAAACTAATATCGTTAAGCTACAGTTACTGAGAATTGAGGCCTCACAATCACTAGCCAATATGCTTTTCTCTCATGCCTTTCTTCGTTCATGGTTCGATATTCTGGTGTCCTAGGCGTAGAGGAACCACACCAATCCATCCCGAACTTCGTGGTTAAACTCTACTGCGGTGACGATACTGTAGGGGAGGTCCTGCGGAAAAACAGCTAGACGCCAGGATGATAAAAGCTTAACACCCCTCATTCTTATTACTTTTTCAATATGAAAAAAAAAATGAAAAGATCGTCTTATTCAAAACCCCAATCATGACATCCCTTCTCTCCCACTTCACACCTCGGAGGCGGTAGTTTACCCTGTGGCGGATGTCAGCGGTTCGAGTCCGAAGCTAAATTACTTCATTGAACAAAATAGAGAAGGATGGACAAGGACAGAGAAGGTTATCTCGAAACATTCTTCATGAGAGTTAGAAAAGAAAGTTCGAGAAAAGAAAGAGAAATAGGATGAAAATCAAAGGGAATTCAAATTCATCATTTTTGACTTGAGAATTGAACACTTTGGTGATTTAGAACACATTAAACAATGTGCTTAAGTTAAACTAATGTCATTAAGCTCCAGTTAATCCGAAAATTCTCATTCTTAGAGGAAAAGCAAGGTTGTTTTGAGTTAAACTTGGCCACCTAAGCTAACGAAACAATTAGTGGCCTAAGCTAATTAGTTCCTAGAACAAAATAGGGAAGGATGGAGAAGTATGGAGAAAGTTAGAGAGAAACATTCTTCTTGAGAGCAAGAAGAGAAACTTGGGGAAAGGAAAGAGATATTGGAAAAAAATCAAAGGGAATTGAAGTTCATCCTTTTGGAATTTAGAATTGAACACTTGGGTGTTTAAGAAGACCTTAAATAAGGTGCTTAGGTTGAACTAATATCATTAAGCTACGATTACTCACAAAATTCTCGTTCCTAGCGGCTATGCAAGGCTATGGACTTCAGTTTTTTTTGTTAACTATGGCTGCTGGAAATGCCCAGGACGTGATGAACCTTTTGTTTTTTTATTTATTTTATTATTTGGTTGTCAAAGCCTGATGAATGCATGTTGTATTTTTTGGTCTTATGCTTTAACTGCGGGATGTGCATGTTTAAGCTGGTCTGTATGGTCCCGAACCTGTCTGATTGTGTTCATCTTTCCCATATGTTTATTATGGGACACACGAACATTTTTGTATGTTTGGGTCTGTGTCGTTGTGTGTGGACTGTTCATTAGGCTTGTTTGTTTTTTGGTATTTTGACTCGCTTTCAGTTTCTTAGCTTGTTGATCTAGGTTGGTTTTGTTCCTTTGTTTTTTTGTTTCTTTGGTTAGGGCCGGGGGCATGCCCCTTGTATATGTGTTTTTTTCTGTGTTTTTAATTTATGACTTATTCACCCAAAAAAAAAAAACTTTGCCACTTAAGCTAATCAAACAATTAGTGGCCTAGGCTAATTAGTTCCCAGAACAAAATAGAGAACGATGAAGAAGGACGAAGAAAGTTAGAGAGAAACATTCTTCTTGAGAGCAACAAGAGAAAGTTAGAGAAACAAAAGAGAAAATAGGAAGAAAATTAAAGGGAAATCAAATTCATTCGTTTGGACTTGAGAATTGAACACTTGGTGGTTTTGAAAACCTTAAATAAGGTGTTTAAGCTAAACAAGGATCGTTAAGCTTATATTACATTGAAAATTCCCCTTCTTAGAGTGTAAAGATGGTTAGTTTATTCACCCCAAAAAAAGATGGTTAGTTTGAGCTAAACTTGGCCACTTAAGCTAATGAAACCATTAGTGGCCGATGCTAATTAGTTCCTAGAATAAAATAGAGAAGGATGTAGAAGGACGAAGAAAGTAAGGGAGAAACTTTCTTCTTCAGAGCTAGAAAAGACAGTTATAGAAATAAAAGAGAATTATGAATAAAATCGAAGGGAATTCAAATTCATGCTTGTGGACTTAAGAATTCAACACTTTTTTGGGTGAATAAGAACTCAACACTCAAGTGATTAAGAAACCTTGAATCTGGTTCATAAGTTAAACTCAAATCGTTAAGCTACAATTACACAGAAAATTCTCTTTCCTAGAGGCTGTTCAAGGTTAGTTTGAGTTAAACTTCCCACTTAAGCTAATGAATCAGCTGGTGACCTAAGTTAATTAGTTCCTTGTACAAAATAGAGAAGGATGGAGAATGACGGAGAAGGTTAGAGAGAAACATTCTTCATGAGAGCTAGAAGGGAAATTTAGATGAAAGAAAAGAGAAATTGGAAGAAAATCAAAAGGAATTCAAATTCACCCTTTTGCACTTGAGAATTGAATACTTAGGTGACTTTGAAAACCTTAAATAAGGTGCTTAAGTTAAAACTAATATCTTTATGCCCCGGTTAATCCAGAAATTCTCGTTCTTAGAGGCTAAAGAAGGTTAGTTTGAGTTAAACAGGGCCACTTAATGTAACGCCCTCAAAATTAACCCATTATATATATATCATTGACATGCATTATTTAAAGAAGACAATTTATTAATTCATTCATCAGAGTATTACCAAATAAAGCATTACATGTAACATCGAATAAAACGCCCTACAGGCTTACATCTTTCCAAGCCAGCACTTGGATACAAAAATATGAGTTCTAACTCAATACAAGAAAAGCCCTAGGCTTGAATGTTTACATGTACTAATAAATAAAGACAATTAACTAAAGGTAGTCTTCTTCAATCCAGAAGCCAAACCCTCCCAAGCTAAGTCCTTGGAGGTAGTTTATCACCTGAACCTGAAAATGATGTTCCCATAAAGGGTGAGCCACAACCCAGTAGAAATATACTAAACCACATATAAGCAATGAATAAAACAATAGCATTCAACAGATGGTTAACCAAGATAAACAATTACTTCAGTTTATAGTCTCATGACACTATTGTCTAAGACACGTTTTACTTTCCAACTTTATCAACATGGCTCAGAACCTGGCCAAACTTACAACAGTGAATTACATATATCATATTCACATCCTTCCAATATCAACAAACAAATGAGACTCAAGCTCAAATCAAAACACTTCAATATAAATAAGCACACATAAAAGTGATGCTAATGGAGTCCATCCCCTATCTCCTCCCAAACAAAATCCGATTTAGAGGTCCATCCCCTATCTTCCCCTAAACCGTGGAGTACATCCCCTATCTCCTCACACACACAAAACAATGTATGCAAATGCAATGCTCAATCAATACACGTATTTTCTGTATCAATGCAATAGTCAAAATTAATGACTTAACCAATGTGATTAGTTTCAGTTATTCCTAATCCACATGCAATGTCTACAACAATCATGATTAGTTTCAGTTATACCTAATCCACATGCATTGTCTACAACAATCACGACTATCCCCCACCGATAGCGCAAAACAGTTATTTCTAGATTGGAAATAAATATATCAACAATTCAATGGGCGAGTGATTTACATTATCCAACTACACCATTTAAGCAATAAATTTCCCAATTTCATGAATTTAACCAAATTCCCCAAGCTACAATTACTGAGAAAGTTATTTTTCCTAAACGCTAAGCAAGGGTAGTTTGAGTTAAACTTCCCACTTAAGCTAATGAATCATTTAGTGGCCTAAGCTAATTACTTCTTAGAACAAAAAATAGAGAAGGATGGGCAAGGACAGAGAAGGTTATCGTGAAACATTCTTCATGAGAGCTAGAAAAGAAAGTTCGAGAAAAGAAAGAGAAATAGGACGAAAATCAAAGGGAATTCAAATTCATCGTTCTTAGAGAAAAAGCAAGGTTATTTTGAGTTAAACTTGGCCACCTAAGCTAATGAAGCAATTAGTGGCCTAAGCTAATTAGTTCCTAGAACAAAATAGGGAAGGATGTAGAAGTATGGAGAAAGTTAGAGAGAAACATTCTTCTTGAGAGCAAGAAGAGAAACTTGGGGAAAGGAAAGAGATATAGGAAAGAAATCAAAGGGAATTGAAATTCATCCGTTTGGAATTTAGAATTGAACGCTTGGATGTTTAAGAAAGCCTTAAATAAGGTGCTTAGGTTAAACCAATATGATTAAGCTACGATTACTCATAAAATTCTTGTTCCCAGTGGCTATGCAAGGCTAGCTTGAGTTAAACTCTGCCACTTAAGCTCATGAAACAATTAGTGGACTAGGCTAATTAGTTCCTAAACAAAATAGAGAATGATGAAGAAGGACGAAGAAAGTTAGAGAGAAACATTCTTCTTGAGAGCAACAAGAGAAAGTTAGAAAAACAAAAGAGAAATACGAAGAAAATTAAAGGGAAATCAAATTCATTCGTTTGGTCTTGAGAATTGAACACTTGGTGGTTTCGAAAACCTTAAATAAGGTGTTTAAGCTAAACTAAGATCGTTAAGCTTATATTACATTGAAAATTCTCCATCTTAGAGTGTAAAGAGGGTTACTTTATTCACCCAGAAAAAAAAAAAAAAAATGGTTAGTTCGAGCTAAACTTGGCCACTTAAGCTAATGAAACCATTAGGGGGCTATGCTAATTAGTTCTTAGAATAAAATAGAGAAGGATGTAGAGGGACGAAGAAAGTAAGAGAGCAACTTTCTTCTTCAGAGCTAAAAAAGACAGTTATAGAAATAAAAGAGAATTATGAATAAAATCGAAGGGAATTCAAATTCATGCTTGTGGACTTAAGAATTCAATACTTTTTTGGGTGAATAAGAATTCAATACTTAGGTGATTAAGAAACCTTGAATCTGGTTCATAAGTGAAACTAAAATCGTTAAGCTACAATTACACAGAAAATTCTCTTTCCTAGACGCTGTTCAAGGTTAGTCTGAGTTAAACCTCCCACTTAAGCTAATGAATCAGTTGGCGACCTAAGTTAATTAGTTCCTTGTACAAAATAGAGAAGGACGGAGAATGACGGAGAAGGTTAGAGAGAAACATTCTTCGTGAGAGCTAGAAGAGAAAGTTAGATAAAAGAAAGAGAAATAGGAAGAAAATCAAAAGGGATTCAAATTCGTCCTTTTGCACTTGAGAATTGAACACTTAGGTGACTTACAAAACCTTAAATAAGGTGCTTAACTTAAAACTAATATCTTTAAGCCCCAATTAATCCATAAATTCTCGTTCTTAGAGGCCAAAGAAGGTTAGTTTGAGTTAAATAGGGCCGCTTAGGCTTACTACAAAAACAATTAGTTGTCTAAGTTAATTAGTGCCTAAAACAAAATGGAGGATGGAGAAGGATGGGAAAAGTTAGATAGAAACTTTCTTCTTGAGAGCTAGAAGAGAAAGTTACAAAAAAAAATATAAAATAAATAAAAAAAAGAGTAGAAAATCAAATGGAATTCAAATTCATCCTTATGGACTTGAGAGTTCAACACTTAGGTGAGTGACAAAACCTTGAATGAGGTGCTTAAGTTAAACTAATATCGTTAAGCTACAATTACTCAGGAAATTCTCTTTCCTAGAAGCTATTCAAGGTTAGTTGGAGTTAAACTTCCCAATTAAGATAATGAATCAGTTGGTGACCTAATCTAGTAAGTTCCTTGAACAAAATAGAGAAGTACGGACATGGACGAAGAAGGTTAGATAGAAACATTCTTCATGAGAGCTAGAGGAGAAAGTTAGAGAAAAGAAAGAGAAGTAGGAAGAAAATTAAAGGGAATTCAAATTCATCCTTTTGGGCTTGAGAATTGGACACTTTGGTGATTTAGAAAACCTTAAATGATGTGGTTATATTAAATAGAGAAAGATGTAGAAGGACAGAGAAAGCTAGAGAGAAGCTTTCTTCTTGAGATCTTGAAGAGAAAGTTAGAGAAAAGAAGGAGAAATAGGAAGGAAATCAAAGGGCATTCAAATTCATCCTTTTGTGCCTGAGATTTGAACACTTAAGTAATTTAGAAAACCTTAAATGAGGTGCTTATATTGTTTAACTAATACCTACCGTTAAGCTACAATCACTGAGAAAGTTATTTTTCCTAAACGCTAAGCTAATGAATCATTTAGTGGCCCAAGCTAATTACTTCATAGAACAAAAAATAGAGAAGGATGGACAAGGACAGAGAAGGTTATCGTGAAACATTCTTCATGAGAGCTGGAAAAGAAAGTTCGAGAAAAGAAAAAGAAATAGGACGAAAATCAAAGGGAATTCAAATTCATCATTTTTGACTTGAGAATTGAACACCTTGGTGATTTAGAACACCTTAAACAATGTGATTAAGTTAAACTAATATCATTAAGCTCCAGTTAATCGGAAAATTCTCGTTCTTAGAGGAAAAGCAAGGTTATTTTGAGTTAAACTTGGCCACCTAAGCTAATGAAGCAATTAGTGGCCTAAGCTAATTAGTTCCTAGAACAAAATAGGGAAGGATGTAGAAGTATGGAGAAAGTTAGAGAGAAACATTCTTCTTGAGAGCAAGAAGAGAAACTTGGGGAAAGGAAAGAGATATAGGAAAGAAATCAAAGGGAATTGAAGTTCATCCGTTTGGAATTTAGAATTGAACGCTTGGATGTTTAAGAAAGCCTTAAATAAGGTGCTTAGGTTAAACCAACATGATTAAGCTACGATTACTCATAAAATTCTCGTTCCCAGTGGCTATGCAAGGCTAGCTTGAGTTAAACTCTGCCACTTAAGCTCATGAAACAATTAGTGGCCTAGGCTAATTAGTTCCTAGAACAAAATAGAGAATGATGAAGAAGGACAAAGAAAGTTAGAGAGAAACATTCTTCTTGAGAGCAACAAGAGAAAGTTAGAGAAACAAAAGAGAAATATGAAGAAAATTAAAGGGAAATCAAATTCATTCGTTTGGTCTTGAGAATTGAACACTTGGTGGTTTCGAAAACCTTAAATAAGGTGTTTAAGCTAAACTAAGATCGTTAAGCTTATATTACATTGAAAATTCTCCTTCTTAGAGTGTAAAGACGGTTAGCTTATTCACCCAAAAAAAAGATGGTTAGTTAAAAAAAAAAAAAAAAAAAAAAAGATGGTTAGTTAGAGCTAAACTTGGCCACTTAAGGTAATGAAACCATTAGTGGTGTATGCTAATTAGTTCCTAGAATAAAATAGAGAAGGATGTAGAAGGACGAAGAAAGTAAGAGAGCGACTTTCTTCTTCAGAGCTAAAAAAGACAGTTATAGAAATAAAAGAGAATTAGGAATAAAATCGATGGGAATTCAAATTCATGCTTGTGGACTTAAGAATTCAATACTTTTTTGGGTGAATAAGAATTCAACACTTAGGTGATTAAGAAACCTTGAATCTGGTTCATAAGTGAAACTAAAATCGTTAAACTACAATTACACAGAAAATTCTCTTTCCTAGACGCTGTTCAAGGTTAGTCTGAGTTAAACCTCCCACTTAAGCTAATGAATCAGTTGGTGACCTAAGTTAATTAGTTCCTTGTACAAAACAGAGAAGGACGGAGAAGGTTAGAGAGAAACATTCTTCATGAGAGAGCTAGAAGAGAAAGTTAGATAAAAGAAAGAGAAATTGGAAGAAAATCAAAAGAGATTCAAATTCGTCCTTTGTACTTGAGAATTGAACACTTAGGTGACTTAAAAAACCTTAAATAAGGTGCTTAAGTTAAAACTAATATCTTTAAGCCCCAATTAATCCATAAATTCTCATTCTTAGAGGCCAAAGAAGGTTAGTTTGAGTTAAACAGGGCAGCTTAAGCTTACTACAGAAACAATTAGTTGTCTAAGTTAATTAGTGCCTAAAAAAAAAATGGAGGATGGAGAAGGATGGGAAAAGTTCGATAGAAACTTTCTTCTTGAGAGCTAGAAGAGAAAGTTACAATAAAAAAATATAAAATAAATAAATAAATAAATAAAGAGTAGAAAATCAAATGGAATTCAAATTCATCCTTATGGACTTGAGAGTTCAACACTTAGGTGAGTGACAAAACCTTGAATGAGGTGCTTAAGTTAAACTAATATCGTTTTTTTTTAATTTTTTTGTTAATCGATAAACTAATATCGTTAAGCTACAATTACTCAGGAAATTCTCTTTCCTAGAAGCTATTCAAGGTTAGTTTGAGTTAAACTTCCCAATTAAGCTAATGAATCAGTTGGTGACCTAATCTAGTTAGTTCCTAGAACAAAATAGAGAAGTACGGACGTGGACGAAGAAGGTTAGATAGAAACATTCTTCAAGAGAGCTAGAGGAGAAAGTTAGAGAAAAGAAAGAGAAGTAGGAAGAAAATCAAAGGGAATTCAAATTCAACCTTTTGGGCTTGAGAATTGAACACTTTGGTGATTTAGAAAACCTTAAATGATGTGGTTATATTAAATGGAGAAAGATGTAGAAGGACAGAGAAAGCTAGAGAGAAACTTTCTTCTTGAGATCTTGAAGAGAAAGTTAGAGAAAAGAAGGAGAAATAGGAAGGAAATCAAAGGGCATTCAAATTCATCCTTTTGTGCCTGAGATTTGAGCACTTAAGTAATTTAGAAAACCTTAAATGAGGTGCTTATGTTAAACAACTAATACCTACCGTTAAGCTACAATTACTGAGAAAGTTATTTTTCCTAAACGCTAAGCAAGGGTAGTTTGAGTTAAACTTCCCACTTAAGCTAATGAATCATTTAGTGGCAAGAAGGAGAAATAGGAAGGAAGTCAAAGGGCATTCAAATTCATCCTTTTGTGCCTGAGATTTGAACACTTAATTAATTTAGAAAACCTTAAATGAGGTGCTTATGTTGTTTAACTAATACCTACCGTTAAGCTACAATTACTGAGAAAGTTATTTTTCCTAAACGCTAAGCAAGGGTAGTTTGAGTTAAACTTCCCACTTAAGCTAATGAATCATTTAGTGGCCTTAGCTAATTACTTCATAGAACAAAAAATAGAGAAGAATTGACAATGACAGAGAAGGTTATCGTGAAACATTCTTTCGGAGAGCTAGAAAAGAAAGTTCGAGAAAAGAAAGAGAAATAGGACGAAAATCAAAGGGAATTCAAATTCATCATTTTTTTTTTTGGGTGAATAAGACAAAAATAAAAAACAGAGATTACACAGCTACAAGGGGCATACCCCAGGACCTAACGAAAACTATACAAGAACAAAAGAAATAGGCGAAAACACTCAACCAGCAAATAAACCAAAATAAAACAGGACCAGAAACAAACAAGACTTAAAACTAGAGAAAGGAAATCAAAACATGGGAAAATTATAACCCCCCAAAATATGTTCATGAGCCGCATAAATTCGAATGAGGACCATGAACACATCCAAACAACGACCCAAATCTGAACGAAACCAGCCCACAAAACGGCTACAACTAGCAGCAAACACAAAATGAGAGACCATGTACATCCCACACGGCTAGGCCAAAAGGAGTGACAACCTAGCAAAACACTCATAGTCCATACACAGTACAATAAAATAAAAATAAAAGAAAGACAAGTATCCACAAAGGCGCTACAAGCAGCCATCATCAAGTGCCAGTAAACACGACCACCCTTAGTGCCATCAAACCCACAGCAATCCATACAGCCCCAATAGAACTCAAACATTATAGTGGACCCACAGCAGCCCAATCTGCCCAGCATAGGAATATCATAACAGCCACATCCTTCAGACGCATAGCACATATCCCTATCCAGGCAGCCACCATAGTGCTCAAACATTGTAATAAACCCTGTAGAAGAAATCAGAAGTGAGTACATCCAGTGATACCAAAGACAAAACATAGCAGCAGCACACTCAATATAGGAACTCCCATCACTCGGCCCACAGTTTAGGGGCTCACACCACTCGAAATTAGCTTCCTTAACCTGCACATAAAAATTTACAGTATATATAGTCATTAATAAAAATTTTATGGCTAACATCACTCGACCCACATGTAATTGGAGAACATATAAAGTAACTTTCATCACTCGACCCTCAAGGATAGATAGTTCCACTTGAAGCACCCGAATATACCTGCAAAAGAAAAAACTTAAATACATAAAGCCCTCATATAAAGCTCACCATCTCTCGACCCACATTTAGTGAACTCACATCACTCAGCAGCCCTCCCATTTCTGATGCTATGGGGCTTCAAAATTGTCTCCGGCAAACTCCATTTATCAAGAAACCATTTGTCACCATTGGATCTAGGAATATTCTTAAGTGACAGCGTTCTATCTCTAACCATTTGGATAACAGATTTAATGACCACCTCTTCAGGTTTTAGCTCTTTGTTAAAAATTCTATTATTTCTCTCAATCCAGATCATGTAAACAGAACACAAGAATGCATTGCTAATGATATTAACCCTCAAAGAGTTACCTTTAGTCTCCTTAGAAGCAAGTGTAACACTATCAAGCCAACCAAGAACAGGCCACTTAATGTTACAAGCAACTTCAATGGCACTCCAGACTCTACTAGAGAAGATGCATTCAAAGAATAGATGAGAGTGGCTTTCCTCCAGGTGGAGGCAAAAGGGGCAGTGAGAGCTAGTGGACAGGCCAAACATACGGAGTCTATCACCAGTGTAAAGTCTATTGTGGAGAGCCACCCAAACAATGAAGCTGACTTTAGGGATTCTGTGAGGGCCCCACACAAGCTTATGCCAAACCACTTTATCGAATTTCTTTCTCCAATGATTCCAAGCTGATTGAATGGAAAACTTACCATCAGTGGTAAGATTCCAAATAGCTTGATCAGTGCTGGAAGGATTGGGATGAAAACACACAGGAGTAGAGGAGATTAGCTCCTAAATTTCCCAAGAGTTTTTTTTTTGGGTAAGTAAGTCATAAAATAAAACAATGAAATTTACAAGTTTACAAGGGGCATACCCCAGGCACGCCCAAACAACAAATAAAAAACATATAACCAACAAACTACCACTACGCCCCATAAAAAGGGGGTAAACAAGAAACTGAAAACGCAATAACCCAACTTTGCCCATATATCCTTTTTGTCCTCAAGTAACCCCTACCATCAGAGATAATAGAAGGGAACTTGAGGTGGATATATGGGCAAAGAAATACAAAAACATCAAGATTCCAAAAAGCTTGATCAGTGCTGGAAGGATTGGGATGAAAACACACAGGAGTAGAGGAGATTAGCTCCTAAATTTCCCAAGAGTTGGGAAAAGGCCACTTCCAAGAAGACCCATCAATGATTTTACTGACTTTTGTATCACTGTTAAGGGCAGAGTCATAAATAATTCTATCCCCGAATTTGTTCCACAGGGGACCAATGGGGTGCCAATTATCAAACCAAAGGAAAGTTCATCATTTTTGACTTGAGAATTGAACACCTTGGTGATTTAGAACACCTTAAACAATGTGCTTAAGTTAAACTAATATCATTAAGCTCCAGTTAATCCGAAAATTCTCGTTCTTAGAGGAAAAGCAAGGTTATTTTGAGTTAAACTTGGCCACCTATGCTAATGAAGCAATTAGTGGCCTAAGCTAATTAGTTCCTAGAACAAAATAGGGAAGGATGTAGAAGTATGGAGAAAGTTAGAGAGAAACATTCTTCTTGAGAGCAAGAAGAGAAACTTAGGGAAAGGAAAGAGATATAGGAAAGAAATCAAAGGGAATTGAAGTTCATCCGTTTGGAATTTAGAATTGAACGCTTGGGTGTTTAAGAAAACCTTAAATAAGGTGCTTAGGTTAAACCAATATCATTAAGCTACGATTACTCATAAAATTCTCGTTCCCAGTGGCTATGCAAGGCCTGCTTGAGTTAAACTCTGCCACTTAAGCTCATGAAACAATTAGTGGCCTAGGCTAATTAGTTCCTAGAACAAAATAGAGAATGATGAAGAAGGACGAAGAAAGTTAGAGAGAAACATTCTTCTTTAGAGCAATAAGAGAAAGTTAGAGAAACAAAAGAGAAATACGAAGAAAATTAAAAGGGAAATCAAATTCATTCGTTTGGACTTGAGAATTGAACACTTGGTGGTTTCGAAAACCTTAAATAAGGTGTTTAAGCTAAACTAAGATCGTTAAGCTTATATTACATTGAAAATTCTCCTTCTTAGAGTGTAAAGAGGGTTAGTTTATTCACCCAGAAAAAAAAGAAAAAAAAAAAAAGAAAAAGATGGTTAGTTCGAGCTAAACTTGGCCACTTAAGGTAATGAAACCATTAGTGGCCTATGCTAATTAGTTCCTAGAATAAAATAGAGAAGGATGTAGAAGGACGAAGAAAGTAAGAGAGCAACTTTCTTCTTCAAATTACTCAGGGGAATAAAGTAGAGCCTCTCTCTCTAGATCCTAGAGAGAGAAAGCTCCCCCCGGAGATAGTGAAGTCCTGGTGCTATTCTGGCCAGTTGTTTTAGCTCCTATACTCATCATTTGAGTGATAGTGAGCATGGTTTACGGATCTATTGGCTCCTGGTGTGAAACGAAGTGTTTTGATCTCCATCGTTCCATTTTTTTGGAGTTCAGCGTGTGTGAGTTTCATGGTTCATCTGGGTGTATTCTCGGGTGACTTTGTGGGTCTCAGGTTGGTCATTCTTGTTGTTAACCCTTCTCCCTCGTTCTAGAGAGAGAAGGATGAGGTACATGGGTGTGCAAATCTGGGTTCTTGACCACCGATTGTGCGTGTTGGTAACGTCGTCGGTAATGGTCAGATGGATGGTTTGGCTTCTTGGTCACCACCGTCGTTGCAAATGGGTTATGATGATATGGATACCTCTGGTTCGAAACTCAAGCCGTGGCTGTTTTGGCCGTTTGTGGCGTCTGGTTAGAATTAGCGGTGAGGTCAGCGGCGTTGATGCATTTTTCTGGTTATATCACCGGTGGGTCTACAAGCTTCAGTGTATGACTTTCAGAGTCTCGCCGGCGATGGGGTTATTCTTTTCTAGGTCGGAATTTTTGTGAGATGAAGATGACGGTTTTAGTCGAATGGTTAAAGCATTGAAGCTGCTGTCTACATGCTGTAAAATGGTGCGTGTAGTGTGCACTATGAGTTCACCATGTTGGGTGGAGCGACCAGCTAAATATCTGTGTAGCGCCGGATCCGTCTCCTCTGTAAAGAATTCGGAGAAGATGGTCTGTTGTCCACGCCCTTCATAGTGGTGTGTCGCGTTGCATGGTAATATTTTCCATTGTACTGCTTTTGGTTGATATATGTGAGATGATGATGGATAGTGTGCATTGGTTAGTGGGATCACGTGGGCAACTTTTTTTAAATTATTGGTTTCACAAAACCAGGAAGAGTGCCCACGGTTTGGTATATATATTAAATATATAATATATATGTAACTCAGTGGGTAAGTGGCTGAGAGTTTTGGTTTGTTGTGGGCCCGACAAAACCTCACTTCATGGATATTTGATATGTTTTGTTTTGGCCCACGGCA
This sequence comes from Camellia sinensis, assembly GCF_004153795.1. Taxonomy (NCBI): domain Eukaryota; kingdom Viridiplantae; phylum Streptophyta; class Magnoliopsida; order Ericales; family Theaceae; genus Camellia; species Camellia sinensis. Next base: position 575,701 of record NW_021026200.1, read on the forward strand.
AATTGGTTTTATGAAGAAATTGGTGGGGCCATTTGGACTTCATGGTTATATTTTTTATGGGTCTGCTATTATTTTATTTCCACGGTTTATGGGCAGATTTTTTGGGCTCATAATTTTGTTTAGCCACAATGCAGCGGACCTTTTGTAGTCGGTTATTTCATGTTGATTGATTGTGTGATCCTCATGTGACTCGATATGAGGGTGGTTTCGAGCCATCTCCACCAAGAGTGATTGGGGAGTCACTGCTTTGGGGAATAGTGGTTCGTTAACTAGCTGAGTTAGAGACTGGGAGATGAGCGGGAGGACAGCTACCGGTTTTCTGGTCGCTTCTTGTCTTCATGTGACCCATCCTAATTGATTGCATTGCCACACCTGACATGGAGTGAAGGGGACACTGCCGTGGGGTTTGAGGTTTGCGATCTACTAAGGAAGGGACTGGGGGATGTGATGATTGCTCTCATGTTTTGATTGGCTATGTATTGGTTTGTTGTAGCGGGGCTAGTGTTTTTTCACTAAATTTCTCAAGACTGTGGATTATGGTTTTTGACTATGCAAGCTTCATGTGACTCAGCCAGGATCTTTCATGGGATAGATCTTTTCCTTCGTCATGGCTTTAGTTGAGTGGCTAGGATGTCACGACTATGAGAAGCGAGATGCTTATTGGATTCCATGCTTTCATCCGAGGTAGAGACTGGGAGCAAGCAGGGGCAGTTATCATTTTTCGATTGGTCTTGTTGGGTGTTTAGTTAGTTACATTTGTATTTGTGTGTTTTCTGTTATGTTTTATGTATCTGTGGTGTTTTTTGTTTATTTGCCCATATATCCACCCCAAGTTTCCATCTATTATCTCTGATCATAGGGGTTACTTGGGGACAAAAAGGATATATGGGCAAAGTGGGGTTCTGTTTTCTGTTGTTCTTTTGCTTCTACGAGTGTGGTGTTTGTGGTGTTTTTCGTCTATTATTTGTTGTTGGGTGTACCTGGGGTATGCCCCTTGTAAACTTGTACATTTTACTGTCTTTATTTTATGACTTACTTACCCCCCCAAAAAAAAAAAAAAAACTTTCTTCTTCAGAGCTAAAAAAGACAGTTATAGAAATAAAAGAGAATTAGGAATAAAATTGAAGGGAATTCAAATTCATGCTTGTGGACTTAAGAATTCAATACTTTTTTGGGTGAATAAGAATTCAACACTTAGGTGATTAAGAAACGTTGAATATGGTTCATAAGTGAAACTAAAATCGTTAAGCTACAATTACACAGAAAATTCTCTTTCCTAGACGCTGTTCAAGGTTAGTCTGAGTTAAACCTCCCACTTAAGCTAATGAATCAGTTGGTGACCTAAGTTAATTAGTTCCTTGTACAAAATAGAGAAGGAATGACGGAGAGGGTTAGAGAGAAACATTCTTCGTGAGAGCTAGAAGAGAAAGTTAGATAAAAGAAAGAGAAATTGGAAGAAAATCAAAAAGGATTCAAATTCGTCCTTTTGCACTTGAGAATTGAACACTTAGGTGACTTAGAAAACCTTAAATAAGGTGCTTAAGTTAAAACTAATATCTTTAAGCCCCAATTAATCCATAAATTCTCGTTCTTAGAGGCCAAAGAAGGTTAGTTTGAGTTAAACAGAGCCGCTTAAGCTTACTACAGAAACAATTAGTTGTCTAAGTTCATTAGTGCCTAAAACAAAATGGAGGATGGAGAAGGATGGGAAAAGTTAGATAGAAACTTTCTTCTTGAAAGCTAGAAGAGAAAGTTAAAAAAATATATATATATATATATAAAATAAATAAATAAATAAAAAAAGAGTAGAAAATCAAATGGAATTCAAATTCATCCTTATGGACTTGAGAGTTCAACACTTAGGTGAGTGACAAAACCTTGAATGAGGTGCTTAAGTTAAACTAATATTGTTAAGTTACAATTACTCAGGAAATTCTCTTTCCTAGAAGCTACTCAAGGTTAGTTTGAGTTAAACTTTCCAATTAAACTAATGAATCAGTTGGTGACCTAATCTAGTTAGTTCCTAGAACAAAATAGAGAAGTACAGACGTGGACGAAGAAGGTTAGATAGAAACATTCTTCATGAGAGATAGAGGAGAAAGTTAGAGAAAAGAAAGAGAAGTAGGAAGAAAATCAAAGGGAATTCAAATTCATCCTTTTGGGCTTGAGAATTGACCACTTTGGTGATTTAGAAAACCTTAAATGATGTGGTTATATTAAATAGAGAAAGATGTAGAAGGACAGAGAAAGCTAGAGAGAAACTTTCTTCTTGAGATCTCGAAGAGAAAGTTAGAGAAAAGAAGGAGAAATAGGAAGGAAATCAAAGGGCAATCAAATTCATCCTTTTGTGCCTGAGATTTGAACACTTAAGTAATTTAGAAAACCATAAATGAGGTGCTTATGTTGTTTAACTAATACCTACCGTTAAGCTACAATTACTGAGAAAGTTATTTTTCCTAAATACTAAGCAAGGGTAGTTTGAGTTAAACTTCCCACTTAAGCTAATGAATCATTTAGTGGCCTAAGCTAATTACTTCATAGAACCAAATAGAGAAGGATGGACAAGGACATAGAAGGTTATCGTGAAACATTCTTCACGAGAGCTAGAAAAGAAAGTTCGAGAAAAGAAAGAGAAATAGGACGAAAATCAAAGGGACATCAAATTCATCATTTTTGACTTGAGAATTGAACACCTTGGTGATTTAGAACACCTTAAACAATGTGCTTAAGTTAAACTAATATCATTAAGCTCCAGTTAATCCGAAAATTCTCATTCTTAGAGGAGAAGCAAGGTTATTTTGATTTAAACTTGGCCACCTAAGCTAATGAAGCAATTAGTGGCCTAAGCTAATTAGTTCCTAGAACAAAATAGGGAAGGATATAGAAGTATGGAGAAAGTTAGAGAGAAACATTCTTCTTGAGAACAAGAAGAGAAACTTGGGAAAAGGAAAGAGATATAGGAAAGAAATCAAAGGGAATTGATGTTCATCCGTTTCGAATTTAGAATTGAACGCTTGGGTGCTTAAGAAAACCTTAAATAAGGTGCTTAGGTTAAACCAATATCATTAAGCTATGATTACTCATAAAATTCTCGTTCCCAGTGGCTATGCAAGGCTAGCTTGAGTTAAACTCTACCACTTAAGCTCATGAAACAATTAGTGGCCTAGGCTAATTAGTTCCAAGAACAAAATAGAGAATGATGAAGAAGGACAAAGAAAGTTAGAGACAAACATTCTTCTTTAGAGCAACAAGAGAAAGTTAGAGAAACAAAAGAGAAATACGAAGAAAATTAAAGGGAAATCAAATTCATTCGTTTGGACTTGAGAATTGAACACTTGGTGGTTTCGAAAACCTTAAATAAGGTATTTAAGCTAAACTAAGATCGTTAAGCTTATATTACATTGAAAATTCTCCTTCTTAGAGTGCAAAGAGGGTTAGTTTATTCACCCAGAAAAAAAAAAAAAAAAAAAAAAAAAAAAAAAGGATGGTTAGTTCGAGCTAAACTTGGCCACTTAAGCTAATGAAACCATTAGGGGGCTATGCTAATTAGTTCTTAGAATAAAATAGAGAAGGATGTAGAGGGACGAAGAAAGTAAGAGAGCAACTTTCTTCTTCAGAGCTAAAAAAGACAGTTATAGAAATAAAAGAGAATTTGGAATAAAATCGAAGGGAATTCAAATTCATGCTTGTGGACTTAAGAATTCAATACTTTTTTGGGTGAATAAGAATTCAACACTTAGGTGATTAAGAAACCTTGAATCTGGTTCATAAGTGAAACTAAAATCGTTTAGCTACAATTACCCAGAAAATTCTCTTTCCTAGACGCTGTTCAAGGTTAGTCTGAGTTAAACCTCCCACTTAAGCTAATGAATCAGTTGGTGACCTAAGTTAATTAGTTCCTTGTACAAAATAGAGAAGGACGGAGAATGACGGAGAAGGTTAGAGAGAAACATTCTTCATGAGAGCTAGAAGCGAAAGTTAGATAAAAGAAAGAGAAATTGGAAGAAAATCAAAAGGGATTCAAATTCGTCCTTTTGCACTTGAGATTTTAACACTTAGGTGACTTAGAAAACCTTAAATAAGGTGCTTAAGTTAAAACTAATATATTTAAGCCCCAATTAATCCACAAATTCTCGTTCTTAGAGGCCAAAGAAGGTTAGTGTTTGAGTTAAACAGGGCCGCTTAAGCTTACTACAAAAACAATTAGTTGTCTAAGTTAATTAGTGCCTAAAAAAAATGGAGGATGGAGAAGGATGGGAAAAGTTAGATAGAAACTTTCTTCTTGAGAGCTAGAAGAGAAAGTTACAAAAAAAAAATATAAAATAAATAAATAAATAAAGAAGGAGTAAAAAATCAAATGGAACTCAAATTCATCCTTATGGACTTGAGAGTTCAACACTTAGGTGAGTGACAAAACCTTGAATAAGGTGCTTAAGTTAAACTAATATCGTTATGCTACAATTACTCAGGAAATTCTCTTTCCTAGAAGCTATTCAAGGTTAGCTTGAGTTAAACTTCTCAATTAAGCTAATGAATCAGTTGGTGACCTAATCTAGTCAGTTCCTAGAACAAAATAGAGAAGTATAGAAACACTCTTCATGAGAACTAGAGGAGAAAGTTAGAGAAAAGAAAGAGAAGTAGGAAGAAAATCAAAGGGAATTCAAATTCATTCTTTTGGACATGAGAATTGAACACTTTGGTGATTTAGAAAACCATAAATGATGTGGTTATATTAAATAGAGAAAGATGTAGAAGGACAAAGAAAGCTAGACAGAAACTTTCTTCTTGAGATCTCGAAGAGAAAGTTAGAGAAAAGAAGGAGAAATAGGAAGGAAATCAAAGGGCATTCAAATTCATCCTTTTGTGCCTGAGATTTGAACACTTAAGTAATTTAGAAAACCTTAAATGAGGTGCTTATGTTGTTTAACTAATACCTACCGTTAAGCTACAATTACTGAGAAAGTTATTTTTCCTAAACGCTAAGCAAGGGTAGTTTGAGTTAAAATTCCCACTTAAGCTAATGAATCATTTAGTGGCCTAAGCTAATTACCTCATAGAACAAAAAATAGAGAAGGATGGACAAGGACAGAGAAGGTTATCGTGAAACATTCTTCCGGAGAGCTAGAAAAGAAAGTTCGAAAAAAGAAAGAGAAATAGGACGAAAATCAAAGGGAATTCAAATTCATCATTTTTGACTTGAGAATTGAACACCTTGGTGATTTAGAACACCTTAAACAATGTGCTTAAGTTAAGCTAATATCATTAAGCTCCCGTTAATTTGAAAATTCTCGTTCTTAGAGAAAAAGCAAGGTTATTTTGAGTTAAACTTGGCCACCTGAAGCAAATAGTGGACTAAGCTAATTAGTTCCTAGAACAAAATAGGGAAGGATGTAGAAGTATGGAGAAAGTTAGAGAGAAACATTCTTCTTGAGAGCAAGAAGAGAAACTTGGGGAAAGGAAAGAGCTATAGGAAAGAAATCAAAGGGAATTGAAGTTCATCCGTTTGGAATTTAGAATTGAACGCTTGGGTGTTTAAGAAAACCTTAAATAAAGGGCTTAGGTTAAACCAATATCATTAAGCTACAATTACTCATAAAATTCTTGTTCCCCGTGGCTATGCAAGGCTAGCTTGAGTTAAACTCTGCCACTTAAGCTCATGAAACAATTAGTGGCTTAGGCTAATTAATTCCTAGAACAAAATAGAGAATGATGAAGAAGGACGAAGAAAGTTAGAGAGAAAGATTCTTCTTGAGAGCAACAAGAGAAAGTTAGAGAAACAAAAGAGAAATACGAAGAAAATTAAAGGGAAATCAAATTCATTCGTTTGGACTTGAGAATTGAACACTTGGTGGTTTCGAAAACCTTAAATAAGGTGTTTAAGCTAAACTAAGATCGTTAAGCTTATATTACATTGAAAATTCTCCTTCTGGAGTGTAAAGAGGGTTAGTTTATTCACCCAGAAAAAAAAAAAATAAAAGATGGTTAGTTCGAGCTAAACTTGGCCACTTAAGCTAATGAAACCATTAGTGGGCTATGCTAATTAGTTCTTAGAATAAAATAGAGAAGGATGCAGAGGGACGAAGAAAGTAAGAGAGCAACTTTCTTCTTCAGAGCTAAAAAAGGCAGTTATAGAAATAAAAGAGAATTAGGAATAAAATCGAAGGGAATTCAAATTCATGCTTGTGGACTTAAGAATTCAATACTTTTTTTGGTGAATAAGAATTCAACACTTAGGTGATTAAGAAACCTTGAATCTGGTTCATAAGTGAAACTAAAATCGTTAAGCTACAATTACACAGAAAATTCTCTTTCCTAGACGCTGTTCAAGGTTAGTCTGAGTTAAACCTCCCACTTAAGCAAATGAATCAGTTGGTGACCTAAGTTAATTAGTTCCTTGTACAAAATAGAGAAGGACGGAGACTGACGGAGAAGGTTAGAGAGAGACATTCTTCATTAGAGCTAGAAGGGAAAGTTAGATAAAAAACAGAGAAATTGGAAGAAAATCAAAAGGTATTCAAATTCGTCTTTTTGCACTTGAGAATTGAACACTTAGGTGACTTAGAAAACCTTAAATAAGGTGCTTAAGTTAAAACTAATATCTTTAAGCCCCAGTTAATCCATAAATTCTCGTTCTTAGAGGCCAAAGAAGGTTAGTTTGAGTTAAACAGGGCCGCTTAAGCTTACTACAGAAACAATTAGTTGTCTAAATTAATTAGTGCCTAAAACAAAATGGAGGATGGAGAAGGATGGGAAAAGTTAGATAGAAAATTTCTTCTTTAGACCTAGAAGAGAAAGTTACAAAAAACAAATATAAAATAAATAAATAAATAAATAAAGAGTAGAAAATCAAATGGAATTCAAATTCGTCCTTATGGACTTGAGAGTTCAACACTTAGGTGAGTGACAAAACCTTGAATGAGGTGCTTAAGTTAAACTAATATCGTTAAGCTACAATTACTCAGGAAATTCTCTTTCCTAGAAGCTATTCAAGGTTAGTTTGAGTTAAACTTCCCAATTAATTATTCACCCAAAAAAAAACTTCCCAATTAAGCTAATGAATCAGTTGGTGACCTAATCTAGTTAGTTCCTAGAACAAAATAGAGAAGTACGGACGTGGATGAAGAACGTTAGATAGAAACATTCTTCATGAGAGCTAGAGGAGAAAGTTAGAGAAAAGAAAGAGAAGTAGGAAGAAAATCAAAGGGAATTCAAATTCATCCTTTTGGGCTTGAGAATTGAACACTTTGGTGATTTAAAAAACCTTAAATGATGTGGTTATATTAAATAGAGAAAGATGTAGAAGGACAGAGAAAGCCAGAGAGAAACTTTCTTCTTGAGATCTTGAAGAGAAAGTTAGAGAAAAGAAGGAGAAATAGGAAGGAAATCAAAGGGCATTCAAATTCATCCTTTTGTGCTTGAGATTTGAACACTTAAGTAATTTAGAAAACCTTAAATGAGGTGCTTATGTTGTTTAACTAATACTTACCGTTAAGCTACAATTACTGAGAAAGTTATTTTTCCTAAACGCTAAGCAAGGGTAGTTTGAGTTAAACTTCCCACTTAAGCTAATGAATCATTTAGTGGCCTAAGCTAATTACTTCATAGAACAAAAAATAGAGAAGGATGGACAAGGGCAGAGAAGTTTATCGTGAAACATTCTTCATGAGAGCTAGGAAAGAAAGTTCGAGAAAAGAAAGAGAAATAGGACGAAAATCAAAGGGAATTCAAATTCATCATTTTTGACTTGAGAATTGAACTGCTTGGTGATTGAGAACACCTTAAACAATGTGCTTAAGTTAAACTAATATCATTAGGCTCCAGTTAATCCAAAAATTCTCGTTCTTAGAGGAAAGGCAAGGTTATTTTGAGTTAAACTTGGCCACCTAAGCTAATTAGTTCCTAGAACAAAATAGGGAAGGATGTAGAAGTATGGAGAAAGTTAGAGAGAAACATTCTTCTTGAGAGCAAGAAGAGAAACTTGGGGAAAGGAAAGAGATATAGGAAAGAAATCAAAGGGAATTGAAGTTCATCCTTTTGGAATTTAGAATTGAACACTTGGGTGTTTAAGAAAACCTTAAATAAGGTGCTTAGGTTAAACCAACGTCATTAAGCTACGATTACTCATAAAATTCTCGTTCCCAGTGGCAATGCAAGGCTAGCTTGAGTTAAACTCTACCACTTAAGCTCATGAAACAATTAGTGGCCAAGGCTAATTAGTTCGTAGAACAAAATAGAGAATGATGAAGAAGGACGAAGAAAGTTAGAGAGAAACATTCTTCTTGAGAGCAATAAGAGAAAGTTAGAGAAACAAAAGAGAAATACGAAGAAAATTAAAGGGAAATCAAATTCAATCGTTTGGACTTGAGAATTGAACACTTGGTGGTTTCGAAAACCTTAAATAAGGTGTTTAAGCTAAACTAAGATCGTTAAGCTTATATTACATTGAAAATTCTCCTTCTTAGAGTGTAAAGACGGTTAGCTTATTCACCCAAAAAAAAGATGGTTAGTTTGAGCTAAACTTGGCCACTTAAGCTAATGAAACCATTAGTGGGCTATGCTAATTAGTTCTTAGAATAAAATAGAGAAGGATGTAGAAGGACGAAGAAAGTAAGGGAGAAACTTTCTTCTTCAGAGCTAGAAAAGACAGTTATAGAAATAAAAGAGAATTTGGAATAAAATCGAAGGGAATTCAAATTCATGCTTGTGGACTTAAGAATTCAATACTTTTTTGGGTGAATAAGAATTCAACACTTAGGTGATTAAGAAACCTTGAATCTGGTTCATAAGTGAAACCAAAATCGTTAAGCTACAATTACACAGAAAATTCTCTTTCCTAGACGCTGTTCAAGGTTAGTTTGAGTTAAACCTCCCACTTAAGCTAATGAATCAGTTGGTGACCTAAGTTAATTAGTTCCTTGCACAAAATAGAGATGGACAGAGAATGACGGAGAAGGTTAGAGAGAAACATTCTTCGTGAGAGCTAGAAGAGAAAGTTAGATAAAAGAAAGAGAAATTGGAAGAAAATCAAAAGGGATTCAAATTCGTCCTTTTGCACTTGAGAATTGAACACTTAGGTGACTTACAAAACCTTAAATAAGGTGCTTAAGTTAAAACTAATATCTTTAAGCCCCAATTAATCCATAAATTCTAGTTCTTAGAGGCCAAAGAAGGTTAGTTTGAGTTAAACAGGGCCGCTTAAGCTTACTACAAAAACAATTAGTTGTCTACGTTAATTAGTGCCTAAAACAAAATGGAGGATGGAGAAGGATGGGAAAAGTTAGATAGAAACTTTCTTCTTGAGAGCTAGAAGAGAAAGTTACAAAAAAAAAAATATAAAATAAATAAAAAAAAGAGTAGAAAATCAAATGGAATTCAAATTCATCCTTATGGACTTGAGAGTTCAACACTTAGGTGAGTGACAAAACCTTGAATGAGGTGCTTAAGTTAAACTAATATCGTTAAGCTACAATTACTCAGGAAATTCTCTTTCCTAGAAGCTATTCAAGGTTAGTTTGAGTTAAACTTCCCAATTAAGATAATGAATCAGTTGGTGACCTAATCTAGTTAGTTCCTAGAACAAAATAGAGAAGTACGGACATGGACGAAGAAGGTTAGATAGAAACATTCTTCATGAGAGCTAGAGGAGAAAGTTAGAGAAAAGAAAGAGAAGTAGGAAGAAAATCAAAGGGAATTCAAATTCATCCTTTTGGGCTTGAAAATTGAACACTTTGGTGATTTAGAAAACCTTAAATGATGTGGTTATATTAAATAGAGAAAGATGTAGAAGGACAGAGAAAGCTAGAGATAAACTTTCTTCTTGAGATCTTGAAGAGAAAGTTAGAGAAAAGAAGGAGAAATAGGAAGGAAATCAAAGGGCATTCAAATTCATCCTTTTGTGCCTGAGATTTGAACACTTCAGTAATTTAGAAAACCTTAAATGAGGTGCTTATGTTGTTTAACTAATACCTACCGTTAAGCTACAATTACTGAGAAAGTTATTTTTCCTAAACGCTAAGCAAGGGTAGTTTGAGCTAAACTTCCCACTTAAGCTAATGAATCATTTAGTGGCCTAAGCTAATTACTTCATAGAACAAAAAATAGAGAAGGATGGACAAGGACAGAGAAGGTTATCGTGCAACATTCTTCATGAGAGCTAGGAAAGAAAGTTCGAGAAAAGAAAGAGAAATAGGACGAAAATCAAAGGGGATTCAAATTCATCATTTTTGACTTGAGAACACCTTAGTGATTTAGAACACCTTAAACAACGTGCTTATCATTAAGCTCCAGTTAATCCGAAAATTCTTGTTCTTAGAGGAAAAGCAAGGTTATTTTGAGTTAAACTTGGCCACCTAAGGCAATGAAGCAATTAGTGGCCTAAGCTAATTAGTTCCTAGAACAAAATAGGGAAGGATGTAGAAGTATGGAGAAAGTTAGAGAAAAACATTCTTCTTGAGAGCAAGAAGAGAAACTTGGCTCCGAATGTGGAAACTTTGTTCGGCCCTAAGGTGTCATGCTCCAAAGGGGGCTCCGAATCCGGTGATTTTGTTTGGCCAATCTTGATATCCACGATGGGCGCTCCGAATCCGGAGACTTTAATCGGCCCTAAGGTGCCATGCACCAAAGGGGGCTACAAGTCCGGAGACTTTGTTCGGCGAATCGTGATATCCACGAAGGGCGCTCCGAATCAGGAGACTTTAATCGGCCCTAAGGTGTCATGCACCGAAGGGGGCTCCGAATCCGGAGATTTTGTTCGTCCCTAAGGTGTCATGCACCAAAGGGGGCTCCGAATCCGGTGACTTTGTTTGGCCAATCGGGATATCCAAGAAGGGCGCTCCGAATCCGGAGACTTTAATCGGCCCTAAGACAATGCACCAATGGGGGCTCTGAATCCGGAGACTTTGTTCAGCCCTAAGTTGTCAAGCACCAAAGGGGGCTCCGAATCCGGAGACTTTGTTTGGCCAATCGTGATATCCACGAAGGGCGCTCCGAATCTGGAGACTTTAATCGGCCCTAAGGTGTCATGCACCAAAGGGGGCTCTGAATCCGGAGACTTTGTTTGGCCAATCATGATATCCATGAAGGGCGCTCCGAATTCGGAGACTTTAATCGGCCCTAAGGTGTCATGCACCAAAGGGGGCTCCGAATCCGGAGACTTTGTTCATCCCTAAGGTATCATGCACCAAAGGGGGCACCGAATCCGGAGACTTTGTTTGGCCAATCGCGATATCCACGAAGGGCGCTCTGAATCTGGAGACTTTAATGGGCCCAAACGTGTCATGCACTAAAGGGGCTCTGAATCCGGAGACTTTGTTCGGCCCTAAGGTGCCATGCACCAAACGGGGCTCAAATCCGGAGACTTTGTTTGGCCGTAAGGTGTCATGCACCAAAGCAGGCTCCGAATCCGGAGACTTTGTTTGGCCAATTGTGATATCCACGAAGGGTGCTCCGAATCCGGAGATTTTAATCGGCCCTAAGATGTCATGCACCAAAGGGGCCTCCGAATCTGGAAACTTTGTTCGGCCCTAAGGTGTCATGCACCAAAGGGGGCTCCGAATCCGGAGACTTTGTTTGGCCAATCGTGGTATCCACGAAAGGCGCTTCGAATCCGAAGATTTTAATCGTCCCTAAGATGGCATGCACCAAAGGGGGCTCCGAATGTGGAAACTTTGTTCGGCCCTAAGGTGTCATGCACCAAAGGGCTCCGAATCCGGAGACTTTGTTTGGCCAATCGTGATATCCACGATGGGCGCTCCGAATCCAGAGACTTTAATCGGCCCTAAGGTGTCATGCACCAAAGGGGGCTCCGAGTCCGGAGACTTTGTTCGGCCAATCGTGATATCCACGAAGGCCGCTCTGAATCAGAAGACTTTAATCGGCCCGAAGGTGTCATGCACCAAATGGGGCTCCGAATCTGGAGATTTTGTTCGTCCCTAATGTGTCGTGCACCAAAGGGGGCTCCGAATCCGGTGACTTTGTTTGGCCAATCGTGATATCCAAGAAGGGCGCTCCGAATCCGGAGACTTTAATCGGCCCTAAGCTGTCATGCACCAAAGGGGGCTCTGAATCCGGAGACTTTGTTCAGCCCTAAGGTGTCATGCACCAAAGGGGGCTCCAAATCCGGAGACTTTGCTTGGCCCTAAGGTCTCATGTACCAAAGGCGGCTCCAAATCCGGAGACTTTGTTTGGCCAATCATGAAATCCACGAGGGGCGCTTCGAATCCGGAGACTTTAATCAGCACTAAGGTGTCATGCCCCAAAAGGGGCTCCGAATCTGGAGACTTTGTTTGGCCAATCGTGACATCCACGAAGGGCGCTCCGAATCCGGAGACTATAATCGGCCCTAAGGTGTCATGCACCAAAGGGGGCTCCGAGTCCGGAGACATTGTTCGGCCAATCGTGATATCCACGAAGGGCGCTCCGAATCCGGAGACTTTAATCGGCCCTAAGGTGTCATGCACCAAAGGGGGCTCCAAATCCGGACACTTTTCTTAGCCCTAAGGTCTCATGTACCAAAGGGGGCTCCAAATCCGAAGACTTTGTTTGGCCAATCGTGATTTCCACGAAGGGCGCTTCGAATTCAGAGACTTTAATCGGCCCTAAGCTGTCATGCACCAAAGGGGGCTCTGAATCCAGAGACTTTATTCGGCCCTAAGGTGTCATGCACCAAAGGGAGCTCCAAATCCGGAGACTTTGCTTGGCCCTAAGGACTCATGTACCAAAGGGGGCTCCGAATCCGGAGACTTTGTTTGGCCTATCGTGATATCCACGAACGGCGCTTCGAATCCGGAGACTTTAATCAGCCCTAAGGTGTCTTGCACCAAAGGGGGCTCCGAATTCGGAGACTTTGATCGACCCTATGGTGTCATGCACCAGAGGGGGCTACGAATCCAGACACCTTGTTCGTCCCTAAGGTATCACGGACCAATGGGGGCTCCGAATCTGGAGACTTTGTTTGGCCAATCGCGATATCCACGGAGGGCGCTCTGAATTTGGAGACTTTAATCGGCCCTAAGGTGTCATGCACCAAAGGGGGCTCCGAGTCCGGAGACTTTGTTCGGCCAATCGTGATATCCACGAAGGCCGCTCCGATTTAGGAGACTTTAATCGGCCCGAAGGTGTCATGCACCAAAGGGGGCTCTTAATCCGGAGATTTTGTTCGTCCCTAAGGTGTCGTGCACCAAAGTGGGCTCCGAATCCGGTGACTTTGTTTGGCCAATCGTGATATCCAAGAAGGGCGCTCCGAAACCGGAGACTTTAATCGGCCCTAAGCTGTCATGCACCAAAGGGGGCTCTGAATCCGGAGACTTTGTTCAGCCCTAAGGTGTCATGCACCAAAGGGGGCTCCAAATCCGGAGACTTTGCTTGGCCCTAAGGTCTCATGTACCAAAAGGGGCTTCGAATCCGATCACTTTGTTTTGCCAATCGTGATATCCACGAAGGGCGCTTCGAATCCGGAGACTTTGTTTGGCCAATCGTGATATCCACGAAGGGCGCTCCGAATCCGGAGACTTTAATCGGCCCTAAGGTATCAGGCACCAAAGGGGGCTCCGAATCTGGAGATTTTGTTCGTCCCTAAGGTGTCATGCACCAAATGGGGCTCCGAATTCAGAGACTTTGTTTGGCCAATCGTGATATCCACGAAGGGCGCTCCGAATCCGGAGACTTTTTAATCAGCCCTAAGCTGTCATGCACCAAAGGGGGCTCTGAATCCGGAGACTTTGTTCGGCCCTAAGGTGTCATGCACCAAAGGGGGCTCCAAATCCGGTGACTTTGCTTGGCCCTAAGGTCTCATGTATCAAAGGGGGCTTCGAATCCGGAGACTTTGTTTTGCCAATCGTGATATCCACGAAGGGCGCTTCGAATCCGGAGACTTTAATCAGCCCTAAGGTGTCATGCACCAAAGGGGACTCCGAATCCGAAGACCTTGTTCGTCCCTAAAGTATCATGCACCAAAGGGGCCCCGAATCTGGAGACTTTGTTTGGCCAATCATGATATCCACGAAGGCCGCTCCGAATTCGGAGACTTTAATCGACCATAAGGTGTCATGCACCAAAGGAGGCTCCGAATCCGGAGACTTTGTTCGTCCCTAAGGTATCATGCACCAAAGGGGGCTCCGAATCTGGAGACTTTGTCTGGCCAATCGTGATATCCATGAAGGGCGCTCTGAATCTGGAGACTTTAATCGGCCCTAAGGTGTCATGCCCCAAAGGGGGTTCTGAATCCGGAGACTTTGTTCGGCCCTAAGGTGTCATGCAGCAAAGGGGGCTCCAAATCCGGAGACTTTGTTTGGCCCTAAGGTGTCATGTACCAAACGGGGCTCCGAATCCGGAGACTTTGTTTGGCCAATCATGATACCCACGAAGGCCGCTCCGAATCCGGAGACTTTAATCGGCCCTAAGGTGTCATGCACCAAAGGGGCCTCTGAATCCGGAGACTTTGTTCAGCCCTAAGGTGTCATGCACCCAAGGGGGCTCCGAATCCGGAGACCTTGTTTGGCCAATCGTGATATCCACGCAAGGCGCTCCAAATCCGGAGACTTTAATTGGCCCAAAGGTGTCATGCACCAAAGGGGGCTCCGAATCCGGAGACTTTGTTCCGCCCTAAGGTGTCTTGCACCAAAAGGGGCTTCGAATCCAGAGACTTTGTTTGGCCAATCGCGATATCCACGAAGGGCGCTCTGAATCCGGAGACTTTAATCGACCCTAAGTGTGATGCACCAAAGGGGGCTCTGAATCCGGAGACTTTGTTCGGCGCTAAGGTGTCGTGCAGCAAAGGGAGCTCCAAATCCGGAGACATTGTTTGGCCCTTAGGTGTCATGTACCAAAGGGGGCTCCGAATCCGGAGACTTTGTTTGGCCAATCGTGATATCCACGAAGGGCGCTCCGAATCCGGAGACTTTAATCGGCCCTAAGGTGTCATGCACCAAAGGTGGCTCCGAATCCGAAGACTTTGTTCGTCCCTAAGGTGTCATGCACCAAAGGGGGCTCCGAATCTAGAGACTTTGTTTCGCCAATCGTGATATCCACGAAGGGCGCTCTGAATCCGGAGACTTTAATCGGCCCTAAGGTGTCATGCACCAAAGGGGGCTCTGAATCCGGTGACTTTGTTCGGTCCTCAGGTGTCATGCACCAAAGGGGCTCTAAATTCAGAGACTTTGCTTGGCCCTAAGGTCTCATGTACCAAAGGGGGCTCCGAATCCGGAGACTTTGTTTGGCCAATCGTGATATCCACGAAGGGCGCTCCGAATCCGGAGACTTTAGTCGGCCCTTTGGTGTCATGCACCAAAGGGGACTCCGAATCCGGAGACTTTGTTCGTCTATAAGGTGTCATGCACCAAAGGGGGCTCCGAATCCGGAGACTTTGTTCATCTATAAGGTGTCATGCACCAAAGGGGGCTCCGAATCCGGAGACTTAGCTTGGCCAATCGTGATATCCACGAAGGGCGCTCCGAATCTGGAGACTTTAATCGGCCCTAAGGTGTCATGCACCAAAGGGGCTCTGAATCCGGAGACTTTGTCCAGCCCTACGGTGTCTGGCACCAAAGGGGGCTCCGAATCCAGAGACTTTTGTTGGCCAATCGTGATATCCATGAAGAGCGCTCCGAATCCGGAGATTTTAATCGGCCCTAAGGTGTCATACACCAAAGGGGCCTCTGAATCCGAAGACTTTGTTCGGCCCTAAGGTGTCAAGCACCAAAAGGGGCTCCGAATCCGGAGACCTTGTTTGGCCAATCGTGATATCCACGAAGGCGCTCCGAATCTGGAGACTTTAATCGGCCCTAAGGTGTCAAGCACCAAAGGGGGCTCCGAATCCGGATACTTTGTTCGGCCCTATGGTGTCATGCACCAAAGGGGCTCCGAATCCAGAGTCTTTGTTTTGCCAATCGTGATATCCATGAAAGGCGCTCTGAATCCGGAGACTTTAATCGGCCCTAAGGTATCATGCACCTAAGGGGCTCCGAATCCGGAGACTTTGTTCGGCCCTAAGGTGTCATGCACCAAAGGGGGCTCCGAATCCGGAGACTTTGTTTGGCCAATCGTGATATCGACGAACGGCGCTCCGAATCCGGAGACTTTAATCGGCCCTAAGGTGTGATGCACCAAAGAGGGCTCCGAATCCGGAGACTTTCTTCAGCCCTAAGGTGTCACGCACCAAAGGGGGCTCCAAATCCGGGGAGTTTGTTTGGCCAATCGTTATATCCACGTAGTGCGCTCCGAATTCGGAGACTTTAATCGGCCCTAAGGTGGCATGCACCAAAGAGGGCTCCGAATTCGGAGACTTTGTTCGGCCCTAAGGTGTCATGTACCAAAGGGGGCTCCGATTCCGGAGACCCTGTTTGGCCAATCGTGATATCCACAAAGGGCGCTCCGAATCCGGAGACTTTAATCGGCCCTAAGGTGTCATGCACCAAAGGGGGCTCTGAATCCGGAGACTTTGTTCGGCCCTACGGTCTCATCCACCAAAGGGGGATCTGAATCCAGAGAGTTTGTTTGGCAAATCGTGATATCCACGAAGAGCGCTCCGAATCCCGAGATTTTAATCGGCCCTAAGGTATCATACACCAAAGGGCCTCTGAATCCGGAGACATTGTTCGGCCCTAAAGTGTCATGGACCAAAGGGGGCTCCGAATCCGGAGACTTTGTTTGGCCAATCGTGATATCCCCGATGGGCGCTCCGAATCCGGAGACTTTAATCGGCCCTAAGGTGTCATGCACCAAACGGGGCTCCAAATCCGGAGACTTTCTTCGGCCCTAAGATGTCATGCACCAAAGGGGGCTCTGAATCCGGAGACTTTGCTTGGCCAATCGTTATATCCGCGAAGTGCGCTCTGAATCCAGAAACTTTAATCGGTCCTAAGGTGTCATGCACCAAAGACGGCTCCGAATCCGGAGACTTTGTTAGGCCCTAAGGTGTCATGCACCAAAGGGGGCTCCGAATCCAGAGACTTTGTTTGGCCAATCGTGATATCCACGAAGGGCGCTCCGATTCCGGAGACTTTAATCAGCCCTAAGGTGTCATGCACCAAAAGGGCTCCGATCCGGAGACTTTTTCGTCCCTAAGGTGTCATGCAACAAAGGGGGCTCCAAATTCGGAGACTTTGTTTGGCCTGAAGGTGTCATGCACCGACGGGGACTCTGAATCCGGAGACATTGTTTGGCCAATCGTGATATCCACGAACGGCGCTCCGAATCCGGAGACTTTAATCGGCCGTAAGGTGTCATGCACCAAAGGGGGCTCCGAATCCCTAGACTTTCTTCGGCCCTAAGGTGTCATGCACCAAAGGGGGCTCCGATTCCGGAGACCTTGTTTGGCCAATTGTTTTATCCACGAAGGGCGCTCCGAATCCGGGGACTTTAATCGGCCCTACGGTGTCATGCACCAAAGGGGGCTCCGAATCTGGAGACTTTGTCCGGCCCAAAGGTGTCATGCACCAAAGGGGCTCCGAATCCGGAGACTTTGTTTGCCAATCGTTATATCCACGAAGTGCGCTCCGAATTCGGAGACTTTGTTCGGCCCTAAGGTGTCATGTACCAAAGGGGGCTCAGAATCTAGAGACTTTGTTTGGCCAATCGTGATATCCACGAAGGGCGCTTCGAATCCGGAGATTGTAATCGGCCCTAAGATGTCATGCACCAAAGGGGGCTCCGAATCTGGAAACTTTGTTCGGCCCTAAGGTGTTATGCACCAAAGGGTGCTCCGAATCTGGAGACTTTGTTTGGCCAATCGTGATATCCACGAAAGGCGCTTCGAATCCGGAGACTTTAATCGGCCCTATGGTGTCATGCACCAAAGGGGGCTCCGAGTCCGGAGACTTTTTTTGGCCAATCGTGAAATCCACAAAGGGCGCTCCGAATCCGAAGACTTTAATCGGCCCAAAGGTGTCATGCACCAAAGGGGGCTCCGAATCCGAAGACTTTGTTCGGCCCTAAGGGTTGCACCAAAGGGGCTCCGAATCCGGAGACTTTATTTGGCCAATCGTGATATCCACGAAGGGCGCTCTGAATCCGGAGACTTTAATCGGCCCTAAGGTGTCATGCACCAAAGGCGGCTCTGAATCCAGAGACTTTGTTCGGCCCTAAGGTGTCATACACCCAAGGGGGCTCTAAATCTGGAGACTTTGCTTGGCCCTAAGGTCTCATGTACCAAAGGGGGCTCCGAATCCGGACACTTTGTTTGCCCAATCGTTATATCCACGAAGTGCGATCCGAATCCGGAGAATTTAATCAGCCCTAAGGTGTCATGCACAAAAGGGGGCTCCGAATCCGGAGACTTTCTTCGGCCCTAAGGTGTCATGCACCAAAGGGGGCTCCGAATTCGGAAACTTTGTTTGGCCAATCGTTATATCCATGATGGGCGCTCCGAATCCGGGGACTTTAACCGGCCCTAAGGTGTCATGCACCAAAGGGGGCTCCGAATCTGGAGACTTTGTCCGGCCCAAAGGTGTCATGCACCAAAGGGGCTCCGAATTCTGGAGACTTTGTCCGGCCCAAAGGTGTCATGCACCAAAGGGGGCTCCGAATCTGGAGACTTTGTCCGGCCCAAAGGTGTCATGCACCAAAGGGGGCTCCGAATCTGGAGACTTTGTCCGGCCCAAAGGTGTCATGCACCAAAGGGGGCTCCGAATCTGGAGACTTTGTCCGGCCCAAAGGTGTCATGCACCAAAGGGGGCTCCGAATCTGGAGACTTTGTCCGGCCCAAAGGTGTCATGCACCAAAGGGGGCTCCGAATCTGGAGACTTTGTCCGGCCCAAAGGTGTCATGCACCAAAGGGGGCTCCGAATCTGGAGACTTTGTCCGGCCCAAAGGTGTCATGCACCAAAGGGGGCTCCGAATCTGGAGACTTTGTCCGGCCCAAAGGTGTCATGCACCAAAGGGGGCTCCGAATCTGGAGACTTTGTCCGGCCCAAAGGTGTCATGCACCAAAGGGGGCTCCGAATCTGGAGACTTTGTCCGGCCCAAAGGTGTCATGCACCAAAGGGGGCTCCGAATCTGGAGACTTTGTCCGGCCCAAAGGTGTCATGCACCAAAGGGGGCTCCGAATCTGGAGACTTTGTCCGGCCCAAAGGTGTCATGCACCAAAGGGGGCTCCGAATCTGGAGACTTTGTCCGGCCCAAAGGTGTCATGCACCAAAGGGGGCTCCGAATCTGGAGACTTTGTCCGGCCCAAAGGTGTCATGCACCAAAGGGGGCTCCGAATCTGGAGACTTTGTCCGGCCCAAAGGTGTCATGCACCAAAGGGGGCTCCGAATCTGGAGACTTTGTCCGGCCCAAAGGTGTCATGCACCAAAGGGGGCTCCGAATCTGGAGACTTTGTTTGGCCAATCGTGATATCCACGAAGGGCGCTCCGAATCCGGAGACTTTAATCGGCCCTAAGGTGTCATGCACCAAAGGAGGCTCCGAATCTGGAGACTTTGTCCGGCCCTAAGGTATCATGCACCAAAGGGGCTCCGAATCCGGAGACTTTGTTTGGCAAATCGTTATAACCCCGAAGTGCGCTCCGAATTCGGAGACTTTGTTCGACCCTAAGGTGTCATGCACCAAAGGGGGCTTCGAATCCGGAGACTTTGTTTGGCCAATCGTGATATCCACGAAGGGCGCTTCGAATCCGGAGACTTTAATCGGCCCTAAGGTGTCATGCACTGAAGGGGGCTCTAAATCCAGAGACTTTGCTTGGCCCTAAGGTCTCCTGTACCAATGGGGGCTCCGAATCCGGAGACTTTAATCGGCCCTAAGGTGTCAAGCACCAAAGGGGATCCGAATCCGGAGACTTTCTTCGGCCCTAAGGTGTCATGCACCAAAAGGGGCTCCGAATCCGAAGACTTTGTTTGGCCAATCGTTATATGCACGAAGTGCACTCCGAATCCAGATAACTTAATTGGCCCTAAGGTGTCATGCACCAAAGGGGACTCTGAATCTGGAGACTTTGTGCGGCCCGAAGGTGTCATGCACCAAACGGGAATCTGAATCCGGAGACTTTGTTTGCCCAATCGTGATATCCACGAAGGGCGCTCCGAATCCGGAGACTTTAATCGGCCCTATGGTGTAATGCACCAAAGGGGGCTCCGAATCTGGAAACTTTGTCCGGCCCTAAGGTATCATGCACCAAAGGGGCTCCGAATCCGGAGACTTTATTCGGCCCGAAGGCGTCATGCACCGCAAGGGACTCCGAATCCGGAGACTTTGTTTGGCAAATCGTTATAACCCCGAAGTGCGCTAACCTCTCATAAGCTCTTGGGACAGGAAACTTTGGAATCTGGAAACTTTGTCCGGCCCTAAGGTATCATGCACCAAAGGGGCTTCGAATTCGAAGACTTTGTTTGGCCAATCGTTATATCCACGAAGTGCGCTCCAAATTCGTAGACTTTGTTCGGCCCTAAGGTGTCATGCACCAAAGGGGGCTCCGAATCCGGAGACAATCGTGATATCCACGAAGGGCGCTCCGAATTCGGGGACTTTAATCGACCCAAAGGTGTCACGCACCAAAGGGGGCTCCGAATCTGAAGACTTTGTTCGTCCCTAAGGTGTCATGCACCAAAGGGGGCTCTGAATCCGGAGACTTTGTTTGGCCAATCGTGATATCCACGAAGGGCGCACTGAATCCGGAGACTTTAATCGGCCCTAAAGTGTCATGCACCGAAGGGGCTCCGAATCCGGAGACTTTGTTCAGCCCTAAGGTGTCATGCACCAAAGGGGGCTCCAAATCCAGAGACTTTGCTTGGCCCTAAGGTTTCATGTACCAAAGGGGGCTCCAAATCCGGAGACTTTGTTTGGCCAATCGTGATATCCAAGAAGGGCGCTCCGAATTCAGAGACGTTAATCGGCCCTAAGGTGACATGCACCAATGGGGGCTTCGAATCTGGAGACTTTGTTCGTCCCTAAGGTATCATGCACCAAAAGGGGCTCCGAATCCGGAGAGTTTGTTTGGCCAATCGCGATATCCACGAAGGGCGCTCTGAATCCAGAGACATTAATCGGCCCTAAGATGTCATGTACCAAAGGGGGCTCCGAATCCGGAGACTTTGTTTGGCCAATCGCGATATCCACGAAGGGCGCTCCGAATCCGGAGACTTTAATCGGCCCTAAGGTGTCATGCACCAAAGGGGGCTCCGAATCCGAAGACTTTGTTCGTCTCTAAGGTGTCATGCACCAAAGGGGGCTCCGAATCCGGAGACTTTGTTTGGCCAATCGTTATATCCACGACGTGCGCGCCGAATTCGGAGACTTAGTTCGGCCCTAAGGTGTCATGCACCAAAGGGGGCTCCAAATCCGGAGACTTTGTTTGGCCAATCGTCATATCCACGAAGGGCGCTCCAAATCCGGAGATTTTAGTCGGCCCTAAGATGTTATGCACCAAAGGGGGCTCCGAATCTGAAAACTTTGTTCGGTCCTATGGCGTCATGCACGAAAGGGGGCTCCGAATCTGGAGTCTTTGTTTGGCCAATCGTGATATCCACGAATGGCGCTTCGAATCCGGAGACTTTAATCAGCCCTAAGGTGTCATGCACCAAAGGGGGCTCCGAGTCCGGAGGCTTTGTTTGGCCAATCGTGATATCCACGAAGGGCGCTCCGAATCCGGAGATTTTAATCGGCCCAAAGGTGTCATGCACCAAAGGGGGCTCCGAATCCGAAGACTTTGTTCATCCCTAAGGTGTTTTGCACCAAAGGGGGCCTCGAATCCAGAGATTTTGTTTGGCCAATCGTGATATCCACGAAGGGCGCACTGAATCCGGAGACTTTAATCGGCCCTAAGGAGTCATGCACCAAAGGGGGCTCTGAATCCGGAGACTTTGTTCGGCCCTAAGGTGTCATGCACCAAAGGGGGCTCTAAATCCAGAGACTTTGCTTGGCCCTAAGGTCTCATGTACCAAAGGGGGCTCCTAATCCGGAGACTTTGTTTGGCCAATTGTGATATCCACAAAGGGCGCTCCGAATTCGGAGACTTTAATCGGCCCTAAGGTGACATGCACCAGTGGGGGCTCCGAATTCGGAGACGTTGTTCGTCCCTAAGGTATCATGCACCAAAGGGGGCTCCGAATCCAGAGACTTTCTTTGGCCAATCGCGATATCCACGAAGGGCGCTCTGAATCCAGAGACATTAATCGGCCTTAAGGTGTCATGCACCAAAGGGGGCTCTGAATCCGGAGACTTTGTTCGGCCCTAAGGTGTCGTGCACCAAAGGGGGCTCCAAATCCGGAGACTTTGTTTGGCCCTAAGGTGTCATGTACCAAAGGGGGCTCCGAATCCGGAGACTTTCTTCGGCCCTAAGGTGTCATGCACCAAAGGGGCTCCGAATCCAGAGACTTTGTTTAGCCAATCGTGATATCCACGAAGGGCGCTCCGAATCCGGAGACTTTAATCGGCCCTAACGTATCATCCACCAAAGGGGCTCCGAATCCGGAGACTTTGTTCGGCCCGAAGGTGTCATGCACCAAAGGGGCTCCGAATCCAGAGTCTTTGTTTTGCCAATCGTGATATCTACGAAGGGCGCTCCGAATCCGGAGACTTTGCTTGGCCAATCGTGATATCCACGAAGGGCGCTCCGAATCCGGAGACTTTAATTGGCCCTAAGGTGTCAAGCACCAAAGGGGGCTCTGAATCCGGAGACTTTGTTCGGCCCTACGTTGTCATGCACCAAAGGGGGATCCGAATCCAGAGACTTTGTTTGGCCAATCGTGATATCCACGAAGAGCACTTCGAATCCGGAGATTTTAATCGACCCTAAGGTGTCATACACCAAAGGGGCCTCTGAATCCGGAAACTTTGTTCGACCCTAAGGTGTCATGCACCAAAGGGGGCTCCGAATCCGGAGACTTTGTTCGGCCCTAAGGTGTCATGCACCAAAGGGGGCTCCGAATCCAGAGACTTTGTTTTGCCAATCGTGATATCCACGAAGGGCGCTTCGAATCCGGAGACTTTAATCGGCCCTATAGTGTCATGCACCAAAGGGGGCTCCGAGTCCGGAGACTTCATTTGGCTAATCGTGATATCTACGAAGGGCGATCCGAATCCGGAGACATTAATCGGCCCTAAGGTGTCATGCACCAAAGGGGGCTCCGAATCCGGAGACTTCGCTTGGCCAATCGTGATATCCACGAAGGGCGCTCTGAATACGGAGACTTTAATCGGCCCTAAGGTGTCATGCACCAAAGTGGGCTCTGAATCCGGAGACTTGGTTCGGCCCTACGGTGTCATGCACCAAAGGGGGATCCGAATCCAGCGACTTTGTTTGGCCAATCGTGATATCCACGAAGAGCACTCCGAATCCGGAGATTTTAATAGGCCCTAAGGTGTCATACACCAAAGGGGCCTCAGAATCCGGAGACGTTGTTCGGCCCTAAGGTGTCATGCACCAAAGGGGGCTCCGAATCCGGAGACTTTGTTTGGCCAATCGTGATATCCCGGAAGGGCGCTCCGAATCCGGAGACTTCAATCGGCCCTAAGGTGTCGTGCACCAAAGGGGGCTCCGAATACGGAGACTTTGTTCGGCCCTAAGGTGTCATGCACCAAAGGGGCTCCGAATCCGGAGACTTTATTCGGCCCGAAGGCGTCATGCACCGCAGCGGACTCCGAATCCGGAGACTTTGTTTGGCCAATCGTGATATCCACGAACGGCACTCCGAATCCGGAGACTTTAATCGGCCCTAAGGTTTGATGCACCAAAGGGAACTCCGAATCCGGAGACTTTCTTCGGCCCTAAGGTGTCATGCACCAAAGAGGGCTCCGAATCCGGAGACATTTTTTGGCCATTCGTGATATCCACGAAGGGCGCTTCGAATTCGGAGACTTTAATCGGCCCTATGGTGTCAAGCACTAAAGGGGCTCCGAATCCCGAGACTTTGTTCGTCCCTCAGGTGTCATGCACCAAAGTAGGCTCCGAATCCGGAGACTTTGTTTGGCCAATCGTGATATCAACGAAGGGCGCTCCGAATCCGGAGACTTTAATCGGCCCTAAGATGTCATGCACCAAAGCGGGCTCTGAATCCGGAGACTTTGTTCGGCCCTACGGTGTCATGCACCAAAGGGGGATCCGAATCCAGAGACTTTGTTTGGCCAATCGTGATATCCACGAAGGGCACTCCGAATCCGGAGATTTTAATCGGCCCTAAGGTGTCATACACCAAAGGGGCCTCTGAATCCGAGACTTTGTTCGGCCCTAAGGTGTCATGCACCATAGGGGGCTCCGAATCCGGAGACTTTGTTTGGCCAATCGTGATATCCCCGAAGGGCACTCCGAATCCGGAGACTTTAATCGGCCCTAAGGTGTCATGCACCAAAAGGGGCTCCGAATCCGGAGACTTTTTTCGACCCTAAGATGTCATGCACCAAACGGGGCTCCGAATCCGGAGACTTTGTTTGGCCGATCGTTATATCCACGAAGTGCGCTCCGAATCCGGAGACTTTAATCCGCCGTAAGGGGTCATGCACCAAAGGGGGCTCCGAATTCGGAGACTTTGTTCGGCCCGAAGGGGTCATGCACCGAAGGGGACTCCGAATCCGGAGAATTTGTTTGGCCAATCGTGGTATCCATGAACGGCACTCCGAATCCGGGGACTTTAATCGGCGCTAAGGTTTGATGCACCAAAGGGGGCTCCGAATCCGGAGACTTTGTTCGGCCCTAAGGTGTCATGCACCAAAGGGGGCTCCGAATCCGGAAACTTTGTTTGACCAATCGTGATATCCACGAAGGGCGCTTCGAACCCGGAGACTTTAATCGACCCTATGGTGTCATGCACCAAAAGGGGCTCCCAGTCCGGAGACTTTGCTTGGCCAATCGTGATATCCACGAAGGGCGCTCCGAATCCGGAGACTTTAATCGGCCCTAAGGTGTCATGCACCAAAGGGGGCTCCGAATCCGCAGACTTTGTTCGTCCCTACGGTGTCATGCACCAAAGGGGGCTCCGAATCCCGAGACTTTGCTTGGCCAATCGTGATATCCACGAAGGGCGCTCCGAATCCGGAGACTTTAATCGGACCTAAGGTGTCATGCACCAAAGAGGGCTCCGAAGCCGGAGACTTAGTTCGGCCCTAAGGTGCCATGCACCAAAGGGGGCTCCGAATCCGGAGACTTTGCTTGGCCAATCGTCCACGAAGGGCGCTCCGTATTCGGAGACTTTAATCGGCCCTAAGGTGTCATGCACAAAAGGGGCTCTGAATCTGGAGACTTTGCTCGGCCCTACGGTGTCATGCACCAAAGGGGGATCCGAATCCAGAGACTTTGTTTGGCCAATCGTGATATCCACGAAGTGCGCTCCGAATCCGGAGACTTTAATCGGACCTAAGGTGTCATGCACCAAAGAGGGCTCCGAAGCCGGAGACTTAGTTCGGCCCTAAGGTGCCATGCACCAAAGGGGGCTCCGAATCCAGAGACTCTGGATCGGTTACAATCCAGAACTGTGAAGTGAAATTCGAAAATGATCCGTGGGAAACGGTTCCTCAATTTTCCAATCCAAAATTGGACCAAGGATTCAAAAATCCAGTCCAGACATACCGGATTAGACTGGACTGATTCGATTTACAAATTTTACGGATTCCGTATTTAGCCCTATTCCTAGCGACAGTAACCAAATATACAATAAAGAAATAGGAAGAAAAGAGGTTGGAGGGTAGGTTTGTCCTAAAAATTCCAGATTTAACCTCTTCATAATTACCTTCAAAGCTTTCATTAATTTTACAATTTGAGAGATATTTCATTGATTTACTAATATTTTTAATTCATTTCATGTTTATGTAATTTTATCTAATTTTATATATACTATTACTGGCCTTTCTTTTCTTTTCTTTTTCTTTTTTTCCCCCTTGTCTCTCTACAAGTTTGTATAAAACAAGAGATTTAACCACCAAAACAATAAAATAAATGGATAAATTACACTTTGTCCCATTTATGTTTGGCTATTTTCTCACTTTAACGCTTAAAATTTATTTTTTTCCACTTTGGCTCTTCATATTTCAAAATTTTGCCCACTTTACTCCTAAAACTAATTTCTATTAAAAATTAAATACATAGTGGTGTTTTGATAAAAAAAACTGTCTTTTTTAGCTTTTTGGCATTTTTGCTAAAAAAGCTAACTTTTTTTTTTTGTGTAAAAAAACTAAAAAGCCAAAAAGCTTGCTTTTTACTAACTTCTCAAATTGCCCCAAAATGACATATTGTCAATTACATGACATAAAAATATTTTATTATATATAACTCATTCCTCTAAAATAAACTTAAATTATAATATAATAATATATTTTTATGTTATATGACAGTTATTGTGGTATTTTCTATCTAGTTTTGAATAGAAGTTAACTTTAGGGATAAAATGGAAAAAAATTGAAATATGAAGGGTCAAAGTAGGAAAAAAAATAAACTTAACGGGCCAAAGTAAGAAAGTAACCAAACATAAAAGGGACAAAGTGCACGTTTTAAATATATATAGATTGAGTGGATATAAAACCAAAAAAGAAGTGTTAAAATTTTGGGCAAATTACATAAAAAAAATCCCAAAGTTTCGCGTGTTTTTCAAATTAAACCCCAAAGTTTCAATTGCACCAATATAAATCCCGAACTTCTTATTTCGTATCAATGTTAACCATCCATTCATCTCTGTTAACTTGGTTGACAGGAAAAAAATAAAAAAATAAAATTAAGGTACACATGGCTCATTTTCATTCACTCAGTTTACTTAATATTAATCTTATATTTCAACATTATCACACCATATCAATACCACCATATATTTATCAACAATTACATTAGAGCCATTGATCATATACTTACCATTTGCTTCAACCCATTGTCCCTCCTCCTACCCAGTCTCTCATCCCCCAACCTCACCACCACTTGCTGATCAGACCCACCTATCACGGCCTTGGTTGTTTCCAAGCTATCCGTGTGGCACTTAGACAATCTCAAGTCTTACTTGTTGATGCTAAGTCAGCTTAATTCGCAAACTTATAGGAAAGAGAAGTTAGAAGAACACAAGAGAGTTTGAGAGAATGCCTTGTATATACTTAGAGAAAGCTTATAACTCTTGGATAGATTGGAGCAAATGAGCTCCTGTCCTATTTATAGGCTCCCTAGGAGCTTTCTAGAATTCTCAAGAAGACATCATGTAGAAGCTTCCCATGGAAACCTTCTTTACAAGCTACAAGAATGTTCTAGAATGCCTTTTAGAACTATCTATACAAATATCTAATTATATGTACAAGTGTATAGGTTCTTGAATTTGCTAGGTCCTTCTAGAATTCTCCATAGTCTTCATATGTACTAGGGCTTCTAGGGAGTTCTAGATTCTTTCGTTAACCTCACTCCCTTGCATGCTCCCTTCTAGATATTTTGGAGAATTTTGTAAGGACGTGACATTTCTTCCCCACTTATGCTAGCGACGTCCTCGTCGTGTCCTCCTCGCGGAACTTTTGTATTTTCTCCTTGAATTGCCACAAAGCATCGGCTGGTTCCCAACTAGCCTCGCTTTCAAGTAGTCCCATTTATTTAACTAAGTACTCTATGCAAGGAGGTACTCCACGTCTTCTAATGACTTAGTCAGCCATCATGTATTCGGCTTCTTTGTCATATGAGGTTACTACCGCCGTTGGTGCCCTTGATGACTCTTCGCGGCCTGGATCCTCCGTGTCAACATGATAGGGCTTTAAGTAGCTTTCATGGAAGACGGGATAGATCTTGAGTTTTGGGGGTAGCTAAACTTGGTAGGAAACCTTGCCTACCTTTTTGTAATAGGGAAAGGGCCTTCAAACTTCCTTATTACCTCTTTGTGCACCTTTCTTAGGGACTTGAATTGTTGTGGTAGTAGCTTGACAAGTACCAAGTCCCATACTTGGAATTCTACCGCTCGTCTCTTTTTATCAACCCACTTCTTCATTTTCTTAGATGCCTTGTCCAAGTAGGTTCGTGCCACATTGGCTTGCTCTTGCCATCTTTTAGCAAACTTGAATACTGCAAGACTCCTTCTAGTATAGCCAGATGTAAACGTCCCCGAACGTCCTGGGAGGGAAATCCCCCGTTTTGTTCATTTGGGGCTCACTACAGTTTGGACTCAACGTCATGGTCCTGTATCTAATCTCGCGGAGTGCAATGCAAGACCGATGAATCATCAAAGAGTCCAAATCCGGCAAATCGTTTTGAAAAATAGATTTTTAGAAAGAAGTGCCAAACATGGACTGCTTTGCCAGATATAGAGTCGCCACCTAAATATTTTATTTTGGGGAATTTAGAAAATCCTGACTCGTTTGCCTAAGGCCACGTGTCTGTCATCACCAAAGTTGTCTCGGCTCGAGAACTTGGGTACAATTGGGGAAGGTCACTTCGTACCCCGCTCGCCCGATCAAAGATCGACCTCTACTAACCATGATATAGGATTTTGAAAACATTATGCATTCTTATTCCGGTTATTAGCCTAGATTTACTATGTGATGCGCACAACATATAAGTACAGACCGGATCGCCTGAATTGGAACAAAACATCTCATGTTTGTTTCGAAAAATGGTTTGCTACTCGCAAGTAGGCTAAAATGTAGGTTTTGTTACCCTCAGGTGGGCTTAGAAAACATAGTTTTGCCACTATCTAGCGGGCTTAAAACTCACAATCAATGCATTATTCCAATTCAGATAATCCAACCTTCACCCACAGGCACTCAGGCAGATATATCACATAAGCAATTAGTCTCATGGTAAGCATGCTATCATAGCAGTCACTCACACACACGCAAGGATGCTAAGCATAAGTACTTACCGAGTACTCCAAGCCAAAGAAAGAAGCTAATTAGAAATCATACATGATTCTAACTATGCTGAAATACCTAATGCAACACATGCAGGAATACAACTACAATAGGCTCGGCTATTCTAAAGATGGCATGTGAAATGCTACAACTAACAAGTATTCAACTCGGAATTGAAATACAATGCAGTTAGTATGATGCGCCGAGCCCGGTGCATGCAGGACAGACGAATGAATGCAAACATGCGAGCATAAGTATGCTAATTGAAACATGCCCTAATCTAACCATCATAAGCTGATAAATTAAAGAGAGAAAGACGTGGGGTTGGAAGACATACATCACACACACGCACACTTATTACAATATTGCCTCCCCTCGAGGGGTCCGAATAAATAATACAGTCCGAATAAATAACAGCTACAGCTAATTGTTACACAACATTAACTAATTAACAAACTAGCTAAGTAAGCATGTAAACCACACGAATGTGACTACCTCGGCTCTGTTTTGGGTGACGATGGATGCATGCATGCTCGAGTCGCCTCGTCAGGAAATTCTATTGCGATGCCTCGCCTTGCCTTTGTTTGCAATTGATCTTAGAAACTTGCACAAAGCTCCAAAAGGCTGAAACTCCACCTTGGGAAGGCTGCCGACCAGATATTGGCTTGGGAAACACCTGCCGACCACCCTTTGTGGTGGAAACCAAAAAAGGTGGTCGGCCTGCCAGGAAACCTGGTCGGCCGACCACTTTCTGTCCCTAGATTCTGGTTTTTCTGCAACAAAGGCAAGAGGGAGAGAAAGTAAGGTATTTTCATGCCACCAATCACGCATCTCGATGCATGATAGTCGAGAAGTCGAATTGCACGACTCAATGGGACGTGAATGCACATATAAGCAAGTAAAGCCAACAACTCTATCATGGATAGTCAAGAGTGTCGGCGACCGAAAATTAAGACACATTTCATCACTTTGAGTACGAAACGCCCCTCGTTTCCTGTGTTTGGACTAACTCCTACTCCAAACACAATGCAATATGCAAGGATGGCATGACATGCACAAATGCAACTAGCATGCAATCCAAATGCAATGCGACTTAATCATGCAAACATGCAAGGATGAGATGCAAACATGCTACTAGCATACACAATACTATGAACCATATGGCATACACAATGCAACTAACAACCTAGCATACACAATACAAGGAATTGAGATGGCATACACAATGCCTAAAACAACATAACATGCACAACACATTGCAACATGGCATACACAATGCAAGGTGGAGTTAAACCAATATGAGTGGACCTTAGCCACACTAAATCAGTGGCCATATGATGAAAATGAGACAACCGAAATACATGCAAACATGCACGAATGCAATGAACCGGTCCTAAGGCATCAAATGCCACTCTACCAAAGCATGGAAAATGATGAAGCATGGCATAGAATGGCACATGATACAGCTCTAAAATGGCATAAAAGATGGTCCCAAATCATGCAAATATGTCACACAAAGCATGCTAGGGGGCCCGGGTACCGAAACTAGTGAAGTGCGTTAAATTAGAGGTACCCAACGCAATGCACTAATGGCAAAACCAACCCCAAATAGATCTAGGCAGGTTTGAAACAGTGGAGAAATGGCCTAAAATGATGGCTCGGAATGCAACGAAATGGAGCTCATTCAAAGGTTGGTAAATATGGCATATAAACCCGACTCTCAAACGCATTTAAAGAGTATAAAACATGACAATATGGCATTCAAATAAGCTCTAAAATATGATGTATGATGGCCCTAAAACAAGGAAATACCTCAGTATATGCATGTAATGGACTCCGAAACTCAAAGCTAAGCAAGTGTATTGAACCACAAGCATGCAAAACAAACACCATTCGACCATGAGACCAAAAAACAGAGCCAAAGCAGTCCAAAATATGCCTAAGATCAGTTTAAGGCATGGCCAAAAAGTGCTAACATGAAGGGCCAAAACAACATGCAACATAAGCTAGTAAGCATGGTTTTCACTGCATGTATATGAAGCACAAGAGAGGTCACCAAACCAGCCAAAAACAGAAACATGGCATGTCAAATAAACCCCAAAAACCCATGTAAACTCAGTCAACACATGCTAGAATGAGGTGCTCCTTTGAGAGGCCAATAAGAGGGTTGTTCAACACATACAAGATAAACATGCAACATGGCAAAAGCACCTATGGAAATCAGTTATGAGGGTCCTAAAACTCACCAAAAAGGCCTTGAAATGGGTCAATGAAGCATGCAATGAAAGGTCCCTTTGAAAGGCCTTGAAGAGGATTGTTCCACACATGCATGAGGGACACAAAATATGGCCAAAAGGGTTTCGGACAGAGCTAAGGCAGACCTTAAAACTCACCAAATAGGGCTTGAAATGTGACTTCACAACATGCAAGTAGGGGGTCCTTTGGAAGGCCAAAAGGGCCAACAAACAAGATAAGGAGAGAGGGGGTCACCCCCCTCTGATTTTGGCTCTCAAAATAGTGTGAGAGCCACTGAAAATCTAATAGATTTTAGTGGCTAGAAGGCCAAACAAAGCATGCAACAAAGGCCTAGATGCAAGGCTCAAAACAAGATGCAAACAAGCATACAAGGGGGTAGATGACCCCCAACAGAAAAATGCCCTTAACCAAACTTCAAGGGGGGCTCAAAATAAGACTCTTTTCAGTTTGTGACAAATCTCGAAAATACTTGCAAATAAGGCTAAGATAGGAAGCAAAATAAGCCTACAAAGAGGGATGTAGCATGCAAGGCGGTAGATAGTATCCTTAAACAAACTTCAAGAGGAGCTCAAAATAAGACACTTTTCAGTTTAAGACAAAACCCATAAATTCTTGCAAATAGGGCTAAGTTATGAAGTAAAATAATGCAAAAATTGGGGAAATGATGACTTACCCTTGTAGCACAGCAATGCAGCAAGCTCTGGACCAAGAAGGTGAGACTTCAACCTCTGAAAAACAGCTCCGGGGTGATTGAATGAATGGTGTAGGTGGTAGGCTATGAGGTGTAGTGTAAATGGCCAAGAATATTAGGGTTTGGAGCTTGAAGAAGAGAGCTATGGAGGGTGGGGTGTATCTATCTCAGCCAAATGTTTCTAACCCTTGCAAATGGAGGGGGAAGGTTTGTTTTATAGAGGAAGAGACCTAAGGCTTCTTGGAGAAGCCTCAAGAGAGGGTCAAAGCTTCTCAAAGAAGTTTAACCAAAAGGGTCAAGCTTCTTGAGGAAGCTAGACCAAAGGCGTCAAGCTTCCTCAAGAAGCTTGACAAATGGTCAAGCTTCTCTTTGAAGCTAAATAAAAGGATCAAATCTTCCTTAAGAAGACAAACAAAAGGCTCAAAATCTCGGGAGGAAGGGTCAAGTGCTTCACAGCTGGCACAGTTGTGTTGCACTCAGGAGGGCCAAAAAGCAGAAGGTAGGCCGACCAATTCAAGTAGTCGGCCGACCACTTACCCTGGTCGGCCGACTAGGGTTCAAAAGGGTTAAGGTGAAATGCTGGTCGGCCATACCAGAAAGGTGGCGTCCCAGATGAGTACAACACAGCTGTATGGTGGGAGACCAGAAATTGTGGCCCAAGAAAGAAGAAAACCAGCTTTCTAGCAAGGTTCAAAAGGGTCAGGGAGAAAAGCTGGTTGGCCTACCCGTATTGGTGGCCTCCCAGATGAATACATTTACAATGGTGGTATGGGAGACCAAAAATTATGGCCCAAAAGTGAGGAAAACCAGCTTTCTGTCAAGAAAACCGGCTGGAGGAGAGAGAAAATGGTCTCCAAAAGAATTGCTGGTCTCCCACTATAGTACTACCTTCAAAACAATAAAAATAGGGTCCATACCAAAAATGAACCCTAACCGATGCAAAACGAGGGTTCGGGGGCTAAAACACACGGTCTGGGCCCCCAAAAACAGGCTGTTAGGCACCGGAGGTAGTGCGCGACCACGAAGGTGACCTCTCAGGCCACAGTGTCCCTCAAAATAAAGGAAACAAGGTGTGTGCTAAAAATAGGAGCAAATGGAGGTAGTTAAGCGGTCCCGAACTGAGGCACACGACTGACGG
Source organism: Camellia sinensis (assembly GCF_004153795.1). NCBI lineage: Eukaryota > Viridiplantae > Streptophyta > Magnoliopsida > Ericales > Theaceae > Camellia > Camellia sinensis. The sequence continues at coordinate 608,509 of NW_021026200.1, forward strand.
CTCCGAAAATCAGAAACTGGTCTCCAAACGGGAAAAATGGCCTACGACCACGAAACGTAGCCTACGGCCACTGAGAGATGGTCTGAGAGACCTCTCCCTCCCTTCGGGAAGAGAAAACAGAGAAAATAGGACCTGGTTTGCAAACCGAGACAAAGCACAAAAGAGCCCCGAAGTCCGGAGGCAAGGCTCGCAGCCGAGACTCTGAAACCTCAGAACGAGCACAATATGCATCATCACCGAGCGCTCAATCGGTGACGTCTGAGTCTTAAGGTCGGTCAAAAATAGAGTGTCTACAGTTGCCCCTCTTTGACAGAACTCGAAAGTCATAAGTGACGGGAGTGAATGTCAAAGCCCAGAGACGACCCATTTTTTACAAGGCCGAAGACTTAGACAAACAGGCGAGATGAACAAAGATGTGCCCGCAGGCATGCGAAATGATATGCACCAAGTCAAACGTAACTCATGATCATGCAAAACAGTAAGCTGTAATGAAGCATAACATGCAACAGTTTTAAGCAAGAATACACAAATCTAACTACATTACATGCAGTAAGAGGGTAAGAGAATTACTGCAATTCTCACTGCGAATACAGTGTGTATGTGTGATAGATACACAAAGCGAACGTGTGATAGATACATGAGGTGAGCATGTGCGGTAGATACACAAAGCGGACGTAGTGTGATGGATACACAAAAAGGTGAACACGAAATGTGATGGATGCACTTAGTGAACAAAGTATGATAGATACACTAAAGGTGAACACAAAGTGTGATAGATGCACTAAGTGAACAAGTGTGATAGATATACAAAAGGTGAACACAAAGTGTGATAGATGCGCTTAGTGAACAAGTGTGATGGATACACAAAAGGTGAACACAAAGCGTGATAGATGCACTTAGTGAACAAGTGTGATGGATACACAAAAGGTGAACACAAAGCGTGATAGATGCACTAAGTGAGCAAGTGTGATGGATACACAAAAGGTGAACACAAAGCGTGATAGATGCACTTAGGGAACAAGTGTGATGGATACACAAAAGGTGAACACAAAGCGTGATAGATGCGCTTAGTGAACAAGTGTGATGGATACACAAAAGGTAAACACAAAGCGTGATAGATGCACTTAGTGAACAAGTGTGATGGATACACAAAAGGTGAACACAAAGCGTGGTAGACGCACTTAGTGAACAAGTGTGATGGATACACAAAAGGTGAACACAAAGTGTGATAGATGCACTTAGTGAACAAGCGTGATAGATACACAAAAGGTGAACACAAAGCATGATAGATGCACTTAGTGAACAAGTGTGATGGATACACAAAAGGTGAACACAAAGTGTGATAGATGCACTTAGTGAACAAGCGTGATAGATACATGAAAATGAGAATGTGTGTGATAGATACAAAAAATGAGAATGTGTGATAGATACAGAAAATGAAAGAAGTGTGATTGATACACTAAGTGAAGAGAGTGTGATTGATACACTAAATAAATGAAGTGTGATTGATACACTAAGCGAATGAAGAAAGTGTGATAGATACACTAAGGGTGAATAAGGTGTGATTGATACACTAAGCGAATGAAGAAAGTGTGATAGATACACTAAATAAATGAAGTGTGATGGATACACTAAGAAAGTAAAGTAAATGAAGTAAATGAAGTGTGATAGATACACTAAAGTAAATGAAGTAAATTAAGTGTGATGGATACACTAAAGTAAATGAAGTGTGATTGATACACTAAGTGAATGATCTTAAACAAAACTTCTTTGAATGAACCGTACATACAATATCGCCTGGTTGCGCCAGTTTCAAATGAACCGTACATACAATATCGTGCATGAATGAGAAAGAAACTTGATAGGTACAATGCAATACATGCATGATGTTTAAGGAATGCAATAAACAAACCTAGCGGCGCTTTAGGAAGCACCTCACGGGGTGAGTGGCGATGAGCCGCTCTACTCTGACGGGGATCTCGCCTCGTGCTCTTCGTACACTTACCTTCAACTCACAGTATAAAGGCTCTGAAATACTGACAAGGGTTCTTCACGTAGAACACTTTAGATGCTGCCTTTTTTCCTTATCCTGATCATATTCACAACTTTCCCTATTCTCCAACGGGGTGACAAACTAGGTTGGTTCAGTATCCAGAATTGAGGTGCATACATGCTATCTTAACCTATGGGGCTTCCATACAAATTTCAAGCCGAGGACATGCCTCTGGGTATTTAAACCAGACTTTGGTCTCGGAAATCCCAAACCTTTGTGTTCTAGGCAACAGCTATTCGAACTCTAGTTTCCACCGTCGCAGTTGGTCTCCTAGGAACTCATTACGAACACAGCCAAGATGCCTCTGGCAGGGAATGGTACTTAGGGAGAGCACTTTTGATCGCCGTTCTGGCTTGAAGCACACTTGATCTTGAGCTTGAGGTAGAGGCACATTCATACTTCAGAGCATTGGCAAGACCTGAAGAGGTACACACGGAATTTAATCTCGGAACTTACTGAAGTTGAAACAAACTCAGATACCTGACATTTTTCATTTTTTTCTTTTGCTTTGCAGCCTAGAACTTTCATAGCTTCAGATAGGTCCTGGTTTTACTATTCGCGCATGACCTGGGTTGAACCCTGCGGTTTTATGAAAGAACGAATCTTGTTTTGCACAGATGTGGAAAATAGCACGGCACTCGGAGTGCAAAACGATTTTATTTTTAAAACCGAGAGATGAGTTCTTGACCAGGGTATTGAGCCTACGACTGAACACAGTGCACTATGATTCAACAACGAAAAACAAAAGGTAAGCAACCTAAACACACCGAGTAACACTCGAAACAACTCAAAACAAGAATTGAGATAAAACAAAAAGACACGCAGACATGCACAGGGAGCCTGTTTCTCTGGGTATTATTTCTCACCCTTTCTCATTTGTGATTCTGACATCACTCGGCCCTCAAGCTCGATTTTTCTCTCAAAACTCTTTCCTTGCTTTTCCTCTCAGCGCACATCTCTCTATTCTTTAATCTCTCATTTTTCATCCCTTCCGAGGGTGGTTGATGGATAAATAGGAAGTTACGGGCTCTTGCCCTTAGCATTCTGCTAGATTCTCTTTCTTGTTCACAATAGTGAGTTTCTCCTATAGAGTAGTTGCAATGCGACCAGATGCGCAGCAGATCTGCAATTGACATCGGTTGACGATGCTCCGCTGGGGAGTTTGGACGTGATCAGATCTGTTCGGATGAGGGAGTGGAATACCTTGCTCCATTCTAGTTCGTGCTTCGCACTTGGCTTGATACCTCGCTGCTCGGAGGATATGAGAGCTTTCAGCCCTTTTCTGTTAGCTTTCGCTATGCCCTTCTTGGCGAATAGGGTGCCCTTTTCGGCAAGTATGGTGCCCTTTCTGGCAAATGCATTGATAATGGGGGAAAGATAGGAAGCCTGACTTAACTGTGCCCCTAGTTCATCATTTTGACCAATTTTTTTTTTTTGGTTTGGTTTTTTACTAAAACAATTTTGACCGACATGAGAGTTAGATTAACATGGTTGTTCAATTTTCTGATTTGAAATCATGCAAGTCAGGCTATGAGCACTGAAAAATTTTCCTTTTTGGGTCCAAGAAATGGTCCAGTTTTGAAAAATGAAATAATTTTCGAGAAATTAGTCAACCTCAGTAAAAATTCTCAAAAACTATTTTCGCAAACGGCCATTGCTCGATGAGCACGGAAGCTACTCTCGAGTTGTACAACCTTGGGATTCATAACAATGGAAAATTGCCCCTTGTCTGAAGGACACTGCATGGCAACGGAAAGTTGCCCCTTATTTGAATGGTAACGGAAAGTTGCCCCTTGTTTGAATGGCACCACAGTGCATTGTAGTCAGTCCTCAGAGTGACGAACACAACCAAACTCTCGGATACAGAGAAGGCAAAGATTATCAAAACCATTACATGGACATAATCGATTTGGAAGTGTCTGTGGCTGGACTTCAGGATGAAGTTGCCTACATATCCCAAACATGGCAATCAAACCTTACGTTGTTCGAGGTTAAGGTACACTCGTGTATTTAACCTCTCATTTTGCGCTCTAACTTCTGCCAAGGCCGCTGTAGACAAGCCCGCGGGGGACCTCGCTACAGCTCGGACTCAACTTTTGTTAGTCACGGTTCTAAGTCTGAACCAAAGAGTCCAAATCCGGCAAATCGTTTTTGAGAAAACAGATTTTTTTGAAAGAAGTGCCAAACATGGACTGCTTTGCCAGATACAGAGTCGCCACCTAAATATTTTATTTTGGGAAATTTAGGAAACCCTGACTCGGTGCCAAAAGGCCACGTGTCCGTCATCACCAAAGTTGCATCGGCTCGGGAACTTGGGTACGATTAGGGAAGGTCACTTCGGAGATTGCGCACAATCATCCGGATTTGATCTTTGTCAGTGGGCCTTAAAGCCATCATTGACGCCTTTGCCCTCCATCGGATCACAAAGTCCGAGAAAGACTCCTTAGGCTCTTGCCTCGTCGTTTCAAGATCACGAGTTGTGATCTCGATCTGAGTGTTATATGAATATTGTGTGACAAAGGCCTCAGCCATCTCATCCCAATTCTTCTTCACTTCATCTTGTAA
>NW_021026200.1:617076-650994 GCF_004153795.1 Camellia sinensis
TGAGAGATGGTCTACGGGACCTCTCCCTCCCCTCAGGAAAAGAAACAGAGAAAATCGAGTCTGGTTCGCAAACCGAGACAAGGCACAGAAGAGGGTTCGGAAGTCCGGAGGCAGGGCTCACGGCCGTGACTCTGAAGCTTCTGAACAAGCACATTATGCAACATCACCAAGCACTCAATCAGTGACATCTGAGTCTTAAGGTCGGTCAAAAATGAGGTGTCTACAGCCGCCTTTCCGGGTTTTCAACCTTGCGAGCTCTGTTATTCTTTTTTTTTTCATTTTTTTTCTTCTTTTTTCATTTTTTCTTTTCATTTTCTTCATTCTTTGCATTTTTTATTTTTTTCTTTTTTTTGTTCTTTTTCTTGCTCTAACTTTTGCCTGAGTCGCCCTTCCGGGTTTTCGGTCCAGCGAGCTCTCTAGGGTAAAAGTGTAGCTTTGTCCATGTCAAATGGTTTTAAGATCCTGCAGTAATCTGAATCTTGGAGAATGGCTGCTGTTTGCTGACGATGCAGGAGTCCATCCAAAGGGGGGCTGAATCTGCCCCTAGTGTTGTGGGTAGGAACTCAGTTATCCTTCAGCAATACTTTCTTCTTTCCTCCCTTCTAGGATTTGGCATTCTTGCCAATCTTTGTTAGCTTGAGAAACATCCCAATTTTTTGACTCTTCGAGCATATCTGACACCTTTGCAACTAGTTCGAGGGCTTTTGATCTAGCTTCGCAAGCTTCCTTTTGATTATTTCTGACCTCCTTGCCCCTAGTTCATGGGCTGCTTCAAATCTGGGCACACATGCCTCACATTGTAGTTGGTCGTTGAACATTCTGAATTTCAAGTTCAAGGTTTGAAAGCGAGGGGTCGAGTCTCGGGGCTGAGAGCGATCCTAAGCTGCACAATCTCAAGAGTGATTCCACACAAGTCTTCGCAGGACTGCGCAAAACATTTTTTGAAATTTTTTAAGAAAGCGACTAGTCGCTCGCGCTGAAGACAATGCGAAACCAATCTAGATCAAGCCAGGATCCTTCTCAGTACTCACGTTAACAAACATGATTTCATTTATTAAGGGTTTAGCATGCCTCTCTTTCTCTCAATTGATCAAACTTTGCAAAACCCGAGGAATTCCTCCCTCTTCGTTTTCATTACAGTGTTTGAAAAGTTTTGGAAAACTTAGGTCAATGCAATGAGTTCGAGATACAGAAAAGTTGGCAAAAAGTACTGCCGTTTCATTTAGAAATTCTGGCACAACTGGCACAAGGCAGAAGCGAACACAAGAATGTGAAAATCACTGCTGTTTCATTCACATCTGTTGGCACAACTGGCTCCCCGGCAGAAACATACTCAAAAGAAAACAAAAGAACACACAAAACAAAATAGTGATATTCGAAGTAACACCCCCGGAATCACCCGACTTCTGTACAACAGGACTGACTTGATACAACAAGACAGACCCTTAATAAAAAAGACTGACTTAAAACATAGTGACACGAAACTGATTCAATCACCCAAGTTAGAAGCTACAAAAACCAGCATTCGCAAATGCTCAAAACAGTGCGTGCCACACGCCACATCTGGAGTAAACTGAGTGCCGCCCATAGGTGGTTCATCCCCTGATCACATATTCGCACTATCCCCCAAGTTCACTGATCCAGTGGCGATAGACTTTGCTGAGCTGGTGCGGCAATGACCTTGTTGTCAAACAGATCCTGTACATCATGGTGCAGACGAAAGCAACTGTCAGTGTCATGGCCGGTTTGTTGATGGTAGGCACAGTATTTAGTGTGGTCATGCTTTAGAGGGATGGGATCGGGTAGAGGCCATTGTTCCAATGGTTTCAGATATCCCTTCCGGAGTAAGGCCTCTAGAGCCTTTGACAAAGGCATATAAAGTGGGGTAAAAACCCTCTTGACTCGAGGTGGATATTTGGTTTTTTGTAAGCTACTTCCAGACGCACCGGTGAATGGGGTAGCTGTTTTTGATGCGGTGGTGGTAACCATGCCCACTTCAGAAGATCTTGTAGCTGCATCACCACTAGTGGTCACATTCGAACTGCGAGAAAACGTCCTCCTGGGCTGCTCCTTCTCCTGGTCAATGAGGCCCTGCTTCATAGCATCCTCAATTTGTACTCCCATCTCATGCAAATCTGAAAAGGTAGAGAAGGGGAGAACAATCATTTTCTACATAAGCTTACGCTGGAGATTGCGCACAATCATCTGAATCTGATCTTTGTCGGTGGGCCTAGTGGTCATCATTGAGGCCTTAGCCCTCCATCGGGTTACGAAGTCAGAAAAACTCTCCTTAGGCTCCTGCCTAGTCGTCTCGAGATCACGGGTTGTGATCTCGATCTGTGTATTATGGGAGTACTGAGCGACAAAAGCCTCGGCCATCTCATCCCAATTCCTCTTAACATCGTCTTCCAGTTTTGCATACCAGATGGCCGCCACAACCGACAGGGTCCGACCGAATAAAGAAAGCTTCTGTAGTCTGGTGAGGCTCATCGGCCTTAATATGTCTGAAAACAGTCGTAAGTGCACCATGGGATCCCCGAACCCGTCAAAGCGGTCAATATGTGGCATCTTAAATCTGTTCGGCAGCGTCATGGCTGCGTCGGTATACCCATCTTCGATATCCGGGATGGACTTCACACCCTGAGATTTCTTGAACAACTTTTCAAGCTTGCTCCCCATTAATGCTATGGGGTCCACCTCTGACTCAAAGGGAGAATCCGACAGGTTGGTGGGTGTTTTGGATAATTGGGGTAGGATTGGGGGCAGAGCCGGTCCTGTCGGAATGTCCATATCTCCCTGGACATTTGGTGCCTCCTCGGGTGCTGGAACTCCTGGTGGGGGAGGGGCTTGGTGCGAAACAGATGCTCCGGTTTGCTGCTGTAGTGGGGTAATTAGCTCTGCCTGTTGGGCCATGACAACGGCCTGCTGTTTGGCAAATTCTGCTTGACGAAAAACGTCCTCTTGCATGGCTTTCATGCTCTCCTAAAGCTAACGCACCATATCTTCCATCCCTAACATATTGCCCCCTGACATACTGCCCTGATTTATTTGATCTACCGGTATATCTGTCTCTGTGGTAAAAACAGATATCTCAACCCAACTGCACACAAGTGAGATGGATAATGACTGCTGATCCGAACACTGTTGAACTGATGATCTGTGCCTGACTGGCCTTTTTACGCTGTCTCTAGCAAACGAACACTGATTCCCTTGAACTGAATCTCTGACCTGACAAAGTCTATCAGCACAAGTCCGATGAACCTCGGGGATATTGGAGCCTTCTGAAGCCACGATTCCAAGACTACCCTAGCAAAAGAGAAAACATGTAGCATCTCAGCCTGATTTCACCAAAATAGATATGAGCAGCTGAATAACTGTGCTCTCTACTGAATTCTGTCCAAGATTCTGCTTGTAAACTGATACCCTCAGGTCAAACTGATTTCCCACATACTGATGCCCTCAGGCCTGATACCCAGACGTGCGAACTGATATACGCAGCCCTGCAGAGACACACTCTGACAGCACATAGCAGGCAAATGAGAGCCAAAACACCCCTATGTTTGGGTGGGGTTTCCCTGTCCTATTTTGTCAGGAGCACTACGCACACAGCGGTTTCAAACAACCTAAACTCGGGTAAGTAACCTGTCCTAGCTTGGAATGGTCATTATGGATTCCGAATATGCACTAGGTCGAATGGTCAAAAAGGGTGCCGTGGTAAAACCGGGGTTTGTGTTTCCGTCGTGACAGAGCCCGCAACCGGTCAGCCTTTTGGCATGCTTCTCGAAGCGAACCTCCAGCAAACCGTTCAAGAATAGCATTCGGCAAACACGGTGTCCTAGGCGCATCAATGCACATGCAATGCAAAGAAACACAAAAGTGTAATCAAAACAAGATATCATGAGTTCAAGTCAAGTTCTCTAACATCCCCAGCAGAGTCGCCAGAAACTGTAGACGTCCCCGAACGTCCCGGGAGGGAAATCCCCCGTTTTGTTCATTTGGGGCTCATTACAGTTTGGACTCAATGTCACGGCCCTGTATCTAATCTCGCGGAGTGCAATGTAAGACCGATGAATCATCAAAGAGTCCAAATCCGGCAAATCGTTTTGAAAAACAGATTTTTAGAAAGAAGTGACTGCTTTGCCAGATACAGAGTCGCCACCTAAATATTTTATTTTGGAGAATTTAGGAAACCCTGACTCGTTTGCCCAAGGCCGCGTGTCTGTCATCACCAAAGTTGCCTCGGCTCGGGAACTTGGGTACGATTGGGAAAGGTCACTTCGTGAGCACCTCCGTTCGCTCGATCAAAGATCGGCCTCTACTAACCATGATATCGGATTTTGAAAACATTATGTATTCTTATTCTGGTTATTAGCCTAGATTTACTATGTGATGCGCACAGCATACAAGTATACACCGGATCGCCTGAATTGGAACAAAACATCTTATGTTTGTTTCGAAAATGGTTTGCTACTCGCAAGTAGGCTAAAATGCAAGTTTTGCCACCCTCGGGTGGGCTTAGAAAACACGGTTTTGCCACTATCTAGCGGGCTTAAAACTCACAGTCAATGCATTATTCCAATTCAGATAATCCAACCTTCACCCACAGGCACTCAGGCAGATATATCACATAAGCAATTAGCCTCATGGTAAACATGCTATCATGGCAGTCACTCACACACATGCAAGGATGCTAAAGCATAAGCACTTACCGTGTACTCCAAGCCAAAGAAACAAGCTAATTACAAATCATGCATGATTCTAACTATGCCGAAATGCCTAATGCAACACATGTAGGAATGCAACTACAATAGGCTTGGCTATTCTAAAGATGGCATGTGAAATGCTATAACTAACAAGTATTCAACTCAGAATTGAAATACAATGCAGTTAGTATGATGCGCCGAGCCCGGTGCATGCAGGACAGATGAATGAATGCAAACATGCGAGCATAAATATGCTAATTGAAACATGCCCTAATCTAACCATCATAAGCTGATAAATAAAAGGGAGAAAGACGTGGGGTTGGAAGACATACATCACACACACGCACACTTATTACAACATTGCCCCCCCTCAAGGGGTCCGAATAAATAATACAGTCCGAATAAATAACAGCTACAGCTAATTATTACACAACATTAACTAATTAACAAACTAGCTAAGTAAGCATGTAAACCAGACGAATGTGACTGCCTTGGCTCTGTTTTGGGTGACGATGGATGCATGCATGCTCGAGTTGCCTCGTCGGGAAATTCCATCACGATGCCTCGCTTCGCCTTTGTTTAAAATTGATCTCAGAAACTTGCACAAAGCTCCAGAAGGCTGAAACTCCACCTTGGGAAGGTTGCTGACCAGATATTGGCTTAGGAAACACCTGCCGACCACCTTTTGTGGTGGAAACCAAAAAAGGTGGATTCTGGTTTTTCTGCAACAAAGGCAAGAGGGAGAGAAAGCAAGCTATTTTCAACATATGTGTGCAAGACCACTCTCCCCATCCTTGCATGAGCTCAAGGGAGTGTAGACCTCGATCTTCGTGCCACCAATCACGCATCTCGATGCATGATGGCCGAGAAGTCGAATTGCACGACTCAATGGGATGTGAATGCACATATAAGCAAGTAAAGCCAACAACTCTATCATGGATAGTCAAGAGTGTCGGCGACCGGAAATTAAGACACGTTTCGTCACTTTGAGTATGAAACGCTCCTCGTTTCCTGTGTTTGGACTAACTCCTACTCCAAAAACAATGCAATATGCAAGGATGGCATGACATGCACAAATGCAACTAGCATGCAATCCTAATGCAATGCGACCTAATCATGCAAACATGCAAGGATGAGATGGAAACATTGCAACATGGCATACACAATGCATGGTGGAGTTAAACTAATATGAGTGGACCTTAGCCACACTCAAATCAGTGGCCATATGATGAAAATGAGACAACCGAAATACATGCAAACATGCACGAATGCAATGGACTGGTCCTAAGGCATCAAATGCCACTCTACCAAAGCATGGCAAAGGATGAAGCATGGCATAGAATGGCACATGATACAACTCTAAAATGGCATAAAAGATGGTCCCAAATCATGCAAATATGTCACACAATGCATGCTAGGGGGCCCGGGTACCGAAACTAGTGAAGTGCGTTACACTAGAGGTACCCAAAGCAATGCACTAATGGCAAAACCAACCCCAAACAGACCCTAGGCAGGTCCGAAACAGTGGGAAAATGGCCTAAAATTATGGCTCGGAATGCAACGAAATGGAGCTCATTCAATGGTCGGTAAATGAGGCATACAAGCCCGACTCTCAAATGCATTTAAAGAGTATAAAACATGACAATATGGCATTCAAACAAGTACTAAAATATGATGTATAATGGCCCCAAAACAAGGAAATACCTCAGTATATGCATGTAATGGACCCTGAAACTCAAAGCTAAGCAAGTGTATTGAACCACAAGCATGCAAAACAAACACCATTCGACCATGAGACCCAAAAAGAGAGCCAAAGTAGTCCAAAATATGCCTAAGATCAGTTTAAGGTATGGCCAAAAAGTGCTAACATGAAGGGCCAAAACAACATGCAACATAGGCTAGTAAGCATGGTTTTCACTGCATGTATATGAAGCACAAGAGAGGTCACCAAACCAGCCAAAAACAGAAACATGGCATGTCAAATAAACTCCAAAAACCCATGTAAACTTAGTCAACACATACTAGAATGAGGTGCTCCTTTGAGAGGCCAGTAAGAGGGTTGTTCAACACATACAAGATAGACATGCAACATGGAAAAACCACCTCTGGAAATCAGTTATGAGGGTCCTAAAACTCACCAAAAAGGCTCTGAAATGGGTCAATGAAGCATGCAATGAAAGGTCCCTTTGAAAGGCCTTGAAGAGGATTGTTCCACACATGCATGAGGGACACAAAATATGGCCAAAAGGGTTTCAGACAGAGCTAAGGAAGACCTTAAAACTCACCAAATAGGGCCTGAAATGTGACTTCACAACATGCAAGTGGGGGGTCCTTTGGAAGGCCAAAAGGGCCAACAAACAAGATAAGGAGAGAGGGGGTCACCCCCCTCTGATTTTGGCTCTCAAAATAGTGTGATAGCCACTGAAAATCCAATGGATTTTAGTGGCTAGAAGGCCAAACAAAGCATGTAACAAAGGCCTAGATGCAAGGCTCAAAACAAGATGCAAACAAGCATAAAAGGGGATAGATGACCCCCAACAGAAAAATGCCCTTAACCAAACTTTAAGGGGGGCTCAAAATAAGACTCTTTTAGTTTATGATAAATCTCAAAAATGCATGCAAGTAAGGCTAAGATAGGAAGCAAAATAAGCCTACAAAGAGGGATGGAGCATACAAGGTGGTAGATGACCTCAAACAGAAAAGTATCTTTAAACAAACTTCAAGAGGAGCTCAAAATAAGACACTTTTCAGTTTAAGACGAAACCCAGTAATGCTTGCAAATAGGGCTAAGTTATGAAGCAAAATAATGCAAAAATGGTGGAAATGATGACTTATCCTTGTAGCATAGCAATGCAGCAAGTTCTGGACCAAGAAGGTGAGCCTTCAACCTCTGAAAAGCAGCTCCGGGGTGATTGAATGGATGGTGGAGGTGGTAGGCTATGAGGTGTAGTGTAAATGGCCAAGAATATTAGGGTTTGGAGCTTGAAGAAGAGAGCTATGGAGGGTGGGGTGTATCTATCTCAGCCAAATGTTTCTAACCCTTGCAAATGGAGGGGGAAGGTTTGTCTTATAGAGGAAGAGAGCTAAGGCTTCTTGGAGAAGCCTCAAAAGAGCTCAAAGCTTCTCAAAGAAGCTTAACCAAAAGGGTCAAGCTTCTTAAGGAAGCTAGACCAAAGGGGTCAAGCTTCCTCAAGAAGCTTGAAAAAAGATCAAGCTTCTCTTTGAAGCTAAGCAAAAGGATCAAATCTTCCTTAAGAAGACAAACAAAAGGCTCAAAATCTCTGAGGAAGGGTCATGTGCTTCAAAGCTGGCACAACTGTGTTGCACTCAGGAGGGCCAAAAAGCAGAAGGTAGGCCGACCAATTTAAGTAGTCGGCCGACCACTTACCCTGGTCGGCCGACCAGGGTTCAAAAGGGTCAAGGTGAAATGCTGGTCGGCCATACCAGAAAGGTGGCCTCCCAGATGAGTACAACACAGCTGTATGGTGGGAGACCAGAAATTGTGGCCCAGGAGAGAGGAAAACCAGCTTTCTAGCAAGGTTCAAAAGGGTCAGGGAGAAAACTTAGTCGGCCTACCCATATTGGTAGCCTCCCATATGAATACAATACAATGGTGGTATGGGAGACCAGAAATTATGGCCCAAAAGTGAGGAAAATCAGCTTTCTGTTAAGAAAATTGGCTGGAGGAGAGAGAAAATGATCTCCAAAAGAATTGTTGGTCTCCCACTATAGTACTACCTTCAAAACAATGAAAATAGGGTCCATACAAAAAATGAACCCTAACCGATGCAAAACGAGGGTTCGGGGGTCAAAACACGCGGCCCGGGGCCCCAAAAATAGGCTGTTAGGCATCGGAGGTGGCGCGCGACCACGAAGGTGACCTCTCAGGCCACAGTGTCCCTCAAAAGAGAGGAAACAATGTGTGTGCCAAAAACCGGAGCAAACGGAGGTAGTTAAGCGGTCCCGAACCGGGGCACACGGCTGACGGCTTCGAAAACCGGAAACTGGTCTCCAAACGAGAAAAATGGCCTACGACCACGAAACGTAGCCTACAGCCACTGAGAGATAGTCTACGAGATCTCTCCCTCCCTTCGGGAAGAGAAAACAGAGAAAACAGGACCTGGTTTACAAACCGAGGCAAAGCACAAAAGAGCCCCGAAGTCCGGAGGCAAGGCTCGCAGCTGAGACTTTGAAACCTCAGAACGAGCACAATATGCATCATCACCGAGTGCTCAATCAGTGACGTCTGAGTCTTAAGGTCGGTCAAAAATAGGGTGTCTACACCAGACATCACCGTGTGTAGCGTTAGTGGCTGCTGTCCAATAGCTAGCTCGAATGGGCTGTGATTGGTGGACTCACTTCGTTGCAAGTTGTAAGAGAATTGGGCTACATCTAGCAACTTAGCCTAATCTCGCCGATTGGCACTGACAAAGTGCCTTAAGTATAGCTCCAGCAAGGCATTCACCCGTTCCGTTTGGCCATCAGTTTGCGGGTGAAAGCTTGTAGAAAAGTGTAAGTTTGACCCCAGCATCTTGAATAGCTCGGTCCAAAATCGTCCTGTAAAGCAAAGGTCCCGGTCACTAATGATGGACCTAGGCATATCCTAATATTTCACTACATGTTTTGTGAATAACTGAACCGCCTCCTCTGCTGTGCAATCTGTTGGGGCTGCTATGAATGTGGCATACTTAGAAAACTTGTCAACTACCACCATAATAGAGCCGCACCTTTCCGACTTAGGCAAGGCTAAGATGAAGTCCATAGTGACACTCTCCCAAGGCTTCTCAGCTATAGGCAATGGCTCTAGCAAACCTCCAGGTGCTTGTTGCTCTACCTTGTCTTGTTGACACACAAGACAGGTCTTCACGTATACCTCCACATCATCTCGCATCCTTGGCCAATAGTAAGCGGATTCCAGCAATGCTCTTGTACGCCTTTGTCCTGGGTGGCCGGCCCATTTTGTATCATGGCATTCCTTCATTAGATTCCTCCATAGGTTACCCCACTTTGGAACATAGAGTTGTTTCCCATTCGTATAGAGTAGACCATCTTTCACCTAGAAACTTTTAGTTTTCCCACTGTAGGCTAATGCAATGATGCCTTTGGTGAGGGGATCATGTTGCAACCCATCTTTGATGAGTTCGGCCAGCTCCCCTTGGGGTTTGCTACCCAAAGCTGCCAATTCTGCCTTGCGACTTAGTGCATCAACCACGAGGTTTACCTTTCTTAGCTTGTACTCTAGGACATAGTTAAATTCCGCCAAGAAGTTTTTCCACCTAGCTTGTTTTGGGCTTAACTTCTTCTGGGACTAGAAGTAGCTAGTGGCAACATTATCTATCTCGACTATGAACTTGGAGCCCAATAGGTAATGTCTCCATGTGCGCAAGCAATAGATGATAGTCGTCATCTCTTTTTCTTGCACGTGTACCTTCGCTCGGTGTCATTAAGCTTGCGACTTTCAGAGGCAATAGGATGCCTATCCTGCATGAGCACACCTCTAATGGCAAAATCAGAAGCATCCGTGTATACCTCATAAGGTTTGGTGTGGTCTGGTAGCCCCAACATTGGCTCTTCTGTCACTGCCTTCTTTAAGTCTTCAAAGGCATCTTGGCATTCCTTTAAAGGAGCACTTTTCCTTCTTCCCATAGAGCTCATTATCTTTTAGCACTTTAAACACCATTCGTAGATGATCTACGTGGTCTTCCAAAGTGTTGCCATAGACCATGATATCATCCAAGTAGACCACTGCGAATCGATCCAAGTAAGGATGAAAGATCTTGTTCATGAGAATGTAAAATGTGGCTGGGGCGTTGGTGAGGCCAAATGGCATCACTAAGAACTCAAATGAGCCATATCGAGTAGTGCAAGTAGTCTTTGGCTCATCCCCAGCTACTATCCATACTTGATAGCAGCTAGATCTTAAGTCTAGTTTAGAGAAATATCGAGGTCTACCAAGTTGATCAAACAAGTCAGCAACCAAAGGGATATGATACTTATTCTTGATGGTTACCTTGTTAAGCGTCCAATAGTCAATACATAGGCGAAGAGAACCGTCATTCTTCTTTTGGAATAGTACTGGAGCACCATAGGGATTTTTGATTGTTGAATGTAGACATCATCCAACAAGTCCTTTAGTTGCCTTCTTAGTTCCTCCAACTCTGGTGGTGCTATCCTATAAGGCGCTTTGGCGGGTGGTATTGTTCCAGGCTCCAATTCGATCTTATGATCCACCTCTCTCCTAGGTGGTAGTTTCTTTGGTAGCTCGGCGACATCACTTCTTTGTACTCATGAAGTACCTTCTCAATCTCCTTGGGTATTCACCCCTTGGGCACATCCTTTTTATCTTCTGCCCTAGTTGCATAGGTCACTTCTCCTTTCTTAAACCCTTTCATTACTTGCATGGCTGAGAGTATCGGGGTCTTAAATCCTTTCCTAGTTGTAGTCTGCACTACACATGGTGCTTTCTCTTTCAAATGGGTACGGAGCGTAGAAATGGTAGTGGGACTGCCTTGACCTTCCCTAAGAAGTCCATGCCTATGACAACCTTGAAGTCATCCATGGGTGCTACTGCGTGAAGACCCTGGAAAAAAAAAATGTACTGTTTTTTTTAAAAAAAAAAAAAAAAACCCTTACGTTTGAATTATTTCTTTAAAGCCCCTCAGTTTCTTGAAATATTTCGAATCTTGCCGGTTAGCATTTTTTTTTTTTTATCGAAACAGGGATATCCTAGCCGAATTAGGTTCCTTAGTCTAATTTAATTCAACATAAATAAGGTTCCAATACATGATTTTAATTCCAAGCCCTCACTCTTTATTTAAATTCAAGAATTACCCCAAAACTAGTATATGTACTTTTATATTATAGGTACCATCAATCAAATTGAGATCTATATATATATATATATACATTGGGAGATGTGTCCCTAGTACCTAAATTGAATAAAAAAATAGCCCCATCACCCTTCCCAGTGGCCGGCCACCCTAGGAAGATGTGAGGAGCCTATTTCGAAGAATTGTAATCATGGTATTCTAGAAACCCTAACACCTAGTACCCCTAGACCTAGGGTTTTGTTTCCAATACTAGTTTTATTTCAACGAGGGACTAACTAGATATTGTCTAATCCCATGATTAAGCTCCCTAATCACTCTTATTCCGTTAGACTCCAAGTAAATCCTAACTTTTCCATCCAATTCCAACTAGTGGGCTTTTATGTCTTTTTACAAGAAAATTTGCCTATAAATACCACCACTCCCTAGCTTGGCAAACACAAACAACACACTCACACACACATTCGGCCTAGAGGAGAGAAAGGAGAGCAAGAGAGAAGTCTTGAGAGGGAGAGGAAGGAAGAGGAGAGCACTCTTGTTCAAGCTTAGAAAGTAAGCCACAACACAACTCTCTCTTTCATTTTCCTTTTTCAAATACATGCTCTTAAGGGCTCTAAACATTGTTTTCAGATGTGTTATTAATGATTTTCTTGTGTTAAAAATGATAAGAGCTGAGCCTGATTCTACCTCTTTTGTAGTTTCCCTCATTTCAGTACAAAACTATCTTTTTCATACCAATCTCTCAAACTTTCCAAAGGCACACCTTCAAGAAAATTTTTTGAGTTTAATATATGTTATTTAGCATGTTTTCATCACAAAAGAAATTAAAATTTTCCCTTAGTGGACCTCTTTTCTCACAAATCTTCTTGTTTTGGGTATTGTGCCTTAAGAATCTATTTTCACAACCAACTTTCAAAATTTCTAGAAAAATGTAGAAAATTATTCTGGACTTCTATTTTATGTCAAAATATTCCTTAAGGAGTTAAATTTCAACTAAAATTGGTTTCATTGAAAAATAGTGAGCGGTTTGTAAGAAAATCAAATTTTCGTAACGGTCAACGAATCTGGACAGCGCTGGAGTGTTTTCTAAATAACATAAAATCTAGAAAAGCTATCCCATTTCCGAAATATGTTCTGGAAACTAGATTAAATTATCTACGAACCATAGGAAGGCTGAGTCCGGTGAAAAATCTAAAATGGTCCTTTTCATTCTAATCCTCATGTGATATCAAATCTGGAAATTTTGTTATGCATGGGTATTTTATGCTCTTGTGTTCATGAAAATGCTTATTAGCTTATATCATATCTTGGCATGACAGTGTACGTGTTATGGTTATGTTCTTTACCTCCATCTTAATGATGCATGCTTATGTGGATATTATTATCTTGTTAAGTTGGTCTAACCTTGGTTTAAAACATTTAACTCAACGGAAAACTTAATTGGGATGGTATTGGCACTACTAAAAAAAATACTTTTTGCGACCGCCACATGCCGTAGCAAATAATAAAAATACAGTCGCAAAAGACTTTTTGCGACGGCCTATGCGACCGCATATGGGGGACGCAAATGTGGGGGTGGCAAATACTTTTTGCGACAGCAAAACAACGGTCGCAAATTATTTGCGACTGCCTAAACTACTTTTTGCGACAGCTATTTTGCCATCGCAAAAAAAAATAAAAAAATAAAAAACACTTCTAGCGACCATTGTTTTACCGTCGCAAATAATTATTTATTAAAAAAATTCATATATAAGTTTGCTACAACAAAAAAATCAATTACAAGCACCAAACAATTTTTTGTAAATGAAAAATAACAAAATTAACAAATTAATTAAATTTATAACAAACATTATCCATTAACCATCCTTAAATAAACTGTACTAAAAAATTCAAGTCTTCAAAAAAAAAAAACAAAACAAAAACAAAAACAAAAACAGAGCGACATAATCTTTGTTAAAAAAAAAAAGAAAAAAAAAAGAAAAAACATAATCTTTGGCTCCCAACATCAACCGCTCGATCATATCAACTATTCCCTCAACAAAATCTGTAAAAACATATATCAAACTTGACTTGAAAATTTAATGCACTTCAATGTGTTAGTTTAGCTTGAAATAATAAAAAAAAGAAACTCAACGATTTGCATTCCCATATATCAAACTTGGCTGAAGATTCTCAATCTTAGCTAACTGAGAAATCCTACCTAAGCGTTCATGGTTTGCATTCCCATCAGATGCTTCATTAGCTAACTCAACTGCATAGAAACTCAACGATTTAGTGTTCAAACAGAAAGAATAAAAAAAGAAAGAGTTGGGAGGAAGACAAAGCACTATATCAAACTGAATTGCACAAGAAAAAGTGAAGTATGCTAACCCTGTTTTGACCTGGCAAGAGCTTCAGCTACAGCTCTTGTGTCTCCCAAGGTTAAATTGGACCCTAAAGTCATGGCGTTCGGAAATATATAACATCTACTCATGCATAATCATGTGCCTATATTCCAAATAGCAGAAAAATCAAGAGAAAATTTAGATAACCTTCCATATTGTGAATACATATGGTCCTAAATTTCAAGGACTAGAAATATAAAAGAAAAACTAAGACAATTGTCAATCAAATTTTTTTTTTCTTTGCATAGTTTGAGATCATGAAGCATTTGTTAAGTAACATTCTGAAAAGCACTGTAACAAAGGCAAATAAATAGGCAAAAAGGAAAACACGTAGAAAGTTTGAATTACAAACATACCAACAGGGTCTGATGAATCAACAATAATTGCATCATACTTTCCTTCAGGTACATTCCATAAAAATTCAACAGCTGCCACAATAATGAAAAGAAGATCAACAGGAAAGTTTAGCTGTATAAAGAATGCAGTCACAGATCTTGATTTCCATAATTATGGCTTGAATATTATGAAGGCATTATGAACTGTTAAACTACCAGATGCTACGAAAACTAATCTCACCGAGCAGTTTTATGGCAAGCAAAGAAATAAAGAGGAGTTGTGGGATGTGGACATGGATAGTGAAATGAACTGGTCTTCTTGGGTTGACACTGAGCCAAACTAGGTCCATTAACTAGGATATCATTTCGTAACATACACAAGCATTCCAATTACATTTGAAGTCAAGAAAAGGGTACAAAGAATTTAATGATTTTCAATTCGTTTTCAAGTATAACACAAAAGTCACCTGCCTCCATGAGTAGAGCATATGAGGTTAATTAGAAAACAACAGATTATAGTGATGACTATAATGGTGACCAACACATCTCACTCATAATTGAATGACAGGTGAATGAGATACAGTAGGCTAAAACATTAAATAGAAAATATCAATCTCAAAAAATTTAGAGCTCACACCACTCATCCTACAACAAAAAATTTCCTTACATTTCGTACCAGCTATGTTACCTGCAAGGAAATATAAAGATAAGCAATTTGGGGCCTGAAGCCACTCAACCCTCATCTCACAACACTCACACATAGCCTTAACTTTTTACTCACACAAACTCAACCCTCCATCCCTAAAATTAAGCACCACTTTCAATTCAGAAGTGTTAGATCAATTACCATAGTACATTATGCCATTAATTTATGATAGTGCACAATGTACTCAACTGTAATGATGAACATAGCACTAATTAAAGCACACAAGAGAATATCCCGTGGTCTGAAACAGTGATTTCTAGCCAAGCTGCATGCATATTCCAAGAAATATACATGCAAGAAACTTCAAAGGGAGTACAGAAAAGAAAAAGCAATCAATAAGATGTTTGCACTTACTCTTTCAAGCTAATAAAGAATCCCATATACAAGTTGCTCTTTGAACTAAATGAGAATTCTGACTGGAGCTAGATACAAGTTCATCCCACAGTTCCCCATCTAATTTCACTTTATTCCTCAAATCATATAGTTTTTCCAGTTCTTGCTGCAAACAATCCTGAGTTCTAGGATTTCCGGAGCAAAGTGTCAGAAAAACTAAAGCCCTATAAAAAAATAAGACATCTAAGTAAGCATGGGCCCCAAAAAATAATATGGTGGATTTCCGTCTACCTCTTCAGCACAGAGACCACAAAACTTTGCTGTCTTTTCATGAGCCAAATTTGACCACTTAGCCTGTCTTTGTACTGCTGTCTCAGCATTTTTCAGAAACCTCCTTTGTTCAAGTGCTATTCTACCCTGTAAAGTCGTGGAAGCCTCAAGTCAAAAGAACTGAAAGTCAAGTCAAGCCAATTTTCACCACATGCTGAAAAGAAGATATGGACATATGTCCCTATGAATCGACAACAACAAAAGAAAAAACAGCATATAGTAAGTTTCTTCTGAAATCTTTTAATGTTAAAATAACATGCAAACTTTTGAGGGAAAGCATCAAATGCTCTATATAAAGGGTTGCAAAGTACACCAAATCTTGAAGTTGAATCACTTTTTTTTCCCAGCAGCACAAGAAAACCGTCTAGATTAAACTAATCCGTGACACATTTACTCCACATGCTTGATACTAATAGCCCAACATGCATACAGCAAGCAAAATCAATATTGACACACAAAATAAAATTGAGACTGAAACTTCCATATATTTTGCATACAGCAAGCAAAATCAATATTGACTTAGATAAAGTTTGGCCAATAGAGAAATATCGCGTTGTGTATGTGAAACGTGTCCGTATCCATGCTTCTTAGTCTCTTATCCATGTCAATCACATGAGTTGCAATTTTTTTTTATTTACAATATCATTGAAGTTGACCATATCAGAAAAGTTATCCGATAAAATACATGTCCTTTAATTGTTACATTTGTAAAAGGATTTAATAATCAGAATTACCTTTGTTACAGGAAATAGTGTAGCTGCATGCGAAAAAGATACATCTGCCAATGAAGTCAGCAGTGGGTTAGAAGCTACATCAACTGGAAATGTTCGTCTATGAACCTCCCGCAAAGCATGCAAAGAAAGTTGCAACAAGAGCTCCACAAATCTGTAGTGAGCATATGAAACTTATTATCAACTTCGAGTGCAATGCATTATACAATGCATGTTGAAGGACACATTTAAAATTATGTTTCGCGAGCATTTCAACGAAAATTTGCATACAAAAATGCATGTGAACTAGTTTTTGCTAACACACGTCCTACATATCACAATTCCAAATTTGACCTATGCAACAAACAATAACGTCGTTGGGACAAACCTTAATTCTAATAGCATACTACCACTACTACTACTACTAACACTACTACTAATAATGTTAATACATCTCAAAAAATCATCAAGAGCTCGCAGGTAAAGAAGTAATGCTCTATTTGGTTCACTAGAATGAGATGGAATGGTCATTCCTCAGACTCTCATATGGAATGATCATTACAATTGTAATGGTGAATGATAATTCTATTTGCAATTTGTTATTCATTATTTTTTGGTAAACCAGAAATGAATATTTTAATGGGATGATCATTCCATTCTAGTGAAACAAACATGCATTGGAATTGTCATTCCTTAGACTCTCATGTGGAATAATCATTACCCTGTAATGGTGAACCATACTTCCATTTGCCATGCATTTCTCATGTGGAATAATCATTACCCTGTAATGGTGAACCATACTTCCATTTGCCATGCATTTCTCATGTGGAATAATCATTACCCTGTAATGGTGAACCATACTTCCATTTGCCATGCATTTCTCATGTGGAATAATCATTACCCTGTAATGGTGAACCATACTTCCATTTGCCATGCATTTCTCATGTGGAATAATCATTACCCTGTAATGGTGAACCATACTTCCATTTGCCATGCATTTCTCATGTGGAATAATCATTACCCTGTAATGGTGAACCATACTTCCATTTGCCATGCATTTCTCATGTGGAATAATCATTACCCTGTAATGGTGAACCATACTTCCATTTGCCATGCATTTCTCATGTGGAATAATCATTACCCTGTAATCATTACCCTGTAATAGAATTTAATGAAATCAAAACATACATTCATGTTGTATACTGTATTGAAATCAGAAAGTTTAGCAGAATGAAAATTATATTGATTCTTTGCAAATTATACCCGAATCAGAAGAAGAATGAAAGAGAGAAGGGGAAAACCTTGGCCCAAATCCACTGCTCTCAGAGAATCTCTCAATAAAACACAATCTAAAGGAATTCAATTGCAATCCACAGCAACAACTATAGGTATATCAATGAAATTAATCAAAGGTCCACAATTCTATATATATCACCATTGATCTATATATGTAGCAATTTTTGCATATGTTGAAAAAAGTATTGATGCTCAGAAATCACAAATTGTCAAGAATTGAAATATAATTATGGCCTCAATGAACAACAATTGAAATATAAGAAGTAGATAGAAAGAGGAAATACAATGATCGAAGAGAAGAAGAGCGTGCGAACAAAGCGATTATTTGCTGGAAATTGAAACTACATGAAATGAAATAGTGAAAAACAGAAATCACGTACCTTTGAAGAAATCGCGAAGAACAGAATTCCAAATGATATTGAAGGCATCGATCATAAGAAGAAATCGCAAAGAACATAAATTGAAGAATAGAAATCGCGAAGGCCAGATGAATGTATCGATCTAAACCCTAGCAAATATATATACAGAGAGAGAGAGTCGATAGAGATCGAGAGAGAGAGAGGAATTGAGAGATCAAGAGATATTGAGAGATCGAGAGAGGAAGAGTGATTCATACCGGTGTTTGGGCGAGCGAGAGAAAGAGAGCGATGTCGAGAGTTTGAGCAAGGCTGACTAGGGCAAATATAAATAAAAGAAAATAAGTGAAATAAAGCACATACATAAACGAGATTAGAAAATAGTATATTTTTTGCTACGGTTAAATAGACGGTCGCAAAAAAATAGACGCAAAAAATCAATTTTCTAGTAGTGTGGGTTTTCGATCACTTGAGTAATGAAAAGATGATAATATGCGATGTATGGATTGTTGGGATGCATTCCCTATTTGGAAGTTTAAGTCTTGCGCAAGCGGTTATCGCGTAAACCTTAGAATGGAACGGATGTATTTGGACTCTTTGCGATGGTTTGATTGGTGAGATAAGGTTGGATCCGGGTGGGACATTCAGGAAGATAAAACTTTTTTGGAAGGATAAGGTTGGATTCTGGGTGATAAAACCTTTTTCTTTTCGCTGTCCCTTTTGAGGCCCTACGATTGGCGCTACGTGGTATATAACCGTTGGTAGGCATCCGAGGTTAGTTCTGCAACAAAGCAGCAAAAGAGGGAGTTCCGAATAGTCTAATGTCCAATTCTTGTGGTTGGGAGGATGAAATCTCTTTGGGGGATTTCTAGAATACTAACCACTAACATCGTAACCTTTGTTATCTATTTGAATGACATGTTCCTTTCCTCAGTTATCGAAATTGCTATTATTGACTTGAACATCATGCTTCATCATTGCTCGCTATAAAAATGATGGTGTGATGGAATGGGAAAAAAAGACGGGGTGTGTGTGCGTTTATTGGGCATTTAAAGCTCACGACGTTTCATGCCAGGTATTGAAGACTATTAGACCGGTCGAAGGCAAAGCTGAAAGCATTTGAGAACGTACGGCTACCCTAGGAGGATTAGAAACTAGTTTGTAAACGTGTTTTGAGATTGTAAGTGATAGATCTCATGTTGTATTTAAGACGTGATTTTTTGTAATTTGTATATATATAACATTTGTAACCTATCCTTATACTCCGTCAACTCATGTAGGCCTTGTGTTAATACCTTGTCAAGATCTGTCAAAAAGGTAGCTTTTCTATCTAAGGTGGTTGGACTTTGAAGGGAGGCTATTTTTGACTCCTTCGACCTTCCTGGGATCTTACTTGGTTATTAGCCAAAGGACTCATTAGTGATGCTTCATACTCTTGTAACCTTAGATAAACCCTGTATTTATTTGTTAATATATTATCCGATGTTCCCGATTTTCGGGGCGTCACATACTGTAAGATCAATCTTGCCACTCCATGCTCCAATGCTTATGTCCACTCCGCGTGCCAATCTATGTAGGGGCCTAGCCGCCGAATTGACAGCTTTAAGCCAACCCGATTTCTTGGTGGCTTTGAGTTCCAGCCTTTTTGCCTCATCCACAGAGACAAAGTTATGTGTAGCTCCAGTATCCACCATAGCATGAGTGGGCTTCCCATTGAGGCACACTTCTACATATATTAGACCCTTATCCCCTTGGGTCGATGTAGCTGGTTTCAACTTGATGGCATTGAGAAGTTGTAGAGATCCAATGTAGGGAGTCTCCTTCTTTTCCCTTTCTTCAATCATGGCATTGAGGGCTTGTCTCATGGGACAATCTCTTACCCAATGTGGTCCATCGCATAAGAAACAGTTAGTCTTGGGCTTGAACTTGCCTTTGTCCTTGAATTGGTACTTCGCTTTGTCTTTTCCCTCTTTGCCAGTAGGGGGCCTGTCATGCCCCTCTTTACGTTGGAACCCCTTGTCCTTGTCTCCCCCACCTTTATTATGGCTATCCTTGGATGTCTTGGCCCTATTGTCTACCTTTTTATACTCAATGAAAGACTCTGCTACAGCCATAGCCGAGGCAAGATCCTACACTCCGCGGCAACGTAGCTCTTGCTCTGCCTATGGTTGTAAGTTGTCCAAGAAGTTGAAGAGTAGTTCTTCATCAGTCATACTCGGGACTTCAAGCATAAAAGTGGAGAATTCTTTTACATAGTCCTGAATAGACGATGTGTGCTTATGTTTCTTCAAGCTCTTTCTGGGTTGATAGGCCACATCTTCAGGATAGAATTGTTTCTTAAGTTCTTTATTAAAATCATCCCAAGTAGCTATGGTGCATGTACCTTTCTCAATGTCAGCATGCCTCCTACGCCACCATAGTGTTGCTATGTCGGTGAGGTAAAGGATTACAGTTTGTACCTTGGCATCTTCTTCATTTACCGCCATCGCTTCGAAATACCTCTCCATGTACCACAAATAGTTGTCTACTTCCTTGGCATCTTTCTTCCCGTCAAAAGGTTTTGGTTTTGGAACCTCCACATTGGACGTCCCCTGTAAGGTCACAGCTCCCCCGTCTATGGCCTTCTTGCAGATTGCCACATCTTGGTGCATCTCCTCCAAGCGGGCTTCAAACTGTGCGAGCATCTCCAACACCTTGGCTTGGAAGGAATCATTGGCCACTTGTGCATCATGTGCCACCGAATTGATGGTAGAAAGCATGTCATCATGGAGTTCCTTGATCTCCCCCTTGAGACCCTCCACCTTCTGTTCAAGGCTTTGTTCTAACACATCAAGACGCTCTCCTGAGTCACCCACAACAAGCTCCACCTTGGCAAGCCATGTTTCCATGGCAGTCATAACATCTTGTGACTTATCCTTCTTTCCCTTTGTGGGTTCCCTTCCACGGGCTTGCTCAGTCACAGTCTTCTCTATACCGGATGACATTGTTACCTCCTCTTCCTTTGTCTCGAGCCTCACTCTGATACCACGTGTCATGGCCTTGGTTGTTTTCAAGCTATCCGTGCGGCACTTAGACAATCTCAAGTCTTACTTGATGATACTAAGTCAGCCTAATTCACAAACTTATAGGAAAGAGAAGTTAGAAGAACACAAGAGAGTTTGAGAGAATGCCTTGTATATACTTAGAGAAAACTTACAACTCTTGGATGGATTGGAGCAAATGAGCTCCTCTTCTATTTATAGGCTCCCTAGGAGATTTCTAGAATTCTCAAGAAGACATCACGTAGAAGCTTCCCATGGAAGCCTTCTTTACAAGCTACAAGAATGTTCTAGAATGCCTTCTAGAACTATCTATACAAATATCTAATTATATGTACAAGTGTATAGGTTCTTGAATTTGCTAAGTTCTTCTAGAATTCTCCATAGTCTTCATATGTACTAGGGTTTCTAGGGAGTTCTAAATTCTTCCGTTAACCTCACTCCCTTGCATGCTCCCTTCTAGATATTTTGGAGAATTTTGTAAGGATGTGACACACCGCTCATTCCTCACCCTCCTCATCGTTCCCAACTCCTTCCTCCTCTTCGATTTTACCCACCGCTCATCTCTCTCTCTCTCTCACAGTAATGTGCTTCTTCTCCAATCTATTTCAGTGCCATAATCTCGTAGCTGGCACCGTCGAAGACGTAGAGGAACATTCTCGCCGATCTCATACATCTCGCCATCCACCGCTCACCACTCTGACTTATCCTCCACCTTCTTCAATATCGACACCCTCAACTTGGGTGCTTACGCTAAGCTTCGTCTTGGCGGTCCACGATATAGTAGACATCGATGACCAGACGATTAAGATTAATCGGCGGTGGGTTTAGGCCCCAAATCGATAAGTTGATATTAGAGTTGAGAATCTAGCAACGTCACCATTTTGAATACAGATTTTGGTGAGAAAGCTCTAGAAGTCACGTTTGCAAAAAAACAGCTCCGTAGCTGAGATGAGTCTGAGAGAGAGTAATTGAGAGGTACTGTTGTTTCTGGTGGTGGAGTGAGAGAATATGGTGATCAGTTGCGAAATTTGATCGTCCATGTTGGACATAGTTCTGAAACCCAATGAGTGGGTGAAGGAAATGAAAACGGTAGGTGGGGAAAGAAACACAATTGAGTTATCCGTTAGTTTAACAAACCGATATTGACAGGGGCGTAAATTGTGATGAAATTGAGAGTTTAAATTGATGTAATTAGAAATTTAAGATTTAATTTGGAAAACATGCAAAATTTTAGGATTTTTTTTATGTAATTTGTCCTAAAATTTTTAAAACATCATAAAAAATAAAAAATAAAAAATACGTAGTGAAATTTTATCCTATAAATTAGATTAGATGTATTTAAAAAATAAATTTAGATTAAGTATATAAAAGAAGTAAATAAATTTGACTATACTATTGTAAAAAAATTTTGACTATAAAACAAAAAAAACACAATCCGAAAAAACTCAAATATTAGTTTTGAAAACTCATAACCAAACAAGTTTTGAATTTAATTTTTTAAAAATTATTTTCAAAAACTAAATAAATTTTTAATTTTCAAAACTCTTTTCAAAATTCAAAACTCAAAATTAATTTCAAAATCTTTCAAAACTAAACCAAATGACTAATTTTTTAGATGCATTTGGAACTACCCGAATTAGAACCGAGTTTCACTTAAGTTTGTTCCCACAATGCCCCTTTAAGTTGAAGCCATTTCCTTCATTGCCCTTTAAGTTTATAATCCTTATCAAATTAAAAGAAAATATTTTACAAAAATCTATGTTTGGTTTTTGAGTTTTTTTTTTTTTTTTTTTTTTTTTTTTTTTTTTTTTTTTCAGATGAACCTTTATGGACCTAAAAGAAAAATGTGGATAAATCTATATACAAAAAATTAATACAATATTTAAAAAGTTCGCTAAACACAAAAAAAATAAAAATAAATTGCAAAATAAGAAACTCAAAATCTCAAAAATTATATTTAAAAATTCAAAATCAAACAGAATTTGTATATATATGTATGTATGTATATTTTTAAAAGGGGATGACTCATTGTAACAAAATGTCATGAATTTTTTTTCTAAATCAAACATGATTTAGAAAGAAAAAAAAAACAAAAAACAAAGTCATGTTGTTGTTGTTGTTGTTGTTGTTGTTGTTTTTTCTTCTTTTTTTTTTTGGTTCTGGTAGTATTGTCCGTACAATGTTTGATTTCAGAATTTTTTTTTCATGGCTTTTGTTATAGTGAGTCATTCCCTTTTACCATATGTATATATATTCTGTTTGGTTTTGAGTTTTCAAATGTAAATTTTGAGATTTTGAGGTTCCTGTTTTTAGATATACATAACTTAGATATCCTTAAAAATTAAAATATTATTTTTTATAGATTTCTTCACAAATATTTTTTTTAGATCCATCTAAATTTGGTGCATCTAAAAAAATCTGACTAACATATGAGGGGAAAAAAAAAAAAAACCCAAACAGAGATTTTTGTAAAATATTTTCTTTTAATTTGATAAAAAATATAAATTTAAAGTGCCAGTGTGGAAAATGGCTTAAACTTAAAGGTAAACTACTAATATGTTCTAATAGTTGGACTTAATTCCCATCAAGTCCTATTGAAAATAAGTCTTGGTAAAATTGTCGCTAAGAATAATTTTTTTGTGATAATTTTTTATATATGTCGTTAAAAATTGACAATTATTGACTTTTTTTTGTTATGATTTTTATAAATTGCCAGTAAAACTTATAATTTGTGACTTTTTTTATGACAAATTTTTTCGATAGAATCTATTAAACAATAAGTCTACTTATTAGGACATACATGTAAGTATCCCTAAACTTAAGGCGGCAATGGGCGGATAAACAAACTTGAGGTACTATTTGACATAAATTAAATTAGTGTACTTATTTAGGTCATATTACATTTCTACCTTTTTGTATTTTTTTTTTGTAAAAAGTTAAAAATGTATACTTATGTAATCAACAATTGGTTCTAATTTTGACATGGATGTGACGTGGCAAATTCCATCAATAATTTGGACGGAAGCGTGAACTACAAAAATTTAAAAACATTAAGGGGCAAAGTGAGAAAAAGTAAATTTAGAGGGTCAAATTGAGAAAATGGCTAAGCTTAATGGGGCAAAGTGTAATTTATCTTATTTATAATATTTTTCTATCAATAAAGTTCTTCTATCAAATATAAATAAATAAATAAAGTTGTAAAAGGATTCAATATGGAGAATAAAGTAAAGGGGCTCAAAAAAGGGGATACATTTTCTACTTTTAAGAGGGGGAGAATATGATGAAAAGGGAATACAAGTCGACATTCCCTTAATTTTTACTCCAGCACCAATATGATGAAAAGTCTTATTTTTGGCATCATCGCAAAAATAAAAATAAAACTAAAAAATAAAAAACAAAAAATTAATAATAATAATTGCATAGTGCATTTGGCAGCAATTTGTTTGTCGCAAAATATTTTATTATTGTCAATTAATTTTTGGAAACTCATGTGTGGGTTCTAATATGTAAATTTATTATTCAATAGGTTATATGATAATTAATGATAATTTTCATCAAATACTATTAAAAAAAAGTTATTAATTGGTAATTTTTAGTGACAGATACAAAATTTTGTCACAAAAAATATCACTAATAATGAGTTTTAGTGACAGTTTAAAAAAATTGTCACAAAAAAGTCACTAATTTTTAATTTTTAGCGACAGTTTGAAAAATTTTTCATAAAAAAGTGATTAATTATAAGGTTTAGTGACAATTTATAAAAGTTGTGACAAAAAAGTCACTAATTGTCAATTTTTAGCAACATACGAAAAAAATCGTCATAAAAAATTATTTTTAACAACGATTTCATTAGAATTTATTTTCAATAGAACTTGATTAGAATTAAGTCCATATGTTAGGACATATTAATAATTTACCCTTAATTTTTTCTTGTGAAAATTTGAAATTAATTAAGCGACGTGATTTTTGCTTCTTTTATATTTGGTTACGACGTCACGGAAGGTAAAATGGTGCACAACCCCAAAAACCCATTTACTTTTTTCCTCAAAATTTATTTTTATTTTTATTTTTATGAGTAACATGAAAATATTATGGACAAATTTCACTAGTGGTCCTTATATTTTCACTCAAGTTTCATTTTAGTCCTTGTCATTTTAATTGAAACACATTTATTCTCTAATTTTCTATTTTGTATCAAAAAGTCAAATAGAAAATAGCTGTCCAAATTTTGGATGAAAAATAGTCACATGCAGTGCACATGACCAACATTCAAGGGTATAATAGCCATTTTAGTTTAATCACTTTATTTTAACAAGATCATAGTAGTTGATCTCATCAAACCATATCTAACCATGTACTTGACACACCAAATCATCTCTCTCTCTCTCTCTTATTTCCCTACTGCCAACGACATCCACCTCATCGACAGTCGATTAGACCCTTCTTGTTGGCCAACAACTACCATCACCGCTACTACACTGCAACCTACTCTTTCACCATCACTTGCTTATTCACTACGAGTCCAGATCGTCTGTTGTGTTTTCCTACAACGCTTCCAGCGGCGATCCAAAATGACGTCGTTTTGGATCTATTTTTATTTATTTATTTTTCTTTATTCTTCTTCCTTCTTCTTTTGCTTGTCAGCCTCTGTTTCGTTTTTGAATCCTAACCCCTCTTAGAGAGATGAACAGAGAAGCCACGAACAGAGAGGGCTACACGAGAGAGGGGGCGACTTGGTTTCCGCAACAAGGCGATAGAGGTGAGGCAAGAAGAAACTGCGGGGAGGCAAAGGGAGGCGAAGGTGAGTCGCCTCTTTTTTTCGGGTTGATGAAAGTATTCATCTAATTCATCACCTACTACATTGTCTTCTTGATCAAAAAATTAGATGAACAGTCGATTCATTCTTTTCCTCCATTAACATCTTCAAAGCTAACCATGGACCTTGAACCTAATACACAAACAAACAAAACAATATTTAGACCATTTCGCAACCAAAACTATACATGTTAAAAAATTGATAACCATTTTTTGACATGGTCATAAAATTCTCACAAAAACGAATTGCTTATGGAATCTAAGGGACCTTCTAAACATCACAGAACCAAAAATCCCAATATCACAAATTGCTTAGAACTAGAAATCAGAAAATCACAAATTGCTTAGATCAACCAACTAGATATCAATTATAGTGAAAAATTATTGAATTTAGATGTCAACTTTGACTAGAATAGTCTTTCAATTTTCCAAGAACACAAACACACACAAAGTTAAATCATAATTTCTTTATGAAAATAAAGAATAAAAAACAGGGAAATGAAGAGCATTGATTTTTCTTATTAGATATGAATTAAGAAAAACCCCCAAAGAAAATTCAGGTGTAAATAATGAATCAACAAGAAGAGCAAACAATCAAAAGTACCATATAAAGAAATAAAAAAAAAAAGGACCAACAACATCGGCTGCAGCTCACATCCATCATTACACCTCACCAGACCAATAACAAAACAAGAAGAGAGAGATGGGTTGATTGATTTTAGATGGGATGCGGAAGGTAAGGATTTGAGGGTAGTTGTGAAGGTAGAGGGGGAGAGAGAGAGAGAGAAAGAGATGTGTTTTGTGTGTGAAATGAAGAGAGCTTCAATGGAGGGGCTAGGGCTTGGTAAACCACAAAAGAAAAACAAAAAAAAAATGATGTTTTTCTCAAAACGACGTCGTTTTGATGAACATCGCAGAAAAACACAGCAGACGATCTAGACTCATTCACCACCACCCATCATCTATGCTTTCCTTTCTTACCTCCTTATTTTTGTTCCTTTCTTCTTGTTTCTTCCCTATTAGATTGCAAAACCAAAGAATGAAACCAGATTGAAAATGAAAAATCCATATTGCAATGGCATGATGCAACTCTTGGTCATGGCCTCGTGATTGCTATGGCGATAGGAATTGTAATTGCAATAACGATTGCAACCAAAACCATATCAGCAAAATTCATAACTCTAGTCTCTCTCTCTCCCTCCCTCCCTCCCTCCCTCTCTCCCTCCCTCTCAATATTCCCGATGGAGATCTTGGGTTTGAAATGAGAAATAAAGTAGATCTAGGGTTTGTGTTTTGATTGATTAATCTAGATTAAATGTTGGAACAATCTTCTGTGTAAATAAAATAACTTGAAATAAAATCAAACAAAATAAATAAATAACATACCGGATTTATTTATCGAACTGAATTAAAATTAAGACCAAGTCGAGTGTGTGACACTCTGTCCTTAAGACAGATTCGCCTCGCTACGGTGCTTACGGTTGAGTGGCGTCTATCTCCCAGGATACAATGATCTTCACAAATTTGTCCGGCGAACTAGAACCTTGTGTTCTATAACTCTCTGAAATTTATTCCTAATATTTTATATGAAGAATAATGCACTAAAAGAAAATGGACAGTAAAGAGACAAGAATTTCAGACTGAATTTTTTGGATCAATCAAAATTGGAATGGGGCTGCCTTTATATAGGCTTTGTTGGCGCCTATTCAATTTGAATAGAAAAGGTATGAAGAAGGGACATACCTATTCCTTTAAAATAAAGAGACACCATGAAAGGTTGGCACCCTTTCATTCAAATGGAGGTTTGACCCTTCCTTTAAAACAAAAGGACACCATGAAAGGTTACACCCTCTCATTCAAAATGGAGTCTATTTCAATTCACAACTACCTTTTTATAAATTTTTCAACAATCCCCCACATGAATGAAATTGACAGAGAGAAAATGCAACAACATGATATAAATACAGAGAGTACAGAAATTGGAAATATTCTGCTAATGATAGGTAGCTTTTGGCTTTGAACCTTCCCTTGTGAGATACTATCGGATTTACTAGCTAACCAGTGAACATGATATCTTGAACTGTTCAGCCGTTTGTGTAAACCAAGACAATAGAACTCACACAGTATATCTCCAGACACAGTTTAGTTCTCACTATTGTGTTCATTTTGGCCCTGAACAACCTAGTCTTTCATGAGTGCTTTAAAGACTTGTAGCCCTTCACAAATCTTATAGAACTAGCCCAGTTCACACTCACATAGGTGATTCTTATGAAAAGTATCCTGCCATACTCCACTAGGTTTACCTAGATATAAGAATCATTAAAAGTATTACTTAACCTAAACCGCTGCAGACATCACTATTTCATCAAAGAAATTGGTAGGAGATAAACTCCCCAGTGATCCTTCTGAGTCATTCACAACTCAGTTGTCCCTTTGAACCTAGATCTTGGGATCTCCAGTCAACTAGGTTGGGTTGCCATTGTGGTAACACTTATTTAATAGGCTTTAGTCCCATTCTCCTCGATGAATTCTCAACTAACTCTCTTGCTAACCCTTTGGTTAGTGGATCCGCTATGTTGTCTTTAGACTTAACATATTCTATAGACATAATTCCATTAGAGAGTAGTTGTCTTACGGTATTATGTCGACGACGAATGTGTCGATACTTACCGTTATACATATGATTCTGTGCTCCACCAATTGCTGATTGACTATCACAATGTATGCATATACAAGGCACCGGTTTTGGCCATATTGGAATATCTTCAAGGAAGTGGCGAAGCCATTCTGTCTCTTCCCCTGCTTTGTCTAAAGCTATGAATTCGGATTCCATAGTAGACCTAGCAATACAAGTCTGTTTGGAAGATTTCCAAGATACAGCCGCCCCACTAAGAGTAAAGACATACCCACTAGTGGACTTTGAGTCTCTTGTATCCGATATTCAATTTGCATCACAGTATCCTTCAAGTACTGCTAGATATCTAGTATAATTAAGCCCATTGTTACGAGTAAATCGGAGATATCTAAGAACCCTTATAATTGCTTTCCAGTGTTCTACTCCCGGATTACTCGTATATCTACTAAATTTACTTACTGCATAAGCTATATCTGGGCGAGTGCAGTTCATCAAGTACATTAAGCTTCTAATAATTTGGACATACTCTAATTGAGAAATACTTTCCTGTACATTCTTAGAAAGATACAAATTAATATCTACAGGTGTTCTTACAAGATGATCATCATCTTTGCTGAATTTGTCAAGTATGTTCTCAATGTAATGAGATTGTGACAAAGCATATCCTTCTGATGTTTTGGTAATTTTCATACCAAGTATTATATCAGCAATGCCCATGTCCTTTATGTCAAAATGTTTATTCAACATTTTCTTGGTAGTTTTAATCATGTCATTATTACTACCAATGATGAGCATATCATCTACATAAAGATATACAATGACATAACCTTTATATGTGTTTT
This sequence comes from Camellia sinensis, assembly GCF_004153795.1. Lineage (NCBI taxonomy): Eukaryota > Viridiplantae > Streptophyta > Magnoliopsida > Ericales > Theaceae > Camellia > Camellia sinensis. The sequence continues at coordinate 646,390 of NW_021026200.1, forward strand.
TAATATAAACACATTTGTCACACTCATTAATTTTAAATCTATTTGACATCATTGCCTTGTCAAATTTCTCATGTCATTGCTTTAGCGCTTATTTTAAACCATATAATGATTTAACCAATTTACACACTTTCTTTTCTTTTCCTGGAACAGAAAAACCTTCTGGTTGTTCCATGTAAATTTCTTCCTCTAACTCATCATTTAAGAAAGCGATTTTAACATCCATTTGATGAATTTCTAGATTATATAGAGATGCAATGGAAATTAGCATTCTAATGGATATTATTCTAGTAACCGGTGAGTATGTGTCAAAGTAGTCTAGACCTTTTTTTTTTTGTCTAAATCCTTTGACCACAAGTCTTGCCTTGTATTTGTCAATTGATCCATCCGCTTTCATTTTCCTTTTGAAAATCCACTTGTACCCAAGAGGTTTACAACCTGGTGAAAAATCCACCAATTCCCAAGTGTGATTTTGCAAGATGGATTCAACTTCACTTTTGACTACTTCTTTCCATAAAGGAGCTTCAGGACTGGACATAGCCTCTTTAAAAGTTAAAGGCTCATTTTCTAACAAAAATGTTAGAAAATCTTGACCAAAAGATTTTGAGGTTCTAGCACGTTTACTACGCCTAGGTTCTTCTTCCTCATTTTGGTTTAACTCTTGCTCTTGATCATGTTCTTGATCATTACTAGTAATAGTATCAAAAGATCTCTTATTATTACTAGTCTCTAGTCCAGTTTTATTTGGAAATGCATGTTCAAAGAATGATGCATTCCGAGACTCAATAATAGTATTTACATGCATTTCGGAATGTTCTGATTTATAAATCAAAAACCGATATGCACTACTATTCTTGGCATAACCAATGAAAATGCAATCAATGGTCTTAGGACCTATCTTAGTCTTTTTAGGACTAGGAATAGCCACTTTAGCCAAACACCCCCACACTTTTAAGTATTTGTAGGATGGTACTCTTTCATGCCACAATTCATAAGGTGTTTGATTCACTTTCTTTCGGGGTAGTTTATTTAAAATATAATTAGCAGAAAGTATTGCTTCCCCCCACAAGTTCTGAGGTAATCCAGAATTGATTAACATGGCATTCATCATTTCTTTTAAAGTCCTATTTTTCCTCTCAGCAATTCCATTTTGCTGAGGTGAGTAAGTGTAACACGTCCGCGGGGGACTCATGCTACAGTTCGGACTCTCGATTTGTGTCACGGTTCTTAATCTAAACCAAAGAGTCCAAATCTGGCAAATCGTTTTGAGAAACAGATTTTTGAAAAAGCAGTGCCAAACATGGACTGCTTTGCCAGATACAGAGTCGCCACCTAAATATTTTTTAATGGGGGAATTTAGGAAACCCTGACTCAGTGCCGAAGGCCACATGTCCGTCATCACCGGAATTGTCTCAGCTCAGGAGCTTGGGTACGATCGGGGAAGGTCAGCTATGAGCACCCCCTTTCGCCCGGTCCGAAGACCGGCCTCTACTAACCGTGATATCCGATTTTGAAAGCTTTATGTGTTCTTATTCCATTTATTAGCCTAGAATTACTATGTTATGTACACAGCAAACAAGTATAGACTAGATTGCCTAATTTGAAAATAAGCATTGTATATCCGTTTGTTTTGAAAAGTGCTTTGGAATTTGCTACCCGCAAGTAGGCTAAAACACGGATTTCAACGAGTTTTTCCAACTCAAACAACCCAACCCTCACCCACAGGCATTCAAGCAGTTTAGCACATAAGCATCTAGCCACATGGTAGGCATGCTATCAGGTTAACATTCACACGCATGCGAGATGCTAAAGCATAAATACTTACAATGTACTCCATGCCAAAACAGTAAACTAGTTAGCAAACATGCATGCCCTAGTTCATGCTGAATTGACTAATGCAACACACACAGGATGCACTTAGAATAGGCTCAACTAACCTAAGCATGGCATGTGAAATGCAGTCAATTGATGCACGTATTCAATTTGGAATTGAAGTACAAATGCAGTTAGCATGATGTACCGAGCCTAGTGCATACAAGACGAATGTACGGATGCACGCGTGCATAGCATAAGGTATGCTAATTTAAACGTGCCCTAATCTACCATCATAAGCAGGTAAATAAAAGGGAAGAAAGAAGTGGGGATTGGAAGACATACACACACTCACACACACTTATTACAGATTTGCCCTCGCCCGGAGGGATCAAATAAATATTACAAATTAATTAACTACGCAAGCTAATTAAATATTACAAATTAATTAATTAATTAACAAATTAACTAATCTAAACTAGGAAAGCAGTAAACCGCCTCGGGAGGAGAGCCAGATGCAGCGCATGCTCAGGTCCTGCTCGGAAGTGCACCGCCATGCATAGTCTGCCTCTGTTTTCCCTGCTCTGCCTCTCTAAAGACTGTCAAAGTCTCAAAGATGCCTCTCTGGATACTGGAAATCACCACCGGCTGAGTAGAATCACCACCGGCAGTGTCATGTGGTCACCGGCACAAAATCAATCCATCGGCTGGTGATTCACTGCCGGTCCGCAATTTACAGTGCCAGTCGGAAAATAATGGCTGCAGAACCTGCAACTCACAGCAGCAGAGGACAGAACTTGCATGGTAATACAATTCAAACATCTATGCACCAATCATGTCCCTTATCGTGGTAATGACTCAAAAGGGCATGTGTCTCGATTCTCGGGCCACCAATCACGCATTTCTATGCATGATGACCCAAAGAATCAAGTGTGCAAGTTTCATGTTGAATGCAATGCAAACCAATCAAACAAACCAAGGCCCAATTCCTATCACCAAGTCAAGGAATAAGGCATGCATGCAAGATGCAATGCAACCTAGGCATGCAAGCTAAGGATGCAACATGGCATGGCAAGGCACTTATGCAAGCATACAAGCAAACATGAGGCAATGCAAAGGGATGAGAAGGTGGACTTATACATGATTTAGGCAACTCTAAATATGCCTAAAACAGCGGCCAAAGTGACCAAAATAAAGGACCAAATACACATACACACATGCACATGTTAAAGGACCAATGCTTAGGCACAAAAGAGGGACTCTCAAGCACACTTGAAAAGGGATATCATGGACAATTAGCATGCAACATAAGCTCTGAAAATCATGCTAAGATGGTGTCAAACCAAGCAAACAAAATAGACCAAGCATGCAATGAATGACCCAAGTACTTGAAGCAAGTCAAAGGGTCTTGAACCATGACTAAGTTAACCAAGCCTCACAAGGCTAAGAGGACTTAAAATAGGTTCAAGACAGACCTAGACCATGCAAATGGGACTCTTAGATGGCATCTAAGTGGCTCGAATTCAAAGGCATGCGCAATGGCCAAAACATGGAGCATGCTACACAAGCTTTCAAAGCATTAAAGATGCATCCAAGGCAAACATATAGGCATGCAAAGGGGACTGAAATGACATGGTGGATGGTTCCAAATCATCAAATCAATGCAAAAATGTCATGCTACACATTCACATACTTAAGGCCAACAAGCCGGAATGCAAAGAGGTTACACTAAGCATGCCAAAGCCGACCCAAACAACTATAGACAGACCTAAAACATGGCAAAATATGCACATAAGATTCACAAGACTAAGCCTAAAACATGCTAGAACAAAGGCTAACAACCTAAGGCATATTAAGGCAATAACAAGGCATTACATGGTAGCTATGCTAAGCATGCATGATGTACCAAAACCAACAATAAACAGAGGCATATTATGATATAATAGGCAGAAAAAACAGCCAAGGCATGGTCAACATGAGGCTTAGCTAGATGCTCCCTCAAGAGGCCAAAAATGGTCCATTTCAAGGACAACAAGGGGAGGGGGTGGCCCTCCCCTTTTGGAGACTTCAAGGCACCATCTTCACCACTGAAATCTTGAGGGATTTCAGTGGTGAAGAGGCTCAAACGCCAAAGTCTCGAAACTTGCACAAAATAGCACAAAATGAAGCCTTTCAAGGCCTAAGAGGGGTCAAACACCTCCAAACCACAAAACACTCTAAACAAACAATCAAGAGGGCTAAAAAAAAACTTTTTTGTATTATACACTAAGCTCAAAAAGATTTTAAGATAGGTAGAAATACAATGCAAGATTGGGGAATAAAGAGGCAAAATCGTTACCCTTGAAGACCCCTTTAACAATGGTGCTCCAAAAGCTCCTTCTAGGTTGAAAAGAGCTCCAAAACTTCAAAACCAACCTCTTAGAACCTCAGTAGCTAAGTGAAGGTGAAACACTATGTGTTTGTGTGCAATAGTAAGACACAAACACAATTTAACACACACAAGGGGGAGATATGGAGATAGAAAGTGTATGGTTTCTAACCCTAGAACTCAAAACCCTAAAAATGGCTGTCTAAACTCTCTAAAAAGTCCAACCCTAAACAAAGGAGACAAGGGCTCCTCTTATAGAGCTTCTTGTCTTGTAAAGCTTACAAGACAAGCTTCTAAAGAGGGAGATCCCTCCATACACGTGTATGGAGGGGAGCCAAATGCAAGACAGCTGTGTTAAAATATGCTCGGAAGTGCACGGCCATGCATAGTCTGCCTCTGTTTTCCCTGCTCTGCCTCTCTGAAGACTG